>CM039673.1:39326813-39870707 GCA_022496015.1 Hordeum marinum
TTGTACGTGGACCTCTATCCTAAGAAGTACTTTTTAATGAGAAAGCTAATTAATAAATCCGGCCATGTTGATCACATATGCTTTATTATAGGGAAAAGATAACGCCCAGTGTGGCGTTTGCATCTCGTCCATACGCATGGATCAACGTCCGTTTGTGTTCGCACGAATCTTGGCATGTTTTGCGAGATTTTTTATGCCACGTAGGACTGGGCTCGTGTGTGGGTATTCATCCGGTCGCCCACACGTCCATTTCACCACGCAGAGGGGCTGGTCTGTGGGCGTTTAGCAGTTCGCCCACACGCTAGTTTCACACACGCAGAGGGGCTGATCTGTTGGCGTTTAGCAGTTCGCCCACATGCCAGTTACACACACCAGAGGGGCTGATCTGTTGGCGTTTAGCAGTTCGCCCACATGGCCGTTTCCTTTCCCACATCCAAAGTTGTTAGTTGCCATGTGTTTTGCAGGGTACTTGGCAACTGCCCTTAGTGTGCTTGTAAGCAGATGGCAACTCTCTCTTTACCCGAACATGTTATTTTGCCATATCTTTTTGTAGTGTTACATGACATCTGCCTAGTGTTAGTAGGTGGCAACTTCTAAAATTTTCAAATCATGACAACTGTAGTAGACCATACCATACATGGCAACAGCTACAGCTGTTCATAAATGAAATCTGGCACTTGACCTGAGATGGCAACTGTAGTTGAGCAACCATGGCAACTGTAGTTGTCAGACATGGCAACTGTAGTTCAGCAACATGGCAACTATAGTTAAACGAACATGGAAAAGGGTCTGGACCATGACAACTACGGGGACGTGCGCTAACTGTCACGCGGGCGTACGGAACCATAAGGTAGAAGGCCAAACGTGCGGGCATGTGGGCGTTAGTAGTTTTGCCCACACGTACCGTCTGGGCGGTACCGCAAGACAGGGAGACTGGGCGTATGGGCATTACTTGTTTTGCCCACACGTAGGCGTGTAGGCTAGTCCTCTTACATACCACACGAAACGTGTGGCTAGACCCCTTAACCCCTACACGTCTGGGCGTTATCGGGACCCTTATTGACGAGGATATGTACCTAGGGTAGGGTCCTAGACAAGGCCTACATACCCTACCTAAGAACACTGCATGGGAGGACTTGAAGATCAAGCATGAAGTTCCGAGTGGATTCCTGGAGGCGTTCAAAGCCACTCGACAAATATCCACTCGGAGACTCCTTCTTTCACTCGGCAGTCGCGTGTCACTCGGAAGACCTTATTTTCACTCGAGGCCAGAAGACCAGGAGCCATCATCAAGAGCCCAACGGGCAGACGTTGGTTCAATTGTCATTAGTAGCTTTTATTGCGTACGTTACCAGTAACGGCAGACTTTAACCCCACGATCGGACCCTTAGATGTTGGGTAATTATGAGGGGCAGCAAACTCTATATAAGCCGCCCCTCCCCTCCTGCACAGCGGTTCGCAACCATTGTAATCTCTATATTCCACACGACATAAGCTCCCGAGCACTGAGACATAGTGTTGTTGCCTCCACGAGAGGGGCCTGGACTCATACATTCGTGTGTACATCCTCGCCATAGCTAGGACGCTGCCCTCTCCTTTCATACCCCTACCATCTACTGTCAGGCTCGTTCCCACGACAGTTGGCGCCCACCGTGGGGCAGGCGTCTAAGCGACTTCCGGCGAGGTTGCATTTTTCATCCTTCGACATATCTTCCGGCGGTGTTTTTGTCCTGGGCCACGAGATCCGTTTCGGAGTGCTCACCTTCATCGCCGACTATTCAGCATGGCTCCAGGAAGCGCCTCTCGATGTCAAGGCGCTCCCGGACCGGGGGGAGGGGGCGCACTTCCATGCGAGTTCCTGCGGCGTCAGCCTTCGACTCCTTATTCATCGGATCCCGTCGCTGTTCGCAGTTGCAAGCGGTCCGGCTGCTCACGAGTTCAGCGCTGGGTCGAACACGCAGTAGCGCGTCAAACTTCTCCGCAGATTGCAACACTTGAGCCTGTCGAGTCCCTTCATGGCATGTTCGAGTCGGATTCCGATCCGTCCGACATGCCTTCCGAGTGCAAAAGCTGCGATCCTGTAGCGGAGGTCTTCATGGTGGGCTCCCATCAGAGTTCACCGCCTGGCTTTGGCCATGGCAGGCGCGAGGCTGGGGGTCCGTCGAAAGGGTAGCCACGTCGCGAGGGGGAGGTTCTTCATACTCCCATCGTCAGTGCGACTGCCGAGGCCCAAGCTTTGGAGGCCGCGTGCATTCGTCTGGAAGAACTCCAGGCAATGCTTGATGAGCGTGCTCGCCACGCCCCAGTCGACGTCAGCGATAACTGTTTCTGAGTGGATCTCGCAACAACGTTGAGGTATATCGAACTCCTGTGTTAAATGTAGCTGTTGCTGCTAGGATAGCAGATTCCATTCAGCCGTCCCGGTCAGAGGCTGGAAGAGGGTTGATGCGGATCAGAGCACTGTTTCAGTAGTTTCTTAGTCCCGCAATAGGATACATAGCAATTCACCCAGGGCAGAGACCGTTCAGTCGGCACACAGCCCTGGATCGCCCCTGCGCCGTCCGGGCGGCAGTTTCCGTGAAGGACAAGACAGAGATCAGTTTCACCGCGAAGACCACCGTCGAGTGCCCACTCCTCCGCGGAGTGGTCCGCATGCACCCCGGCGCCAGGACAAGAGGCGCTCCTTTGGTGATGAGCGGAATGCGGGCTTTGATGCCCGCGCCCTCCTTCTTCAGAAGCGGATAGACAGGAGCAGAGCCCACAGGGAAGGATACGACAGAGATTTTCAGAGTGGTAGCTCGGCAGTGGTTTCTGGTCCTGAATGTTTCAGCAGATCCATACGTTATGTGGAGATACCCCCCAACTTCAGTTTGGCAGCGAGAATTGGGAAGTTTTCTGGCGAATCAAAGCCGGAGACTTGGTTAGATGATTACCGAGTGGCTGTGCAAATTGGTGGCGAAAATGACAATGTGGCAATGAAGCACCTGTCCCTGATGTTGGATGGTTCAGCTCGCGCTTGGCTGAATTGCCTGGCTCCTTGCAGTATACATTGCTGGGAGGATCTTGACCGAGTGTTTGTCCGAACCTTTGAGGGCACTTGCAAGCGTCCGGCAAGTCTGGTCGACTTACAACACTATGTACAGAAGCCCAATGAAACTTTAAGGGATTATATTCAGCAATGGTCCACTCTGCATCATACAGTGGAGAATGTGTCAGAACATCAGGTTGTTTGTGCATTCAAGGCCGGTGTGAGATACAGAGAACTTTATCTGAAGTTTGGGCGAACGGGTGATATTTCACTCGGCAAGATGATGGAAATCTCCACTCGGTATGCCAATGGCGAGGAAGAAGACCGTCTCCGTAGCGGCAAAGGGAAGGCAGTCATCAATGAGGCTGGCGGCAGCAACAATCGGAAACAGAAGCGAAAGGCTGAAGATCCGGTTCAGGCAGAAGCGGCAGCACTGGCAACTCAGTCGAAGAACAAGGGCAAAGCAAGACACAGTATGCCCCCAAGAAAGGGAAAAATCAGTCAGGAACCGATATTATGGACCAGCCGTGTGTAATACACACGAGGAAAGATGCGGAAGGCAATCTGATTTTGCCCAAGCACACCACTCGACAATGTCGGACCCTTATTTAGCAATTCAAGGGCGACCAGTCAAGTGATAAATCTCCTGAGAAGGGAGATGAAGATGAGGAAAAGGAAACATTCCCGGATGTCACTGCTACACTGGCGATCTTTGCTGATGTCGAGAGCAAGAGCCGTCTGAAAGTCATCAACAGAGAAATCAACATGGCTGTACCAGACACCCCCACCTACCTCAAATGGTCCCAATATGCTATCACATTCAACCAGATAGACCATCCTTCTCATGTGGCCACTCCCGGTCGACATGCTCTGGTAGTTGATCCGATGGTGGGGGACTCGGCTTAGAAAGGTCCTCATGGACGTCGGCAGCGGCCTGAACATTCTCTATGCGGATACCCTGAAAGAGATGGGCATTCCGATGTCCCATATGAGTGAGAGTAGCACGCAGTTTCACGGGGTCATCCCAGGAAAGAAGGCCAAGTCACTTAGCCAGATAGCATTGGATGTCGTATTCGGGAATGACAAAAATTTCCGAAAAGAAAAATTGACATTTGAAGTCGTGGATTTAAGAGTGCTTACCACACCATTCTGGGTCGACCCGCGTATGCACATTTCATGGCCCGACCATGTTATGTGTATCTCAAGTTAAAAATGCCAGGCTCTAAGGGCGTGATTACGGTCACTAGCAATCGACAACGGGCCGAAGAGTGCCTCCAGCAAGGCTCCAAGATCACCGATCACCAGATGGCCATGGTTGAGTTGGAGGAGTACAAGAAAACTGTTGGAAATATTCCCTAGAGGCAATAAATAAAGTGTTTATTATTATATTTCCTTGTTCATGATAATCGTTTATTATCCATGCTATAATTGTATTAATTGGAAACACATTACATGTGTGGGTAAATAGACAACACTTTGTCCCTAGTATGCCTCGAACTAGCTCGTTCATCAAAGATGGTCAAGGTTTCTTGGCCATTGACATGTGATGTCATTTGATGACGGGATCACATCATTAGGAGAATGATGTGATGGACAAGACCCAAACTACAAATGTAGCATATAATCATGTCGGTTTATTGCTACTGTTTTCTGTTGGAAATATGCCCTAGAGGCAATAATAAAATGGTTATTATTGTATTTCCTTGTTCATGATAATTGTCTATTGTTCATGCTATAATTGTGTTAACCAGAAAACGTAATGCACGTGTGAATACATAGACCACAACGTGTCCCTAGTGACCTCTAGTTGACTAGCTCGTTGATCAATAGATGGTCACGGTTTCATGACCATGGACATTGGATGTCGTTGATAATGAGATCACATCATTAGGAGAATGATGTGATGGACAAGACCCAATCCTAAGCATAGCACAAGATCGTGTAGTTCGTTTGCTAAAGCTTTTCAATGTCAAGTATCGTTTCCTTAGACCATGAGATTGTGCAACTCCCGGATACCGTAGGAATCCTTTGGGTGTGCCAAATGTCACAACGTAACTGGGTGGCTATAAAGGTGCACTACGGGTATCTCCGAAAGTGTCTGTTGGGTTGGCACGAATCGAGACTGGGATTTGTCACTCCGTGTGACGGAGAGGTATCTCTGGGCCCACTCGGTAAGACATCATCATAATGAGCTCAATGTGACTAAGGAGTTAGCCACGGATGACGTATTATGGAACGAGTAAAGAGACTTGCCAGTAACAAGATTGAACAAGGTATAGAGATACCGACGATCGAATCTCAGGCAAGTGTCATACCGATAGACAAAGGGAATTGTATACGGGATTAATTAAATCCCTGACATCGTGGTTCATCCGATGAGATCATCGTGGAGCATGTGGGAGCCAACATGGGTATCCAGATCCCGTTGTTGGTTATTGACCGGAGAGGTGTCTCGTTCATGTCTACATGTCTCCCGAACCCGTAGGGTCTACACACTTAAGGTTCGATGACGCTAGGGTTATAGGGAAATGTTGTACGTGGTTACTGAAGGTTGTTCGGAGTCCCGGATGGGATCCCAGAAGTCACGAGGAGATTCAGAATGGTCCGGAGGTAAAGATTGATATATAGGAAGTCCAGTTTTGGTCACCGGAAAGTTTTCGGGCTCATCGGTAGTGTACCGGGAGTGTCGGGAGGGTGCCGGAGGACCCTCGGGAGGGGTGTGACGACCATAGGACTTTGTGGGCCCTTAGAGGAGGTGTTCCAGCCCTTATTGGGCTAGCCAAGACCTTCTAGAAAGGCCCATGCGGCTGGAGATCAAGAGATAGGGCTGAAAGGATTTAAAAGGAGGAGATCCACCTCCCTTGTGGGAGGTGGACTCTCCCCCTAGTTCAGCCGAAGCTCTCCTCCTTGGAGGAGGGGACAAGGCAGCCCTCCCTCTCCCTCCTCCTATATATATGCAAGGGTTTGGGATAATTTGAGACATGACTTCTCTCTCTCTTGGCGCAGCCCTACCCTTCCTCTTCCTCGTTCTCCGTAGCGCTTGGCGAAGCCCTGCCGGAGTCCACGTAGCTCCACTGTCACCACGCCGTCGTGCTGCCGGAGCTCTCCCTCAACCTCTCCTTCCTCCTTGCTGGATCAAGGCGTAGGAGACATCATCGGGTTGCACGTGCGTTGAACGCGGAGGCACTGTTGTTCGGCGCTGAGATCGGAATCCACCGCGATCTGAATCGCTGCGAGTACGGCTCCACCAACCGCGTTCTTGTAAAGCTTCCACTTAGCGATCTTCAAAGGTATGAATATGCAATCTCTCCCCACCCGTTGCTGGTTTCTCCATGGATAGATCTTGGTGATCGTAGGAAATTTTTTGATTTACTACTACGTCTCCCAACATTTTCTGCATGTCAAGTATGTGTTCCTATGACCATGAGATCATGCAACTCACGAACATCGGAGGAGTGCCTTGTGTGTATCAAACGTCGCAACGTAACTAGGTGACTATAAAGGTGCTCTACAGGTATCTCCGAGGGTGTCTGTTGAGTTGGCATGGATCAAGACTGGGATTTGTTACTCCGTGTGAACGGAGAGGTATCTCAGGGCCCACTCGGTAATACAACATCACAATAAGCCTTGCAAGCAATGTGACTAAGTGTTAGTTGCGGCATCTTGTATTATGGAATGAGTAAAGAGACTTGCCAATAACGAGGTTGAACTGGGTATGGAGATACCGATTATCGAATCTCGGACAAGTAACATACCGAAGAACAAACGGAACATTATACGGGATTAACTGAATCCTTGACATAGAGGTTCGACCGATAAAGATCTTCATAGAATATGTAGGTACCAATATGGGCATCTAGGTCCCGCTATTGGTTATTGACCGCAGAAGTATCTCGGTCATGTCTACATAGTTCTCGAACCCGCAGGGTCTGCACACTTAAGGTTTGGTGACGTTTCGGTAGTATAGAGTTATGTATGGTGGTGACCGAAGGTTTTTCGGAGTCCCGAATGAGATCCCAGACATCACGAAGAGCTCCATAATGGTCCGAAGGTAAAGATTTATATATAGGAAGTCCTATTTTGGTCGCCAGAAAAGTTTTGGGCTCATCGGTAGTGTATCCGGAGTGCCAGTAGTGTACCGAGAGACCATCGGGAGGGGTATTTCGACCCAAGAGGCTACATGGGCTGTGGGAGGATGAATACCAGCCCCTAGTGGGCTGGTGCAAGTCCCACACAAGGCCCATGCAGTTGGGAAGAAAAGTCCAACAGGAAAAAGGTGGAAAAGGCAAAAAAGGCTAAATTAGGAAGGAGTCCTAATCCTACTAGGAGTGGAGGAGGAGGATTCCTCGCTCCTGGTTCGGCCGAACCTCCTTGGCTTGGAAGCAAAGGCTGCCTCCTCTCCTCCTCTCCTCCTATATATACTAGAGGGTTTTAGGGTTTTTGCACAAGATTTTCAGCCACGTGCAACCCTACCCTCTAGTCCATAGTTTCTCCTCTAGATCGGATTTCTGCAGTGCTTAGGTGAAGCCCTGCCGGAATAGCTCCACCACCAACGCCGGAGCGCCGTCATGCTGCCGGAGAACTCTTCTTCCTCTCTGCTCCTTCTTGCTGGATCAGGACGGCGGAGATCGTCATCAAGCTGTACGTGTGTTAAACGCGGAGGTGCCGTCCGTTCGGCACTAGATTGGAAGGATCGTGATCAAGTTCGTGGGACGGATCGTGATCAAGTTCGCCCGTCTCTTGCAAGTCAAGTTCATTCGAGAGATTTACCACTCCAAGTGGCTCTCGAATGTTGTGATGGTGCCAAAGAAAGATAAGTCGTTGCGCATGTGCATTGACTTCAAACATCTCAACAAGGTGTGCCCAAAAGATCATTTTCCACTCCCCCTCATATACCAAATTGTTGACTCGACAGCGGGGTGTGAGCATTTATCATTTTTGGATGCTTATTCTGGGTACCATCAGATCCGTCTGTATGGCCCGGATGAAATAAAGACAGCCTTCATCACCCCATTCGGGTGTTTTTGTTACATCACCATGCCTTTTGGTCTCAAGAATGCCGACGCTACTTTTATGCGCATGATTCAAAAATGTTTACTCGACCAGATCCCTCGGAATGTCGAGGCATACATGGAAGATATAGTGGTCAAGTCCCGCAAAGGTTCCGACCTACTGGCTGACTTGGCCGAGACATTCGCCAATTTGAGGCGATTCGACATAAAGCTAAATCCGGCCAAGTTTACGTTCGGCGTCCCTGGCGGCAAGTTACTCGTTTTTCTCATTTCCGAGCGAGGAATTGATGTCAACCCCGAGAAAATCAGCACCATTACCTGTATGAAGACTCCCGTGCGAGTGCACGATGTTCAGAAGCTCACAGGTTGCTTGGCAGCATTGAGTCGCTTCATTTCTCGTCTTGGTGAGAAGGCTCTGCCCTTGTATCAATTGATGAAGAAGTCCAACATGTTCGACTGGACTCTCGAAGCAGTGTTTGTTGAGCTCAAAGCCCTGCTCTCCACCCAGGCGGTGCTTTCCGCTCCTGCCAGCAAAGAGCCCTTGCTCATGTACATCGCGGCCACAAATCAGGTCGTCAGTACAGTACTGACTGTCGAGCGAGAAGAGGAGGGTAAAGCTTATAAAGTCAAGCGGCCAGTTTATTATGTCTCAGAAGTTTTGTCCCCCTCAAAGCAAAGATATCCACACTATCAGAAGCTGGTTTATGGTATTTACCTATCAGCAAAGAAGGTGGCGCATTATTTCCAAGACCACTCGATTTCAGTCATCAGTGATGCTCCCTTGTCCGAAATTTTCAATAATCGAGACGCATCAGGTCGAGTGGCTAAATGGGCAATCGAGCTTGGACACTTTGATATCAGATTCGAAGCCAAAAAAGTAATCAAGTCCCAAGCATTGGCGGATTTCATGGCCGAGTGGATCGAACAACAACAGCCTATCCAAGTTCACTCGACGCATTGGAAAATGTTCTATGATGGATCCAAAATGTTGAATGGGTCTGGTGCTGGGGTTGTCCTGATATCTCCTAGGGGCGACAAGCTCGGCTATGTCTGGCAAATTCACTTTGATTCCTCCAACAATGAGGCAGAGTATGAAGCACTGTTGTATGGGTTGCGCATGGCTATCTCACTCGGCGTCAAGTGCCTGATGGTTTATGGCGACTCAGATCTAGTGGTGAATCAAGTGATGAAAGAGTGGGATGTTCGAAACCCCGCTATGACTAGATACTACAATGCAGTCCGAAAGTTGGAGAAGAAGTTTGAAGGCCTGGAACTTCATCATGTTCCCCGACTGAAAAATCAGGCGGCCGATGAACTATCCAAGATTGGTTCCACTCGGCGGACTGTCCCCAGCGATGTGTTCTTGGAGCACTTACACACTCCTTCGGTTCAAGAAGATCCTTTCACCCAAGAGCCCCCACAGGCTTTGAGTTCCACTGACTCGACAGAAGTCGATGTCCCTGCAGTGATTGACCTGGTCATGGAGATTCTGATTATCATTCCCGAGTGGACTGTGCCTTACATTGCCTATATCCTCAGACAAGAGCTCCCTGAAGATGAAACATAGGCTCGGCAGATTGTGCATAGGTCCAAGGCTTTCACTATGATGGGAGATCAGCTGTTCAGAGAGAGTGCGACTGGTGTCACCCAGCGCTGCATTTCCCCCGAGGAAGGTCAAATGATTCTAGACGAGATTCACTCGGGAACTTGCGGCCACCATGTGTCTTCAACGACGATTGTGGCTAAAGCATACCGAGCTGGTTTTTACTGGCCACGAGCTAATGAGATGGCTAAAGACATCGTTGATCATTGAGATGGTTGCCAGTTCTATGCGAACCTGTCACACAAGCCGGCGTTTGCTCTGAAGACAATTCCTCTTGCTTGGCCGTTTGCAGTTTGGGGACTCGACATGGTTGGACCCTTCCGACCCAGAAAAGGAGGATTCACTCACTTGTTGGTAGCAGTCGACAAATTCACCAAGTGGATAGAAGCCAAGCCAATCAAGAAGCTGAACTCCCGTACGGCGGTCACGTTCATGAGAGAGATAATTTGTCGATATGGCATCCCGCACAGCATCATCACGGACAACAGCACTAATTTTGACTCGGAAGAATTCAGGAACTTCTGTAACTCCCAAGGCACCCAAGTGGATTATGCATCTGTTGCACATCCTCAAACCAATGGGCAAGTCGAGCGGGCTAATGGTCTCATCCTGCAAGGTCTGAAGCCTCGTCTCATGCGCGATTTGGATCATGCCGCCGGAGCCTGGGTAACTGAGTTGTCGTCTGTTTTGTGGGGTCTGAGGACAACGCCTAATCGGTCGACTGGACGAACTCCTTTCTTCCTTGTCTATGGTGCTGAAGCCATATTGCCGAGTGACTTGGCCCACAATTCTCCTCGAGTGGAGCTATAATCTGAGACTGAAGCTGAACAGGCCAGACAGGATAGTGTAGATCTTCTAGAGGAGGAACAAGAGATGGCTCTGATCCAGACTACTGCCTATCAGCAGGACCTCTGACGCTTCCATGAGAAGAATGTCAAGAGTCGGTCGTTTCATGAGGGAGATCTAGTGCTTCGAGTGAATCAACACCGACCACACAAGCTTGCTCCTTCTTGGGAAGGTCCTTTCGTCGTCACTAAGGTGCTAAACAATGGAGCCTATCACTTGTACAATCTCATGAAGCGGATAGACGAGCCACAAGCCTGGAAAGCAGATCTGCTCCAGCGTTTTTATACTTGAGACAGGGATCTTCTGATGTAATAAGAATACTTCATCAATGCAATTCACATTTCTACAATATATATCGTCGGTTCCAATCGTACAGTCACATTCTTAGGGATACTCCGAGTGATGAGCAATCCTCACACTCGGGGGCTTAGCTGTGAAGAAGTTTCACCTAAGCTAAAAACCTCGTCGGGTGGATAGTAATCCATTCACTCAACAACTTAGCTGCGAATCGACATTCGCCTAAGTTCGAAAATACTCCGAGTGATGAGCAATCCTCACACTCGGGGGCTTAGCTACGAAACACGTTTCGCCTAAGTTAAAAACCTCGTCGGATGGATAGTAACCCATTCACTCGACAACTTAGCTGCGAATCGACATTCGCCTAAGTTCGAAAATACTCCGAGTGATGAGCAATCCTCACACTCAGGGGCTTAGCTGTGAAACACGTTTCGCCTAAGTTAAAAACAAACTCAGTCAAACAGACTATTGAAAGCCAAATACGAATAAAATCCAAAGGGTAAACCGCGGATAAACGTTTCGTACAGAAGCAAATGTGCTCAGGCCTAAGGCCTAAATGAAATTTTAAGGGATACAATTCCACTCGGCATACCGAGGCAAATATAAGTGTTTTTGCCAAAGACCAAGTTTTTTAAACGGGTGACGGGTTGGCAGGCTTGACAAAAGTGTCCAAGTCGATGCCGTCGGCGATTCTGGTGGCTGCCTCAATGAAGGTTTCCATGAAGTCCTCAAACTGGAGTTTCTTCGTGTTTACCACCTAGAGCTCCTTCAGCTTATCCTCCCTCACGTCCCTGCAATGGACCCTGACAAGTGATAATGCCATGTCGGCCCTACAGCGAGAAGCAGATTTCTTCTAGGCTTGCACTCGACTGGGAAGTTCATTCAGGCGAACCATTATAGAGTTGAGGTTGAGTTGAAGAGTGTCCTCAGGCCATAGCTCCTTGTCGATTCTTGTTGGAAATATGCCCTAGAGGATATATATAAAGTGTTTATTATTATATTTCCTTGTTCATCATAATCGTTTATTATCCATGCTATAACTGTAGTGATCGGAAACACATTGCATGTGTGGATAAATAGACAAACACTATGTCCCTAGTATGCCTCTAGTGAACTAGCTCGTTGATCAAAGATGGTCAGGGTTTCCTAGCCATTGACATGTGATGTCATTTGATAACGGGATCACATCATTAGGAGACTGATGTGATGGACAAGACCCAAACTACAAACGTAGCATATGATCGTGTCAGTTTATTGCTACTGTTTTCTGCATGTCAAAGTATATGTTCCTATGACCATGAGATCATGCAACTCACGGATATCGAAGGAGTGCCTTGTGTGTATCAAACGTCGCAACGTAACTGGGTGACTATAAAGGTGCTCTACAGGTATCTCCGATGGTGTCTGTTGAGTTGGCATGGATCGAGACTGGGATTTGTTACTCCGTGTGACGGAGAGGTATCTCGGGGCCCACTCGGTAATGCAACATCACAATAAGACTTGCAAGCAATGTGACTAATTGTTACTTCCGGGATCTTGCATTACGGAATGAGTAAAGAGACTTGCCGGTAACGAGATTGAACTAGGTATAGAGATACCGACGATCGAATCTCGGGCAAGTAACATGCCGAAGAACAAAGGGAACGTTATACGGGATTAACTGAATCCTTGACATAGAGGTTCAACCGATAAGATCTTCGTAGAATATGTAGGAACCAATGTGGACATCCAGGTCCCGCCATTGGTTATTGGCCGTAGAGGTGTCTCGGTCATGTCTACATAGTTCTCGAACCCGCAGGGTCTGCACACTTAAGGTTCGGTGACGTTTCGGTAGTATAGAGTTATGTATGATGGTGACCGAAGGTTGTTCGGATTCCCGGATGAGATCCCGGACGTCACGAGGAGCTCTGGAATGGTCCGGAGGTAAATATTCATATATAGGATGTCCCAGTTTGGTCGCCGGAAAAGTTTCGGGCTCATCGGTAGTGTACCGGGAGTATCGGTAGTGTATCGGGAGTGCCGGTAGTGTACCGGGGGACCTCCGGGAGGGGTATTTCGACCCCAATAGGTCCATGGGCTATGGGAGAATAATAACCAGCCCTTAGTGGGCTGGGAAAACAGCCACAAAGGCCCATGGCACAGGAGAGAAAGTCCTAAAGCAAAAAGTGGAAAATCAGCCAATAGGAGGCAATCCTACTCCAACTAGGATTGGAGGTGAAGTAGGATTGCTCCCACCTCCTATTTCGGCAGACCCAAAGGCCTTGTCTGCCTCTCCTCTCCTCTCCTCCTATATATACTAGTGGATTGGGTGGTTTTTGGACAGAATTTCCGGCCACATGCTACCCGTTCCACCGGTGCATAGTTTCTCCTCTAGATCGTAGTTCCACAGTGCTTAGGCGAAGCCCTGCCGGAATTGCTCCACCACCATCACCGGAGCGCCGTCACGCTGCCGATCGGAAGGATCGTGATCAAGGCCACGAGACGTTCGTGATTGGATCGTGGGACGGATCGTGACGAGATCGTGGGACGGTTCGTGATTGGTTCGCGGGACGGTTCGTGATTGGATCGCGGGACGCTCGGCGATTTGGATCGCGAAGAAGTTCGACTACACCAACCGCGTTTCTTAACGCTTCCCGCTTAGAGATCTACAAGGGTACGTAGATCCACTCTCCCTCTCGTAGATGCTCATCACCATGGATAGGTTTGCGTGTGCGTAGGAAAATTTTTGTTTCCCATGCGACGTTCCCCAACAATTCTCTCCATTGCAGATTTCAGTCGGGCAATATATGCCTAGACACCTTGGATCCGGAAGTTGAGTCTCAGCATGTTCATGGCCACTACATCGGCAACTGGTGACTTGGTGGGATCTAGATTGGGCTCAACCTCTTCTGTCTCCTTCTCAAAGTCTTGGCAGAATTCTGTTGAAGAATATAGAATGGGAGGAGAATCGGTGAACTATGACCCTCAAAATTTTTACAAACTTCAGTCGACAAGAAACACTCACCATCGAGCAGAGTATACATCTTCCTCGAGAATGCGCCCAAATGTTTCTCCAGGCCATTGCTCCTTTTGACGAGGTCCGCACGCTCCTGTTTCAGCTTGGTGTTCTCCTCCTCCAGCTTCTTGGCAGCCACCAGCTTCCGAATTGCAGCTTTAGTCTTGTCCCTGGCCACTCGTTGGGCGTCAGCAAGTGCCTTGTCCTTCTCCTCCAGCTCCTTCTTCATGGAATCTAAAGAAACAACATTGTTGAGTCGCGCTTGGAGTCGACGGTTTTCATTGCATACGTCTGTTCGAGTGAGAGCACTCGGTTCAAGACATGAAGAATGAAGAGGGGAATGCGGAGAGTCAGCAGTAATTACCTCCCAAAGACTTCATCTCGGCACGCGCTCGCTCCAGAGCGTTGTTGGAGACCGCCAGATCCACTCGCAGCCGGTTCCTTTCATCCTCCATGTCCTTGTACTGCGTCCCAAGTTCACAAGCCCTCTGGAACCAACAAAAGACAGGAATTCAATTGGCAAGTGGCGCCTGGGACAGTCGACTGAGTTATGAACACCAGCAAATGACTATCTTACAACCTTGGAACAACCTAAGAAGAATTCAAGCAAAAAAGTCCACTCGACATGTCGAGTGGCCCTGGCGCTCCGCACGCCGTAAACAAATTCAAGGTTGTCTCTATTAAGACCACTACCAGTGCAAGCACTCGACAGCGGTCTCGGGGACTACACCCAGTGGGTGCACTAAGAGTGCCCCCACTGAGACGGTTAACTCTCGATTCGTCAAGTAACTCATCAGAAAAAAACACTCGACATGTCGAGTGACTCTAGTACCATGCGTATGACAAGTTTTCAAGCCTACTGCTTATCGTCTGCGATTAACAGTAGCCTCGGGGACTACACCCAGTGGGTGCACTTAGCATGCCCCCACTGGTTATTAAACATTCGACAAGGCCAGCCCTGTCAGAACACTCGACCTGTCGAGTGACGCGCCTCCCTGCTCCGTGAAGTTCAATCTATCCTTATGCAACGTCATATCATGGTTTGTCAATAATATCCATGAAACCTGCAAGGTAGCTACGGAGTGGCGGGATCCAAGGCAAAATGTATCCTGTATACAATAAACTCTAAGACTTCGTTGGTGCAAGCACTTGACGGCGGTCTCGGGGACTACACCCAGTGGGTGCACTTAGCGTGCCCCCACTGGATCTGCCGATTCTCGATCAGTCGAGCAGCAGAAACATCCATCATTGGAATATCCATCACTCTGAGAAGTGTAGTCTATCCTTATGCAGCGTCATATCATGGTTTGCAAATAACATCCATGAAACCTACAGAGTAACTGCGGAGTGGTGGGTATGACAAGCTCTAAGACTCCCGCCGATGCAAGCACTCGATAGCGGTCTCGGGGACTACACCTAGTGGGTGCACTAAGAGTGCCCCCACTGAGATGGTTAACTCTCGATCCATCGAGTAACTCGTCAGGAAAAAAAACACTCAACATGTCAACTGACTCTAGTACCACGCGTACTATTGACCCCAATCCTACTCGACTACGATCCAATCTGTTCGAGGGGAGAAGCACCCAGTAGGTGTACAACGGCCAAGAAAAGATAGGAATTCAATCGGAAACGTACTTACAAGCGAACTTACTCTGACATTGGTGCGGAGGGTTGCGCTGATGTTGTAAGCCAGCTTGCTGGCCTCGTACGCCTCCTTGGTTCTCAGCATGATCTGCTCCGCCTGGATCATGGCCTCCTTCGCAGCTCCCGTCTGATCTTCCGGAACACGATGCAGAGAGAAGGCCATCACAGGCATGATCGGCATGGTTGCTGGGGTAGCTGAGGCAGTCTGAGTGGGTCCGGTTGGAGTTGACGTCACAACGGCCGAGACAGCTAGAGGAGCATGCGACAGAGGCGCTGCGGGTTCAGCTCTGAGTTGGGTCGAGTCGTCTATCCCCTGGGAGGACTCTGCAGTCGAGCACTGAGGCGCCTGTGCGGATGAAGCTCTTCGGATACGAGTGCACGAAGTGTCCAGGTGCTCCTCGTCGTCCTCCACTTGAATGACCTCTTCAACAACAACCGATAATGTTAGCATTTGCATGTGTCGAGTCCCATTCGGACGAATCAACAACTTGCTAACCTTTATGAGAAGTGGCAGCGTCAGCAGTGTCAATGTCCATCGCCTCCCCTCCGTCTCGATGAGGTGAGGTTACGGACGTAGCAGCTCTGATGGATTGAACAACACTCGGTCAGCTACAACTCAAGGCCACAGTCCACAGAAAGAATTCAAAAATAAATACTTACGTGGAGACGATAGGTATGGCCATCCTCATGCGAGGCAAAGCCTTGCGAGGTTTGGTCATGACTTGCTTGGGCTGTTTGGCCAGCCTCTCACTCGACTCAACAGTTGAAGGGAGACTCCACTTCGGGGTTTTCTCACTAGGGCCTGGAGCCCTGTCCTCAACAGTTGCCGGATCCTGACGGGACTTGGTGTGGCCTTTGCACCAGGGAGGTGACTCGACTTCTTCCTCTTCGTCGGAGTCCGCGTATTCATCTTCGGAGTCAGAGGGACCGTCGCCGTCCATGCTGCCGCCCTTGCTCACCATGCCGTCCTCAGCGTGGTTCTCGTTGGGAACAGGCGAGTGCATGTTCGTCCACTCCTGCATGATTCAAGTGAGGAAGTCAGTTTATAAGTCAATGTATCACTCGACAGTACAAACACATCAGTCGACACCACGTAACTCACCAGATTCTTCGGCGGGTTTTCGGCCGAGTAAGGTCGGATCCTCTTGGCTCCCAAAGGATTGTCGCAAGCTCCAGTGATGCTACGAAGCCACTGCTCGACAGTTTTCTGTGGAACCTCTTCTGGATGCGTCCTGGTCGAGTCCTCGGGGCCCGCGTAGTGCCACATGGTGTGGTCTCTAGCTTGGAGCGGCTGAATACGTCGACCAAGAAACGTCTCCAACATATCCATACCAGTCACTCCATCCCAGATCAGATGCACCACCGCTTCAACTAAGATACCCACTTGGACATGCTCCTCTTTGGTCACCCTCGGAGACTCGGGAACAGCTGGATGGTCAGGTGTATAGGGGGGAAGGCCAGTCGACATATTGGGTGATGCTACATCTTTGTTGTAGAACCAGGTCGACTACCAGCCTCTGATGGACTCAGGAAAGGTCATGGCAGGGAAGGAACTACGGGCTCTTTCCTGAACTCCTAACCCTCCACACAGCTGAAGCACATGAGTCTTCCCATCAATGGGGAGAGCTTTCTTCACGGTCTGGGATCTGACCGTAAAGAGGTGCTTGAACAGCCCCCAATAGGGAGAGCAACCCAGAAAACACTCGCACAAAGTGACGAAGGAAGACAAATATGCAATGGTATTCGGTGAGAGGTGATGCAGTTGGGTGTCGAAGAAATTCAGGAATCCCCTAAAGAACGGGTGGGGTGGCATGGAGAAACCTCTTTCAACATGGGAGAGAAGAAGGATCCGCTCCCTGTCGCGCGGTTCCGGCTCGCGCTCTTCCCCCGGTAGCCTGTTCGAAATATGCCCTAGAGGCAATAAATAAAGTGTTTATTATTGTATTTCCTTGTTCATGATAATCGTTTATTATCCATGCTATAATTGTATTAATTGGAAACATGGATACATGTGTGGATACATAGACAAACACAATGTCCCTAGTATACCTCTAGTGAACTAGCTCGTTGATTGAAAGATGGTTAAGTTTTCCTGGCCATGGACATGAGATGTCATTTGAAAACGGGATCACATCATTAGGAGAATGATGTGATGGACAAGACCCAAACTACAAACGTAGCTTATGATCGTGTCAGTTATTGCTACTGTTTTTTGCATGTCAAGTATGTGTTCCTATGACCATGAGATCATGCAACTCACAGATATCGGAGGAGTACCTTGTGTGTATCAAACGTCGCAACGTAACTGGATGACTATAAAGGTGCTCTATAGGTGTCTCCGAGGGTGTCTGTTGAGTTGACATGGATCGAGACTGGGATTTGTTACTCCGTGTGACGGAGAGGTATCTTAGGGCCCACTCGGTAATACAACATCACAATGAGCCTTGCAAGCAATGTGACTAATTGTTAGTTGCGGGATCTTGTATTACGGAATGAGTAAAGAGACTTGCAGGTAACGAGATTGAACTAGGTATGGAGATACCGACGATCGAATCTCGGGCAAGTAACATACCGAAGAACAAAGGGAACATCATACGGGATTAACTGAATCGTTGACATAGAGGTTCGACCGATAAAGATCTTCGTAGAATATGTAGGAACCAATGTGGACATCCAGGTCCTGCCATTGGTTATTGACCGTAGAGGTGTCTCGGTCATGTCTACATAGTTCTCGAACCCGCAGGGTCTGCGCACTTAAGGTTTGGTGATGTTACGGTAATGTAGAGTTATGTATGGTGGTGACCGAAGGTTGTTTGGAGTCCTAGATGAGATCCCGGACGTCATGAGGAGCTCCGGAATGGTCCGGAGGTAAAGATTCATATATGGGAAGTCTCAATTTGATCGCCGGAAAAGTTTCGGGCTCATCGGTAGTGTACCGGGAGTGCCGGTAGTGTATCGGGAGACCTCCGGGAGGGGTACTTCGACCCTATAGGGTCCATGGGCTGTGGTAGAATAATAACCAGCCCTTAGTGGGCTGGTGGAACAGCCACAAAAGGCCCATGGCGCCAGGAGAAAAAAGGCCTAAAGAAAAAGGTGAAAAAAGGGCAAAAAGGGTGAATCCTACTCCTACTAGGATTGGAGGAGGAGTAGGACTCCTCCACCTTGGCCGGCCAACCCCTAGAGGGCCTTGCCCTTGCGCCAAGGCTGCCTCTCCTCTCCTCCTATATATATTGGTGGAATAGAGGGTTTTTGCACTAGTTTTTCCGGCCACGTGCTACCTGGTCCACCGGTGCATAGTTTCTCCTCTAGATCGTATTTCCGCAGTGCTTAGGCGAAGCCCTGCCGGAATTGCTCCACCACCATCACCGGAGCGCCGTCACGCTGCCGGCGAAATCTTCCTCCTCTCCACTTCCTCTTGCTGGATCAAGACGGTGGAGATCGTCATCAAGCTGCACGTGTGCTGAACGCGGAGGTGCCGTCCATTCGGTACTAGATCGAAAGGATCATGATCAAGGCCACGAGACAATCGTGATTGGATCGCGAGACGGATCGTGACGAGATCGCGGGACGGTTCGTGATCGGATTGCGGGACGGTTCATGATTGGATCGTGGGACGCTCGGTGATTTGGATTGCGAAGAAGTTCGAGTACACCAACCGCGTTTCTTAACGCTTCCCGCTTAGCGATCTACAAGGGTACGTAGATCCACTCTCCCTCTCGTAGATGCTCATCACCATGGATAGGTTTGCGTGTGCGTAGGAAATTTTTTGTTTCCCATGCAACGTTCCCCAACACAACCTCCAGGCGCCGTCTGCCACTAGCCCGTCGGCGAGAAGGCCCTCCATGTCCGCGCGAGTGACTACAGAGGGGAGAAAATCCCCCTGCATCCATCCCGCCGGCGCGGTGAACCGAGCGGTCGAGGGGTTCTTGCCCTTGAGCTTCGTCGCCCCCTTCTTAGCCCGCTCCAGCTTCTCCGTCGCATTCTTCGTCATCGGCGCGGCAGCTCTCGTCGAGGAGGAACGGAGTGTGGCGTTGGGGCAGAGGAGGCGGAGGAAAAGAGAGGAAGAATGGGCGGAAGTACCGTGCCATCCGCGGCGCGTGAGGCTTTATACTCCACCGAGTGTCCCACTGATCAGTGGACCCGCGAGATCACCGCGCACGCCAACCACTGACGGTGCCCAGTACGTGGCGATATGACCGGCGCAAGAATCGAGGTGTCGCGCCTCCACTTGCCCTGATTGTGGCGTCATCATCGCGCGCACGCTTCCCAAATTTTCGTATCCCACGAAATTCGGGTCTATCAGACCGACCCGTCGCCTCCCAAGATACTTTCAGTTCACTCGGAGCAAAATAGGCGTTGAACATCCACTTGGGCACTTTTAAGGCTGAATGGATCCGGGCGAACGGAGAAGAATTCAATCGACGCAAGTTTCGTTGAAGTCCCGAATATCATTCGGAAGATTTTGCGTGCCGATCCTGAATGGACGTTAATACCCAGAGTTCAGTCGACGCAAGTTCCATTGAAACCCCAAATATCATTCGGAGGATTTGATGCCCTAACTCAAGGTCGACATTGATACCTCATTTCACCACTCGAACCCCGATCCATTCGGAGGCTAATGACGAGGATATGTACCTAGGGCAGGGTCCTAGACAAGGCCTACATACCCTACCTAAGAACACTACATGGGAGGACTTGAAGATCAAGTATGAAGTTGCGAGTGGATTCCTGGAAAGGTTCAAAGCCACTCGACAGATATTCACTCGGAGACTCCTTCTTTCACTCGGCAGTCACGTGTCACTCGGAAGACCTCACTTTCACTCGACGCCAGAAGACCAGGAGCCATCATCAAGAGCCCAACGGGCAGACGTTGGTTCGATTGTCATTAGTAGCTTTTATTGCATACGTTACCAATAACTGCAGACTTTAACCCCACGATCGGACCCTTAGATGCTGGGTAATTATGAGGGGTAGCGAACTCTATATAAGCCGCCCCTCCCCTCCTGCACAGGAGTTCGCAACCATTGTAATCTTTATATTCCACACGACATAAGCTCCCGAGCACTGAGACGTAGGGCTGTTGCCTCCACAAGAGGAGCATGAACTCATACATCCGTGTGTACATCCTCGCCGTAGCTACAACTCCGTCCTCTCCTTTCGTATCCCTACCATCTACTGTCAGGCTCGTTCCCACGACACTTATTATATTCTAAAATAAAAGGGAAGCACGTGTGCATGCTTTGGACTTCTATTAACTGTATGGATCGCCAAACAAGAAAAGCCTTGTTCATCCTGGAGGAGTCCTGAAATTGGGTGTTACCAGGTCCTTCTTTGGTTCAATCGGTGGAACCACAAAACAAAAAGAACCAACTTGCAACACATGCTGAAGATTATATCTTGAAGTCTCTGATATATTTGCATCAAAATATATGGTCGAGTGTGTCTTGTGTTCAGTATGCGGAGCTGCACCAAGTAAACCTATAGTACTTTGCATTGAACAAATAATAGCGTCATTGGTGGACACATCACATTTGCACCCTAGTCACCCTTGAGTAGTGCTTGGTAGTCCAAGGCAAAAACAATTCATGTAGGACCATAAATTGCTGACAAGCATGAACTTCTACCGCAAAAAAGTTGTCGCAGTCTTAACATATTCTTCCTCTGCCCACTCGCAAGGTAGTTGATGAAATAACTATCGTTAAACTTTGCTTCCACATGTCGCAGACGTGGAGATTCACGGCCAATGTTCACATTATAATACTCGGACAAATATCAGTTTGCACCGAGGCTGAAATCTCGCAAGCTTATATTAGATCATAGAATTTTCACAAGATGAATGTTCTGGATTACCACAAGTTGGCCATAAAAAATTTGTGTGCTTTCGATTATTTTTTATGAAACTAAGATGTTTCCTGGCAATGATATAGCACGTGTTGTAAACTCGTCAACATCACTTTTTCTCTCTCTCCACACGCTTTGGAATGTGCTCCCATAAGAAAAATAACACATGCACTGAAGCAACTTGTGGACACTGGCAATGATATTAGCCAATCAACGTGCATTCCCTCCCGTTGATTCCAAGTGATACTTCTAATTACCAAAATCTTTCACTATATAACTTTTCAGAAAATGACATTACGCAACACTGAGAAGTTTCATGAAGTTGAAGGACGCTGGAGTAGATAGTAAGGAACAACATAGTTTTTTAGTAATGAAATAGGCCACTCATGGTCAGTGCGTGCATGGTTGCATGGAGGATGAAAGCCTGGCATGGAAAGTAAGCAGAGGTGATAAGTTTTTACCGACAAATGGGAAGCCTGTCAATGTTACCTTTAAAAATGGAGTTTTTGTGGTAACCTTAAGGGAATATAGACCATCCATTATTTGTGCTCTAATGGATTAGGCTTACTGATACTCCAATTTAATTAACATGGAGTATTGTTACAAAAGTTTCGGGAGTAGCGAGTCATGGTGTTAAGTCTATTTCCTGGCGGTGATCACTGGCATCTGGCCCGCTGGGTGACAGGTTCAATTGTTTGATCTCTGCTCATCAGCATAAGCCATGGGGTCAGAGACGAGAAGAACGGCGCGCTGCAGGGCACTTGATCTTATTGTTTCAGCTTGCTCTTCGCATCCACGGACGGCCAGTTACCTTCATATACCTTCGTTCCAGTGTTCCATGAACAAGTGAGCCAGTTTGTTGACTGGATTGTAATTTGTAATCTCATATAGACATACGGCCATATGAGGGTGGCTGTCATCTAGAACGACAGGAAGATTTAATCGGAGGAACATGCTGGGCGCTAGCGCACCGAAGGGATTGGGGTGCGTACGATGCCGAATTACCCTTTTAGTTAGCTACTAGAGGGAAAAGTTTAGACTACCCAACTAAAAGAATTGTGTGATTTGGTTGTTACTCCACCTCCTATATATGGAGTACAAGGGTACCATAAAAGTGCTCTTATACAAACAAAGGCATAGTAGTTTCATATACACTTGTTGTAGTGTATGAATATAATAAGACCGAAGCTGTGTAACAAGTGAATATATAAGATTTAAAATCCAGTGAGTGAAAAAAATAGATTTGCTGAAATCATTAGAGATGCAAATGTTGATATTTTGGCACTTGACAACGTATCACATATATATTATTGTTTTTACTCGAAAAGCAGTGTTGCTACTCCTATGATAAACATATGTTGTGGTTCCTGTGTTAAGGTAGTTATGTCATCATTAGCATTCACATCTATTTCAATTTTTACCAAAGATAAATACATCTTTCAGCCTCCATCTATCTATATAGCTGGAAGAATACGGGCCCAAGTTTTTATTTGGGTAAGCTATATTGACAAAGTAATAGTCTAACTTTTTGTATGTAAACTACTTTTTGCACCATTTCATTCCTGAAAGAACTAATTATAATTTTTTGCGATTTTTTAAAGATATTGCTAGTTATATGGAAGCCTCAACGCTTAGCAAAGATAAACTTGGAGACACGCATGCTGAATGCTGCAGCAACAGTACCGACCAATGCAGGCCTCCCACCACATCAGTTGTTGATCCGAATTGATATTTCCAAGTACCAAAACCTTCAATTACAACATTTCAATAAAATGAAACACGGTCATTCATCAATGAGAGCTAGCTTAAAGTTGGAAGTACGTAAGATATATAAGTAGCAAGCAACCATTGAGATAGTGGCAGCAATCACTCTGTCTGCCTCTGTACACGCACCAACACATGCAAGATGCAGCTCTATAAATTGCAGAGATATGTGCTAGTATATGAAACCTAGAGAAACATCACCAGCTTTTTGTTTCCAGTGATGCAGGGCTTGGAATTTAGCCTACCATTGCTAGATCATATTTTCTTCCTATGCTAGCTATTTCGCCCCCTAATTTTAATATCCATGGTATGTTGAAGCTAACCAGCTATAGGCTTTATCAAAAAAAGAAAAAAAACAGCTATACAATTTATTGGAAAAAAGCCAGCTATGGGCTTGGGACGCAAAAGGGATCTAAGGCGGACAGACCTTTTGAGACCTGCAACCAAACATCTTTCGACACA
This sequence comes from Hordeum marinum, assembly GCA_022496015.1. NCBI lineage: Eukaryota > Viridiplantae > Streptophyta > Magnoliopsida > Poales > Poaceae > Hordeum > Hordeum marinum. The sequence goes on from CM039673.1 coordinate 39,350,306, forward strand.
CTGCTGTTTTCCATCGTTGTGTGGCTTAATCACCGCACAAATGAAGGACCATCTAAAGAAGCAATTCATGGAAGTCAAGAACAAAAGGGTAAATTACCCGCAAAAAAAGAACAAAAAAGTAAATTGTACTAGATCATAGAATATGTGAGTATTTCCACGTTAGTCACACTTCACAAGTGGTTGATAATTTTAGGTCAAAATGGTCATTGTAGGACCAGAACTTGCTGACAAGGTTGTACGTGTACTTTTAGAGAAGGGCCCCCAAAATTATTGTTAGAGATACGACACGCAATCGAATACGAAGAAGAACGAAATCAAGCAAGGGGACACGGGATTTTAGCGTGCAAAACCCCTCCAACACGAAGGGAAAAAAACCACGGGCGCGAGCCAGCCAAACTTCACTATATCTGGAGAGGTTACAAATGTCGGAGATTTATAACTGATCAACTTATCCCGTGCGTGGCTTAGAAGAGGTATATATAACACATGAGTCCTAGGTCAACCCTGATCTATATCGCTATGCTCTGCTTCAGTCCAAGCCTATAGGCGACGGGCCTCGCTCCGCTCGCTCGTCAGAAATTGGCCTTTCTCTTTATATTGAAATTTGGAGCATAACATAACAATTATTGTAGTCCCATAAAATTGTTGACGTGATCACTTGCATGGTGCCAAGGTGTGTAATGAAATACTCTTGCCTTATTCTGGTTCCGCATGTTGCACAAGTGGAGATTTCATGCCTGATTTTTACATCATGATACTTGGACAAAAATCAGTTTACATAGAGAGTGAAATCTCGCAAGCTTATTTTGTAGTGTAGCATTTTCACAAGATGAACCACAACTCGGCGATACAAATTTGGTGTGTCGTAAAGCAAAATTATGAACCAAATATTTCCCTGGCAATGGTATCGCACATGTTGTAAACTCCCCACATGACGGCATTTTCTCATGTCTATGCCTTTTGCACGTGCTGCCGTCAAAAGCAACACGTGTTGCAACAATGACTACCAGCCAATCAATGTGCATTGTCTCCGGGTGCTTCGGAGTGAAATTTCCAGTTACCAAAAGCTTTGACTATTTAAATTTCAGAGAAATGCTATTGCCATTATGCAGCACTGTGACTGTGAGCCGTCATAAAGTTGAAGGACACACGTATGAAGTGAGTGATGATTTTCCCATAATGAAAGAGGATGGTCCCTGCATGCACGGCTGTAAGCAGGATGCAGCACTATAAATCCACAGTGCCTGCGTGCTAGTACGAAGATACCTAGAGCAGCTAGCAAGGGCCTTTCGTTCCGGGATTCGGCCAGTGATGCATGGCTTGAAACCAAACCGATCTTGATAAACGTAGCTGAACCATAGTGCTTTCCATGCTGGCAATGCCATGGCCTCAATTTTCATCTCCACGTATGATCCTGGCTTGGGAGGCAATAGGGAACCAACGCACGCAAATATCGGGGCATCATGTGTTGCGGACGTTCAAACACGCACAGTGCATGTTGGACTTGTGCCTCAAGCAGAAATGATCAGATATCTGCACCGGAGGCACACGCACACACGCACAGAAAGGAGATGAACCTGATTGATTTAGCTTCCGGCCGGCAAGCAGAGCCCAGATCAACTCGACAACGCACACCGTCACTCTGGAGTCTGTCGCACAGTATCAACACTCAGCAGGCACACCCCAGTGGCGGATCTAGAAATTTTTTTTTTGACTGTGCTACGACGGGCTTACGCCGACCTAAATCATTTTCATTAGGTCTAGTTATCTGGTTGTCCTTAGTTGTGTCCATGTACTCAGTTTTGCCCTCAGCTGCAAATCATGCTCAGTTTTGCCCCTAGTATGTGCTAAAAGTGCTCCAACTTGAAGCACTAAAATGTTTTTCTTGTGCAGAACTCTTCGAATGTGTTTTTGACATGAAAACTTGCAAGCACCTAGAAAATTGGATCATCTTTGATGTTGTAAAGTTTCAATTTTTTTTATTTTTTTCTATTTGTTTTGATTTTACTGTTCATAGAGGGTGCCTAGGCACCCGCGAGCTGAAAACCCGATGTCACCTACGAAATTGGCTTCACTGGACGCCAACATGACCCGGGAGCTACTTTCATCGGGCAATTTCGGGCACCTATGAACTGCAAGTTCTTCGCCTGGTTGGCCCTTGCCAATTGGTGTTGGACATCCGATCGGCTATCTAATTGAGGTCTTGCGCACCAGGAAGTTTGTCTGTTTTTGTGAGCAGGACGAGGAGACCATTGATCACTTGCTCGTGGGTTGTGTGTCTGTTCGCGAGGTGTGGACTGTGGTGATAAACGCCTTGGACAAAAATCAGTTTACATAGAGACAGTAATCTCGCAAGCTTATTTTGCAGAACCGTAGCATTTTCACAAGGTGAACCACAACTTGGCAATACAAATTTGATGCGTCGTAACACAAAATTATGAACCAAATATTCTCCTGGCAATGGTATAGCACATGTTGTAAACACATGACCTTATTTTCTCATGTCTACGCCTTTTGCTAGCACTGACCTCAAAAGCAACACGTGTTGCACAAACGACTACCAGCCAATCAATGTGCATTGTCTCCGGCTGCTTCGAAGTGATATTTGCAGTTACCAAAAGCTTTGACTATTTAAATTTTCAGAGAAACGCTATTGCCATTATGCAGCACTATGAGCTGTCACAAAATTGAGGGACACACGTATGAAGTAAGCGATGAATTTTCCATAATGAAAGAGGATGGTCCCTGCATCCAAGTAGAGGGCTTGCCGGGTGCGGAGGAGCGATGGTGCGGCAACGGGGCGGGCCTGACTCGTGAGCTCCTCGCCCGCCGCAACCGCAGCGACCTACATAACCTAACCACCCCACAGCAAAGCCAAAAGAATACGACTCCCCAACCCCAGAGTGGTTCAAGGTGATACTTCTAATTAATAAAATCTTGGACTATATAACTTTTCAGAGAAATGATATTTACATTACGCAACACTGAGAACTTCCATGAAGTTGAAGGAGACACTTCTGGTCACTGTGTGCACGGTTGCATACGTGATATGCAGCCATATAAATTCAGAGTATGTGTGTGCTAGTTACAAAGAACAATGAATAGAAGGCAATCATGGCTGAGCTAGCTGACCAACGTAAAAGCTAAGAAACAAAGGTTCATTGCTCCGAATTGACACTCCCAAGTACAAAATTCTTTGATTACAACTGCTCAAACAAATGATATGCCATCATGCATTACAGCATCAGTGAGAGATATCTGAACGATGCACAAGATATGTAAGAGGTAGCTGGAATGTTTATAGATATTGAATGGGATCAGAGTTTTGTTCTTCACACACACACACACACAGATAAATGTACGTGCAGCCCTAGAAACTGCAGTGCTCATGCTAGTGCCGGAAAACCTAGAGCAAAAGGCTTTTTGTTCCCATGATATGCATGGTTTGAAATTAAAATGAACTTTCGTAAGCTTAGAAGTAAACGGAGCAGCAGAATGTCCTTGCGTTGAGATAGGGCGGCCTTGAGAGTGCATGAGTGCACGCAAGCTATGCATATAAGGAGCAGCAAAATATCCAACATTTTTTGGCCTATCTTTGGAACCAATTAATTGTTAGGTGTCTGTGGGCAAATACTTTTGGGGTGGCTCCTGTACTTGCGGCACAAAATCCATGCTGAAAGCCTGACATTGAAAGCAAGAACGTGATAAGTTGTTGCCGCCTTGCGGGTACATTGAAAACTAGTCAATGCCACCTTTAAACAAAGTTGTAGTGCCATATACACTTGGCATGGTGTAATGAATGTAATAAGACTGAAGTTGTATAAGAAGTGAATATATAAGATTGACAATTCAGTGGGAGCAAAAGAAAATTACATTCGCTGAAATCATTAGAGATGCAGCTTTTGATATTTTGGCTCTTGACAACATATCACGTATATATTATGTTGGGATGAACCCGACTCTCCCTCTCTCGCGTCCGCCGGACTGGAGGTAGAAGAAAGACGGGCACAGAAGAAGAGTTTGTTTTAGCGACAAATGCCACGGCGCACAAACGCCTCGGTCTCTTTTCTGTTATTCTGGACTCACCAGATCACAAACGAGCTCAACGTACAACCCCTTTTTGTAGCTATCAAGACGTAGTGCCCACGGAGCCTCCTGACGATCGGATTACCCGATCATGAGCCCGGCCTTCTCGTCCGCCCGACCTGGACGCCAGATTCCTTCGCTGCCCCTGCTGCATACTACTCCGTCTCCATAAAACTAAAAACCTGGCCTGAACTGAACTGACACGAATGTGGCTACGCACCGCGGTCCGGACTAAACCTAGACACACACGCACTCCATGCACGCACACACTCCCGGTTTATTTTCCTAACATATTATTGCTCTTTACTAAAAAGGCAGTGTCGTTACTCCTATGATAAAAAGATGTTGTGGTGCCTTTGTTTATGTAGTTATGTCATCATTGGCATTCGCCAAACCTGACATATGTTTCAATTTCTACCAAAGAAAAATACATCTTTCAACGTCCATGTATCTATATAGCTAGAAGAATACAGGGCCTTGTTATTATTTGGGTAAGCTATATTGACACAGTAATACAGCCTAACTTTTGATATGTAAACTACTTTTTGCACCAATTCATTCCTGAAAGAACTAAATATAAGTTTCTGCTCTTTGTTAAGGATACTGCTAGTTATATGGAAGCCTAGACCCTTAACACAATAAACTAGGACACATGTTGAAAGCTACAACAACAGTACCGGCCAAAGAAGGCCTGCCTACCGCCTCAGTTGTTAATTCGAATTGATATTTCCAGGTACAGAAATCTTCGATTACAAAATTTCGGTGAAATGAAACATCATCATTCATCAATGAGAGCCAGCTTAAAGTTGCAAGTACGTAAGATAAATAAGTAGCAAGAACCATTGAGATAGTGGCAGCAATCACCCTGCCCTGCCTCTGCCTCTGTACGTTCCGACACATGCAAGATGCAGCTCTATAAATTGCGGAGGTACTTGACGTGCTAGTATATGAAATCTAGAGAAACTATCACCAGCTTTTTTGTTTCCAGTGATTCATAGATTGGAATTTAGCTGAACATGACGAACATTGCTAAATCATATTTGTCTCCTATGCTAGCCATGTCATCCCCTAATTTTGAGCTCCATAGTATGTATGATGATCCTTCAAACCTAATGATGTCTAGTGTTTCAAGTTTGTGTGAGGACCTGGTAGCTGACGAGTCTGATGATATTGAGTTGAATGAATTAATGAACAATCCATTACATCCAATTAAGGGGGGAAAAGATTAGACAAAGGAAGATATATGATACTATAAATATCCGGAGAAGCAACCGGAAGAGAACTAGGAAAATTTATTCATAATGCAGAATCTAATGGGCATGACATGGAACAGTGGTGGTTTTGGTGACCCCTCTAAGCACATTTTTATTAAAGAATCGATTCGTGAATATAAATTGGATTTTATTGCCTTGCTGGAGACAGGAAGATCTAATTTCACGGTTGCTTTTTTAACTCAACTTGCGGTCAGTTTCAATTTTACGTGGTTTTGCCTACCACCTCATGGTCGATCGGATGGTATTTTAGTTGGCATTAATTTAGACACTCTGAATGTGCTGAAAGTGACAACAGGAGACTACTCGGTGCATATACACATGAAATGGACGGTTTTGAATGGATTTTTGTGCCGGTCTATGGGGCTGCCCAAGATACACAGAAATCAGATTTTTTTTAATTGAGCTAGTCCACATGTGTGAGTTGCAGTCACTTCCTTTGTTGGTCGGAGAGGATTTCAATATTATGAGAAATCAAAATGAAAAGAACAAACAGAACTTTAATGCGCGCTGGCCATTTATTTTCAACGCTATCATTCAAGAGTTAAACTTGAGAGAGATTGCTTTCTTAGGTAGACAATTCACTTGGGCCAATAGAACGGACAACCCAACCTTCGAAAAGCTAGACAGAATTCTAGCAACTGTGGACTGGGAGCAAAAATTCCCACTCGTTACTGTACGAGCTCTTTCTAGGACCGGGGCGGGGTCAGACCACACTCCTCTCTTAATTGATTCCGATATCAAACCCCATAATGGAAATCAGCCACGTTTCTCTTTTGAACTTTTTTGGCTTAGACAAGAAGGTTTCTACGAGATGGTAATGGCAGAATGGGCTAAAGAAACGGAAGGTACAAATCCTATGGAGAGGTGGCAAAGCAAAATTAGACATATGCGTCGTTTTTTAAAAGGTTGGGCAAAAAACATGAGTGGAAAATACAAGAAAGAAAAAGAAAGACTGCTGTCAACCATTGATGAGTTAGATATTAAATCTGAGACTAATCCCCTAAGTGAAGCAGAGAGAGCTGTTTTAAAAAATGCTAATGAGCATATTTCTAAGTTAAGAAGGAATGAAGAGACTAAATGGGCACAACGAGCAAAAGTTAAGCATATCCAGGAAGGGGGAAATAACACCAAACATTTTCATTTGATTGCTAATGGGAAGAGGAGAAAGAAGAAGATCTTCCAATTAGAGCAAGAAGAAGGAACTATAACTGGAGAGGAAAATCTATGGGTATATATCACTGAATTTTATAAAAAGCTATTTGGGAAGCCTGAGCCATCTAATGTTTCAATGATGGAAGAGGAAAACCATGATATACCTCAGCTATCTGATGTGGAAAATAGCACCCTCACAACTCCTTTTACTGAAAAGGAGGTGCATGAAGCTATTTCACAAATGGAACATAACAAGGCACCGGGCCCAGATGGTTTCCCTGCTGAATTCTACCAGAGTTTCTGGGAAATTCTGAAGGGAGACTTGATGGCATTGTTTGATCAATTTCACAAGGGAGAGTTGCCACTATACAAATTAAATTTCGGTATTATTACTCTCTTGCCTAAGAAGGAAAACGCAGTTCAATTCCAACAATACAGACCGATTTGTCTGTTAAATGTTAGTTTTAAGATATTCACCAAGGTTGGAACTAATCGCATAACGGGGTTTGCCTCGAAGGTGATTAGACCCACCCAATCGGCATTCATGCCTGGGCGAAATATCCTTGAAGGGGTAGTTATCCTTCATGAGACTATTCATGAGCTGAAGTCTAAAAAAATGGATGGAGTTCTTTTTAAGATCGATTTTGAAAAGGCATACGACAAGGTCAAATGGTCCTTTCTACAGCAAACTTTGCATATGAAAGGTTTTACACCTGAATGGTGCCGCTTTATAAAAGATTTTGTGCAAGATGGAAGTGTAGGGGTCAAAGTCAATGAGGACATTGGCCGCTATTTTCAGACTATAAAAGGTTTGAGACAGGGAGACCTCTTGTTGCCAATACTTTTCAATATTGTAGTAGATATACTTGCTATTCTTATTGGATGTGCAAAACAGGATGGTCAATACTACAATCTTATTTCTGGAACATGACCTTCAAAAGGCACTCAACATGAAACTAATCCTTTGCATTTTTGAACAACTATCGGGATTAAAAATTAACTTCCACAAAAGTGAGATCTTCTGTTTTGGTAAGGCAAAGGAAGATGAACAGCAATACAAACACATCTTTTGATGTGAGGCCGGTTCACTTCCTTTTCGGTATCTTGGGATACCCATTCATTATCGCAAGATTAGAAACTCAGATTGGTACCTAGTTGAAACCCGATTTGAAGGCAAAATGGGTTGTTGGAAGGGCAAAATGCCATCGTATGGTGACAGACTGGTCCTTATAAACTCTGTGCTAACTAGTTTGCCCATGTTTATGCTATCCTTTTTACAAATACCAAAGGGTGTTTTAAAACGGCTAGACTATTATAGATCCCGTTTTTTTTGGCAGAGCGATGATGAAAAAAGAAATTAGATTAACCAAGTGGAATATTATTTGCCGTCCTAAAGATCAAGGAGGACTTGGAATAGAAGTTTTGGAACTGAAAAACAAATGCTTATTGAGTAAATGGTTATTCAAGCTTCTTAATGAGGAAGGTGTATGGCAAGAACTGCTTCAAAATAAATACCTAAGCCAAAAAACGTTATTTGAGGTTCAAGTCAAACAAACAGACTTTCCCTTTTGGAAAGGACTTATGAATGTGAAAGATGAGTTCTTCGCTAGGGGCCATTTTCAAGTGGGAGATGGCACTAGTGTTAGGTTCTGGGAAGATGTTTGGTTGGGTGACACTAACCTAACGCCGCAGTATCCAACCCTCTATAATATAGTCCAGCATAAGAATGTTACTGTTGCAAGTGTGTTGTCTCAAGCATCCCTGAATATTAGTTTCAGGCGGCTACTAATTGGAAATAAATGGACGGCTTGGCTGAACCTTTGTAGACGCCTAATGACAATATCCCTTGAGAATGAACAAGATAAGTTTCTCTGGAATCTCACTACCTCAGTTATTTTTACCGTCAAATCCATGTATGAGGATCTCATGAATGGTCACACACCCTATTTGATAAAGTATTTTTGGAAACTTAAAATCCCTTTGAAGATAAAGATTTTTATGTGGTTTTAAAGCAACAAAGTTCTTCTCACTAAAGATAATCTAGCTATGAGGAAATGGAAAGGCTGTACCAAATGTGTCTTCTGTGGGGAACAAGAGACAGTAGAGCGTCTTTTCATTGAGTGCCCTTTTGCTAAGATTTTATGGCGAATCGTTTATTTCTCAGATGATCTCCCTCCTCCAACGAATATTACTAATATGTTTGGCAATTGGTTGAATGGAGTTGATAAAAGTTCTAAGGATCGAATTTGCATAGGTGTTTCGGCCTTACTTTGGTCAATATGAAGATGCAGAAATAATCTTATGTTTAACAAACAAAAATCTTTTAATATCTTGCAGGTTATCCATATGGTGGTGCATTGGGTACAGCTATGAGCACTCCTTTCTCCCCAAGCGCAACGGGATGCTATGGATTCTGGATGCAACCATCTACTGACGGTTGCACAGGATATCTTATCCCGGGCTGGATGGCGGCATATTAGTCGACTACAGGATGCTTTGTTTACTATATGTCTATTTAGCCACTTTATTTTGCTGGTTGATATTTGTATCAACTTTGAGCGATCCTTGAACTGTAATACAATATTGATACTATGAGACTTTCATAAATAAAGGCTGTGTGCATCGTCATGATGCAGAAGCCGGGGTTTTACTCCCCTTTTCGAAGAACAAAAACTATAGGCTTTACCGGAGAAAAAGCCAGCTCTCCGCTTGGGATGCAACAGGGATCTAGGGCATATAGTGCTTTTGACACATGCAACTGAACACCTTCGTGTGGCTTAATAATGAAGAACAAAAGGGTCAACTGTACTGGATCATAGAATGTGTGATTATTTGCACGTTAGTCACACTTCAAAACACATGGTAAAAAGGAGTTATTCTAGGACCAGAACATCCTGACAAGGTTGTACCGATATCTTTATAGAATGGCCCCACAAAATAATTGTAGTCTCAACAAATTGTTCACTTGATCAGTTGCAAGGTGTATAATGAATTACTCTTGCCGCATTCTGGTTCTGCATGTTTCACGGGTGGAGATTCACGTCTGATGTTTACATTATGATACTTGGACAAAAATCAGTTTGCATGGAGAGTAAAATCTCGCAAGCTTATTTTATAGTGTGGCCTTCTCACAAGCTGAACACAAATACTGTGGATTACCACAACTTGGCAATACAAATTTGGTGCATTGTCAAACAATATTATGAGCCAAATATTTTCCAGGCAATGGTATATCACATGTTGTAAAGTCGCCCATGTCACGTGACTGCATTTTCTTATGTCCATGTGTTTTGCAAGTGTTACCATTGAAAACGTATTGCAACAACAGTACTAGGCAATCAATGTGCATTGCATCTGGCTGCTTTGAAGTGATATTTCCAATTACCAAAATCTTTGGCCATATAAATTTTGAGAGAAATCATATTGACATTATGCAACACATAGAGAGTTGTCCTAAAGTTTAAGGACACAAGATAGGTGGTAGGATGTAAGCTATGGTTTTCCCGCAATCAAGGAGGGTAGTCTCTGCATGCACGGTTGCATAGCAGGATGCAGCCCTATAAATTCATAGTGCCTATGTGCTAGTATGAAAACACCTAGAGCAGCTGGCAAGGGCCTTTGGTTTCTAGATTCCGGTGATGCTGGCACAATAATGCCATAGACTCAATTTTCGTCTCCACATTGCTAGGGCTTGCTAGATAGGCTTGGAAGGCAATAGGGAACTAACACGAGCAAATCATGTCTGATCATCTGTTCTGCACATTCAAACATGCATGGTGTTGGCCTTGTGCCTCACTGAGAATGGAGATGTCGGCATCAGAGGTACACGCGCACAAAGGTGCGGAAGCTGAAAACCTGCAGTGCAACACAGTTGTGGGATAGGCAAACAACAGACGCAAATCCAAAATGTTCTTTATTGTTTTCTCTCAACTAGCGCGTTGTGGCCCCTGCATCCCATTTAGCTAGCTAGCTCCTTCCATTGAGCAATCTTGTGGCTTCCTAGAGAGTTATGTTGATTCCTCACAGTGCAGACCCAGGCAAAGAGGAAATGTGTGGCTGGCTCTCTCTTGGAGCCCATCAATTAATGGAGAATTATGTGAAGTTAATACTAGTTAACAGTAGGGAGGGATGGTTTGGCTGGTTCTGGAATGATATTGCGCGACTGCCACACACAGGTGATTTTCGCTGCAACACGTGTCACGTACAACTTCTCCGATCCCCTTGGAGGCAGAGTTTGTTGCTTGCGAGGAACGACTTTCGACTAGCCCTTCAATGGACAAACTTGCCTGTAGTACGGGAGACTGATTGCGAGCAGAGGTAGTATCTCTTAGTCGTGATGGTGCAGGAAGACGTTCCAAATATGGCCACCGGCTCGAGGAGATTCGACACTTAACTCACGTGAAAGGGAGATTTCTTTAGCTAAGATTAATCGCAATTGAAGAAACTAGTCATCACCTCGCCTATATAGGGCTCAGTTTTAGTTGGAGGGACAATTTCCTGGGGATTTAGCTAATATAGTTGGTGTAGATTGTAGTACTGTTCATTTTGTAATCAATGAAATAATTTACCACAGAAAAAACTATTCCCACAAGTCCATCACGACGCTGATGAATTTAGTCGGATGTTTATGTAAACTTATCACAATACACCCGTCACTACTCTAGAACAAAGTCTTAAATAGTGTGTTAAGCCTCTTAACATTGGTTTACCCAAAAGCTATGGAACCCTATAGTGTAGTTATAGCGTGCTAAGCCCAATTTAGTGTTTTAGTATAAATCAGTAAAAAATGAAGAAAAAATTGTAACATACAGTCATGTATCAATTTCACATATAGTTGACATTTGACTTATATCAACTAACATCCATCCAGAGAAATAAAAGAATGACATTGTGTATTCATAACCGTACATAATAAGGATATATTGCAGTACATTAGACAATAGAAGAAAATCATAATGCAAAGAACAACCACATATCCTGTCAAGGCCGACTTGCTACTACAGAGCAGAAGGATTCTTGGGAAGGATAGGGGTTGGGTACTTTGGCCCGTATTAGATTTCGGTTTTGGAACAAAAGAATTAGGCGGACTCGGCGAGAGAAATAGCGTAACACTAAATGACGGCAAGAGTTTGCGCTAAATGGCCTTAAGCATCGCTATTACTGCGAGAACCCTTATGGTCTGACATATATTGTCGGAGATGATTATGGCATGTCCCTCAATAGGGTATCCCAGCGAGCTGAGTAGATTAGAGGGGAAACAGGAGATCGGATTATCCAGATTCTGTCCCTCTCCTTGTGTGGTAAACCCCTACTCATGTTGTTGTGTATATTGCGATTGTGGTGTACGAAGTATAGGTATTACCAAGCGATTTTTTTTTGTACCGAGAAATTGAATGATGTCTAACGACAAGATCGACCCCGGCTTATATAAGATACACAAACCTAGTCGGCTACGTCGGTGAAGAGAAGTCCTCTACGGTTGTGGCTTGCTTGCCTTGACTAGAGTCTTCCTTCTGCCGAGCCAAGGGCCAACATGATGGCCCAAGGTGAGAAACGGCATAGGGGTCCTTGAGCCGGCCTACTCGGACACACAACCAAAGTGGTGGTATGTGAGGCACCATTGAGCTGTAACACCATCGTTAGAAAAAAAGTTGTAACATCATCATATAGATTAGCGTAGAGTAACTCCTCTCTTGCGGCTGTAGTGAACACGCTATTTAAAACAGTGCGCTATGACGACATTTATCTAGACCCGGAAGCGGAACCAGTTTAGGCCTTGTTCGATTGACATGGATTTAAGCCCCCCCCCCCCCCGATTCATCAGGATTGGCTGGGGACGCAGGCATGGACGCCTCCTACGTACTGTGGAGGTGTCAACCCAGATTCTACGGCTGATGCCGGGCTAGGAGTGAAAGGAGTCACCTTTTACTCCTCCTGCCATGGTGGGTGCTCCGTGATGTTGATGGTGGACGGGGTCTCGGAAATGGATGCCGGGGTGGCGGCCCCGATGGCAGTCCGCATGGTTGGCTCTCCGGCAGGAACAATGCCAACGATGGTGGCTTCCCTTCTTGGTCATGCGGGTGGCAAGAGGGGCAGCGGCGGGTGGCTTGGGCATGCTCTCTTTCTTTGGGTTGCCCCGATCCGGAACTGGAGATATCCTCTCGTCAGCATGTTCTGGAGGCCTCACAGTAGAGCTGCTAAGCGAAATCTCTGCGCTTTGTCGCCGACGACGGTGACGCTCGTGGGCGCCGTTCTCTTCTTGAAGACGTCGTCGAGGTGCTCTTCTTCGTGTCAAGGCTCCGGTGAAAATCCTTGTCCTTTTGGACTCATAGCGGTGACGCTTGGCGTCGTATCCCTCCCGAGTGCGTTGTCGTGGAGCTTAGGCGTTTTGGGGCTTTGTGTGACGATGTACTCAGATTATCCTGTGCTCCTTTTTCGTAGTCTAGCCGTGTCCTGCGTGATACGGATAGTCTAGGATCGGCATTGTTTGCGAACTGCCCCATCATCTTGTATCGTTCTGCCGTGTACTTTGTTTTGTGGTTGCTTTGTATGGGCGAAAGTCTGGTTCGAGATCCCATACAAGTCAAAATCCCCCCCCCCCCCCCCCCCCAAATCTCCTTCAATTCCCTTGAGACAGGGTGTAACCAAACAAAGACTTGGCGTTGTTTGGAACGTCGTTTCCTATGTGAATACGCTTGTAGAAAATTGACCAGCGGCCGTCGTTTTTGTTTCCGCCCACAAATCACTCTCAACCAGTAAGTTACGCCATGTATTTTTCTTCATCCATTCCAAGCGCGGCCTTAGAGGGACCAACAAATCCATAGAACTTGTGCCGCCCAAGCAAGCGGGCCTGCGGAGAAATGGAGAGGGGTGGAATGCACTACGCCTACGAGCTCACGGGCAGCAGTGCAGGGAGGATGGCGACGTTCGCGCCGTATTGACGCGAGCATCTTGAAGGTGCTAAACACGAGTGGCTGTGGTTCCGGCGTACGAGCGGTTGAGATAGACGGCGGCGACAGTGCGACGAGGACAGCCCGTTCATTATGCCACCAGCTAGCCCACCACACAGCGGCATGCCATTCATTTCTCACCGTGAGTCGGTGACACCGTCGCACGCACACAAGAAGGTAGTATATGCCATGGACAAGAAGAGGGTGGCCATCGTCGGCGCCGGCCTGAGCGGCCTGGCGGCGTGCAAGCACCTGCTGGAGCGCGGCTGCCGGCCGGCCGTCTTCGAGGCGGACACCGTCCTCGGCGGCGTGTGGGCGCACGCGCCGGAGTGCACCAGGCTGCAGACGCCGCGGCCCATGTTCCAGTACTCCGACTTCCCGTGGCTGGACTCTGTCACGGAGGAGTTCCCGGACCACCGCCAGGTCGCCGACTACCTCGATGCCTACGCGCGCCGCTTCGGCGTGCTCGATTGCATCAGGTTCGGCCGCAGGGTGGTCGGGATGGAGTATGTGGGCGTCGACGAGAAGGAGGTGGCTGCGTGGGAGGACTGGGCTGGGTGCGGTGAGGCGTTTGGTTCCGGCGACGGCGAGTGGCAGCTCACGGTGGCCGACGTCAACGGCCTCGTGGAGGTAAGGATCCAACATGATTGCACATATATACTTCCAAGGTGTGTACTGTGTATGCCCCTGGTTACACGCCACCATTGGTGCGCTCAAAACAGCACACTGCACTATTGGTGATATTGATCCGTTTGCCATTATCTGATGATGATAATATGCTGCACCTACTAATTTGATTTCTCGGCACATGAACGTCACATTCACACAGAGTCACACCACATGGAGGCGACACCCACCCCCCAAAAAATGGACATGTGATGTGACCACTGAAAAGTGAATATAAATCAACACCTACATTTCTGATCTTCTGACTTCAAGAGATACTCCATTTACTAGCTAGTAATCTCCCATCTTTCATTTTCTACCCGATCCAAAGCTTGGATGACAACGAGCTGTCAAAATCTCAGGGAAAAAACTAGGAGCAGGAATTCATAAATCGAATTGTCTCTGCAATTCTATTTCCCCTTTGTTCAGGTACACAAGGCAGACTTTGTGATCCTTTGTGTTGGAAGGTTCAGTGGTGTGCCCAACATACCTACATTTCCTGTTGGCAAAGGCCCAGAAGTGTTTCACGGGAAAGTGATCCACTCCATGGAGTACTCAAAAATGGGAGGCAAAAATGCTAGAGATATGATCAAGGACAAGCGTGTGACTGTTATTGGCTACCTGAGATCAGCAGTAGACATTGCAAATGAATGTGCCAACGTGAATGGTATGTACACGCTGCCATTTTCTTACAATAAGATTATCTCCTTTCCGCTTTCATGAAGGTTGATATATCAAACTTATTTAGAGTGGTAAACCTATGCGCTACCATATGTAGACATTTTCTGCTTTGTTAAATGCGCCATTGTACGTTTACCTTCATCATATTGTCTTGGGTCCTACAGTTGCCTCAATAAAATTAAAATAGAAAGCCTACGATTTTATTACTAAATGTTTGTTAATTATCCAGGTGCCGAAAAGCCATGCACGATTGTGGTACGAACAAAGAGTTGGATTATACCAGGCTACTATGCTTGGGGCATCCACATATCAAATTTCTATCTCACCCGTTTCGCTGAACTACTTATTCACAAGCCTGGTGAAGGCTTTCTCCTCAACATGTTGGCTACTGTTTTGACTCCACTGGTAGGGATACATGTCATAATTTTTGTATTGAATTCTAATTGAACTCGTTCTTGTTGAAAGTTTAAATGGTTTGTTTTAGATTTAACACAGACATGCATGTGTTTTCCTTGTTTGTGTTGAGTAGAGGTTGATTTTTTCGAAGTTTGTTGAGAGCTACTACTCAATTCCAATGAGGAAGCATGACATGGTGCCCGGCCATAGCTTTTTTGAGGGATTAGTGGCATGTGTGGCTGTAATTGCACCAAAGAATCATTACAAGAATCTGGAGGAAGGTAGCATTGTCCTTAAGAAGTCAAAGACGTTCAACTTTTGTGAAGAAGGCGTGCATGTTGAAGGTGAATGCACTCCAGTAAAGAGTGACAACGTTATCTTTGGAACTGGATTCAAGGGTGATCAAAAGATCAAGGACATGTTCACATCAGAGTACTTTCAGAGTATAATAGTTGGCTCGACATCAATGACCGTACCACTTTATAGGTAATCACCTCACTATATATGCATAATATTTATATAATTTGAACTTCTTAATTTCAAAGAGTATGTTAATTCCTTTTTTAGGGAGTGCATCCATCCTAAGATTCCACAGCTCGCAGTCATCGGGTATTCAGAGAGCTTGACGAATATCTATACAACAGAGCTTATTTCCAAGTGGATATCACATTTTATGCATGGTGGTTTCAGATTGCCAAGTGTCAGAGAAATGCAGATGAATGTCCTTGAATGGGAGAAGTTCATGAAGCACTACTGTCGAGACTATTTCCGTAGGTCATGCATTGGATTGGTTCATATTTGGTACAATGATCAACTATGCCAGGACATGGGATGCAACCAGAGAAGGAAGAAGGGTTTTTTCTCTGAATTATTTGAACCTTATGGTCCCTGTGATTATGTTAATATTCACTCAAAGTAATAGTAGATCATATGTTTCCACTCCTATAGAAGTTTTCAACCAGATCTATCGTGTTTACATACTTACATGGTTACTTGTTATAACGTTGCATGGTATTGTGTCCGGACCACTTCCTGGACATTGATTGTAATCAAGTTCGTGGTTTGTCTGGTCCACCAACAATCTAGTGCTGTAATATTAATTGTCAACAAAGAAACGATATCACTATGAGGCACAACTATACCATTTAGTCGCTCTTCATAGAAATCACTTATTCAAAGTATGTATGTAGAATTATATCAAATGTTGACTTGTGTTGTCTATTACTAATCACTAGCTAGTTGCACATATGTTGCTACGAAACAATAATAATGCATATGTAAAATTTGGGTGAGAGGAAATTTACTGGTCTCAAATAGATAAAAAATAATAAAGACTACGTGATCATTTGAAATAGTGTTACTCCCTTTATCCTTGGGTGGGATATATACTTACATTATCTTTTAGCAAAGGAGTACAAACAACAGTTCAAACTTGGTTAGTATTATAGAATAACAAAGATGTGATGGACTATAACTCACAACATATTGTCTAATATCCAAAAAAAAAAATTTGTAAGATGGTCACATGGAGCGTCGCCACAAGCCTCTGTCCACATCCATCGGGGACTACGAACCGGTCACCGAAAGAAGCCTACACGCCCATGGAATATTGTCTATGCCGCCCTTCTGCTGTTTTCCAAGCTCATCGGACAAAGCCTCACCACCATAGCCGCGCCACCGCATCCATCGGCCAAGCCTGCTATGGCAGAGGCGGTAGCCTGCAGCTGGCATTACCCGGAGAAGGGAGAACGGATATGGTTGAACATGCAACCGCCACCCCGGTCGCACACTACCACCATGCCGCATGTCGCGTCGCCATCGTACATGTGTGCCAGTTGTGCCTGTACGCAGCCAACGCTAGCGCCATACCTGGCACCGGGGGCAGTGGTTTGCGCCAACCACTACGCGCGAAGGGACAAAGAGGCCCCAGCCCCGACAACACCGATCAGGTTACTGCAGGCCACGCCTTCTAGCGATGTCGGGGGAGGAGGAGGGGCAGCCCGGTGGTGGAAATCTAGGGTCCCCTCCCAGTCACTACACGAGCACGACGCAAGAGGGGTGGGTTTTTTTCACCCGAGGTAGGGGAGCAGCCGAAGGACTTGCCGCCCCCTTCACCGGCGGCTGCACGGGAGCCGGCGGCTTCCTCCACAGGCGATGAGGGAGAGAATGAGGGAAGGGAGAGCCAGACGGGAAGGTTTCAGTGCCGCCCAGGTCGCCCGTGAGGAGCGACGCGGGGACGATCCGTTTTTCATTGGGTGTGGTGGGCTGGTGGCATTGAGTACCGGACAATCAAAGCATCTTCTTCCCTTGATTTGAAATGACACTGCCAAAAGCCAAATCTTTGATTGCATATTTTTCAAAGAGATGACATGTATGCCCAATCATGCATCAATGAGAGCTATATTAAAGTTCAAGGACACAAGATAGGTAAGAAGTAAAAAGAGGGTTGTGAGATAATGGAAGAGGTCACTGTCCCAGCCTCTGCAGCAGCTCTATAAATTACAGAGTGTGCTAGTATCTGAAAACATAGAGCGAGCAGCATGGTAGTATTACATTTCTAGTGATGCATAGTTTCGATTTAAGCTTGATGAGATATGTAGCTAGATTATATTCACTATCCATGCTGGTAATGGCAACACCTTAAATTCTGCCCGTAATAATATCGTCGCCTTAATTTATATCTCCATCGTATATGTTAGCAAGCTAGCTAGGCTTGGGAGGCAATAGGGAACTAAGGCATGCAATCATAGGCTGCTTGTCCACTTCTGTGCATTCAATCACGCAAGGTCTTTCGACACGATTGAATTCTCAATGCCATGGTTAATTGCCACTCAAAAAGTCTCATCACTAGAAATAAAATGTAGATGTCAAGACTTAAAAGAGCACCATTAAGAAAAATATGGTGTGCCGGCGTTGCTAGGCCCCTGCTATTGACAGTTCAAGGACGGGGATTCAAGGTGTGTTGACATATTTTCTTCTCAGTTGACAGTTGACGGATGCGGGGACGAGAAGGTGGACCTCATGCTCTTCCCCTTGCTTGACGGGGTTGGAATGAACGGAAAATCTGACAGCCCCGACACCTGGCCGCTGCAGCCCATCTGTCCTGCTCCTCGATGACCTTGTCATCCAGTCACCTGACGCCTAACTTGAAGGTTAGGGTCCATGATTGTATGTGATCCATTCCTTTAGGATCTGATCCAGCTTTGCAGGTTTTGACCTGGAGGGGCCATTTTCAAACTTTCTATAGGTACGTGCATAATTGATATTGTGCATAATCAATCTTCTTTCCATGAAAAAAATCGCGCTCCCAGATGCAAACTTTGAACGGCTCATAATGTTGTGATGGTGTCATCTGAAAATTAATCTATACGTACAGGCCTTCTAGGGGGTGAAAGTTTGATCAGATCCTAGTCTTTCGATGGTGACATATGGGGAATGAGTCAAGGATTGTAGGAATCAGTCCGGATATCCAATATGCGAGTGAGGACAATGTCACCAATTTTTTATGTTGTGGTGCTTGTATTTATGTAGTTATGTCATCGTACCTTTAACGATCATGGTATGTTTTCCAATATCAATTAGGAATTTTGAAGGATGAATTCTTATTGAAAAAAATCCAACGTGCCATTTGGAACAAAGGAATGGATTTCCAAGATTCCTATGAAATTCATGTGGACTGGGGCAATTCCAAAGGAATTTTGTAGGAAAACAAACATGAGGTCTTATCTAATGTTTTCTCCGTTTGTGTCCAGAATTTCCGAGTTTTTCCTGTGAGGCATCCAAAATGATCTTCTTGGAGTATCAATGTATTTTAGATTGTTGTAGAAATTTAGATTCCATGACATCTCAACTCATGTATTTTTCCTACTACTACATTTAAGTTATTGTGTTCCAAACATGCGTTCTAACGGAACTATTGATATGACAAGTATATACCTTAGCATGATACTAGGACACATGTAACATGATATTAGTCATGTTGAAGCTTGCAGAAACAGTACCGACCAATTAACATTGTATTCCCCTTGATCTGAATTAACACTTGCAAGTGCCAAACCTTTCATTATATCTTCTAGAAAGATTGAATATATATATATATGTGTGTGTGTGTGTGTGTGTGTGTGTGACAGCCATGCATGAATGAGAGCTATAGTAAAGTTCAAGGACATAAGATAGGTAAGAAGTAATTGGAGTGTTGTGAGATAACTGAAGAGATCACTCTCCCTGCATGTGCACCCACCGTCGCGTGCCTCATGTGGCGCTCTATAAATCACAGAGTTTGTGCTAGTATCTGAAAACTAGAGCTACCAGCACAAGTTTATCATTTCTGGTGATTCATAGCTTCGAACCAAACCGAAACTTGAGGAGGTATCTAGGTCATATTTGGTTCCATGCTGGCTATGGGAATGCCTCAATTTTCTCCGTGAGAATAGAAACGCCTTAATTCGTGTTCTCCACGTATATGTTAGAGTAATTAGCTAGCTACGCTTGGGAGGCAACGGGAAAACTAAGGCACGCAAACATTGTCATATTTTGTGTCATAATGTATAATACTTCACAGAAATGTACCTGAAGACGTTTTCAAACAACCTTTATTGTTTCAGATACTTCTTAGCTTCAGATCCTTCCACCTTAATTGGAACGGCACTTCGTTTTGGGTTGACAAGCTCATAGGTATGTTGACTATTCTGGAAAAAAATTGTTTTACTAATAATACATTAGTTGTGTGCCTGAAAATTACACCATTAGGAGTGAATGGTAAGCTATATCAAAAGCAAGAACAATAGAAACATTCTTTTTAATACCTTTTTGGGGGGCATTTTTGTGTTGTCCTCCTAGACGTTTTATTTTTCTTTCATCCTTCGACTGGATGTTGGGATGCGAGCCGAAAGCCTGTTTCAAGAATACCAATCCAATGGTACATTTTGTATGACATATAATAAAATGTTATTATATTTATTAGTTCAATCAATGGTCAAAATTAGCCTCAAGTTTTTTCTGCAAAAATGATTCAGATCAATTATTCAAAATCATCAGAAGTACAAAGCACGTCAAACATAATAAAAACTATATTGAGATTTCAAGACCACCGAACGACCACTACCACCGTCAGAACGAGCTACCGCCGTATCGTTGTCGCTGCTCCTCTACGAAACCGGCTTGATCTTGTCGATGACAGGCAGGAAGTCTTTGTGCACGTGCCCCTAAGGACCTGTGCCCTGGAGCCGTAGTCGTCGTCGTTGAATCCTTGAATGGATCTGAAACACCTGACACAAATCTTACAACACGACAAGAAAACGGCAAAAATCTACATCAAAGCTTGGTCAACTACATCTAGATGGACGAACTCGAGAGGGATCGAAGCACGAAATCAAAGAACGGGACTAAAAAAATGGAGTAGAACCATCAAGATTCGCGTCCTCGCCACCGGCCGCTGAAGCGACAGGCAAAGGGGAAGCAAATCCATGGGCCCGCCGGCGAAGCTCGTAAGGAAGAATTTGCCCTTGCCGTTCAATGTTAGGGAAGGAATCTAGACAGGACACAGGAGTAGCCTCAAAATACCTAGGAGACTTTGTAAATCCCAACGATGGTACTAGGAACCAACTCGGGAGGAGAAACTAGTAGAAAGCTCCGCGCGCTGCCGTCCACCAATGAACCAACAAGGGAATCACTTGATCAACATCGACATGACAGAGACGTTGCTTTCATCTGGAGAGATCCCATGCTTTCTCCACACCTCCACTCCACTCCGTTCCATTCCATTCCTCCGTCTCCCTCCTTCCTTCCTTCCTTCTGTGTCCCCCACCTTTCTTCTCCCCGTCTTCTACAAAAACCGCGCTCCATGCTTCCTTCCCCTGCTCCAAACCAGAGCTCCTCTGTTCCATCCAGGCATCAAGAAAAGAGACGGAGAAAGGCACAAGTTGGGTGACCATGTCGTCGGCGACAGGGCCGGTGGTGGACGCGGAGTACGTGGCCGAGATCGAGAGGGCGCGCCGGGACCTCCGCGCGCTCATCGCCAGCAAGAGCTGCGCCCCCATCATGCTCCGCCTCGCGTGAGTTCCTCACCGCCACTTCTCGCTTAAACAATGCACGTCTTGTTTTGTTATTAGTGTTTCCTGGCTTAACGACGATCGACGGCGATGATGGTGCTTGCAGATGGCACGACGCCGGCACCTACGACAAGAACACCAACACCGGAGGCCCCGACGCCTCCATCAGGTTCCCGGAGGAGCTCCGCCACGCCGCCAACGCAGGGCTCAAGATCGCCGTCGACCTTCTTGGTCAGCACTGTCAGATTCTGTTTTAGCTGTTCAGAGTTTCGTTTCTGATCGAGTTAAGTATAACTGAAGAAAGAAATACTGAATGCCTGTGGTGCAGAGCCGATCAAGCAGAAGCACCCCAAGATCACGCACGCGGACCTGTACCAGCTCGCCGGTGTCGTGGCCGTCGAGGTCACCGGTGGACCAACCATAGATTTCGTTCCCGGCAGGAGGGTAAGTTCATGAAATCCGCAGCAACATTTGCTATATTGTCGAGGGGAAAAAAAACATCAGTTCATTAACATAGCAACCATGTGTTGCAGGATTCTTCAGGTTCTGTGGAGGAAGGACGCTTGCCAGATGCTAAGCAAGGTAACCAGATAACAGTTTCAATTAATGCACTTGAATTAGAGTTTGTTTCTAGTAACAGTCATTGGCTTAAAGAGCCAAGAGAACTGAAATTGCTTGTGTTATCATGTGACCAGGTGCTTCACACCTTAGGGAAGTCTTCTACCGAATGGGCTTGACCGACAAGGACATAGTAGCACTCTCGGGTGGCCATACTCTGGTAATATCTCAACGCCTTATTTTTCATATTGAGAGAATTGTTCATAACTCATGATTCAAACTATTGATCTGCATTATACGTTTTTAGGGGAAAGCTCGTCCGGACAGATCGGGATTCGACGGTGCTTGGACAAAAGATCCTCTGAAGTTCGACAACTCCTACTTCGTGTAAGCACAATTATGCCACAGTCGTAGATTGCGCATTGGCTTAAGATTATATATAGCTGTAATGTCATCATCTCAGAACAAACCTTGTCATTGCTGGACTTCATCTTCTGTATATGCCTGCAGTGAGCTTCTGAAAGGGGACTCCAATGGGCTCCTGAAGCTGCCTACAGACAAGGTTCTGGTGGAGGATGCCGAATTTCGTCCCTTCGTCGAGTTATACGCAAAGGTAAAACAGAAATGAATTCGGAATTTCTCCAGTCTATGTGCTAAAAGTCATCATGCTGAGCTTGTTGGATACTATGTTTCGCACAGGATGAGGACGCGTTCTTCAGGGACTATGCAGAGGCACACAAGAAGCTTTCCGAGCTCGGGTTCACGCCTTCTCGTGCTACTCTACTGGCATGGAGATGCAGAAACAAAGCAAAGAGGGTTGCCACGAGAACTACCG
This sequence comes from Hordeum marinum, assembly GCA_022496015.1. Classification (NCBI taxonomy): domain Eukaryota; kingdom Viridiplantae; phylum Streptophyta; class Magnoliopsida; order Poales; family Poaceae; genus Hordeum; species Hordeum marinum. Next base: position 39,372,954 of record CM039673.1, read on the forward strand.
CTGTCTTCGCAGTTGCGGTTGCTGTCATTGCCTGCGCTTACATCTGTGAATCCAAGAGGAGGCTCAGTGGTTAACTTGCAAGTCGCCATGTGCAGATAACTGAACATTCAGTAATGGGTTCTGAAGAACAAAGTTAAATCGTACAATGAGATGTTGTGCAGTCGTATTTGTAACTGATGTGTTGATACAGTGATGAAAATGCATGCCACTATCTATCATCTATGTAACACTGTGAAGTTGTACAGACAGTGAAATAAAGAAAATTACAGTGGTTGTCGATCGTGCAAGTTTCTCCATGAGTTCCTCAGAGTTCTCAATAGGTAGAAATAATCCTCGGCAGTGAATAAGAGTCGTGTCACGATCGACGACCACTGTAATCTTTGGCAATTAAGAATCCGGTAATCTTTCTCAAGTTCTCTTTTTATTTTGTGGGGGCTTTCTCAAGGTCTCAAGTGAGTATTTTTGGGGATTTTAGGGGGGCAGTTTCAAAGCAAGGGAGGAGACGAACGCGCATGAAAAGCAAAGAGAAGGTAGTAGGTAGATTATGGTTTCATTTCTTGAGAATATTTCCTTGGTGGCGGCTTATATCAAGTCGACAGAAGCACGGTAAAAAAAGCAGGTAAATTAACAGATGGAAACGACAAGTAGTGAAAAGCTATAGTTCAATTAGACAGTCTTCAGCCATAGGATGTAAGCGAAGGGGTATGACTTCATCTGAACCATTGGATTTCTTCACGTTGCTTATCGTGTTGATGTCTTACAGCTAGATATGGTATCGAAATATTTCTGGACCGTATAAAAACAGGGAGTCGTCACATCCACGTTTGATGCATTTTCCATCCGACAAGGTTTATCTGACAAGGTTTAACTGACACAAGCCCTCCCCCTTTATACTTATTTGTCACAAAGTAATTACTATAATAAAATGATTATGTGACATTACCATCCGTACTGCTCTGTGTTATGGCACATCAGGCAACTCAGTCATGTCAATTACATTACCCAACAACAAAGAACAGATAATAATTCTAAAGAACCAAAAACATGGCTCCAACAAGCAGAGCTGGCCCTCGGGTATGGCAGGGAGTGCGGGCACCTAGGGCCCCAGCCCGAGCAAGGGCCCATATTTTATGCATATGCATGACTATAGAGAGCACCTTCTTGCGAGGTGTATGGGACCCTCGCCTACAGGGCCACTCAAATGGGTTGGGCCCTAAATTATGTGTACAACACAGCATATGCATAACGAGGTACAACACAGAGTATGGCATATGTATCGCATGTTTTTTCCTTCATTTTTATGTTTATATTTTGAAAACTTATAAACACATATTTTCTCAAAATGAGTTCACTTTAAATTTGAAAAAAAAATCGTCGCACCTTTAAAAACCTTCATGTTCTGTAATTATTTTTTATGGAATTTTTAAAAAATATTCAGATCATTTGAAAATAGTTTAAACATGTATTCTAAACCAATGTTAATCATGTATTGAAAAAATTTCAACATCTATACAGAAAATATGCAATGTGTGTTTGAAAATAAAAATCAACATGTATTTGAACAAAAATGTCCATCATGTATTTATTTTTAAATGGTCAAGGTTCATTTAAAATATTTTTCACATGTAAAAAAATTCTGAAATATATTTAAAAAATGTTAATAAAAGCTAAAACAATATTTTGTACCACTAAAAAATTTTCAACGTGTATTTTGCAAATACTTTAATTTATTTAAAACATGTTCAAACATGTATTTGAAAAAAATAGTCACCGTCCATTTGGAAAATGTTATGCGTCTATGTTAAAAGTGTAAAATGTGTATTGGAAAAATTCAACATGTATTGGAGAGGGAAAACGAAAATACAAGAAAAAAAAGACAGAAGGTTCTAAAACTAGTCCGAGTGGGTCCATAGAATCTTCCCAAAACCACTCCAGGGAGCTACATTGTTTCCCACCAAAAGAAGGGAGCTACATTGTTCGGCCGTCCAGTTTAGTGGAGCGCGCAGTGGCGAGGCTACGTCCTGCAATAAGTTAGATATATAACCCCAACATATATTGCACGTATACAGCATAGAGGAGGGAAATAGGGAGGGCAACAAACCCTAACTCATTAGGGATAGAGACAGCTAGCCAGTCACGCACGTTCTACGCGTGAATTGTGACGTAAGGCCTTTCCTATTTGACACTCTCTCTGAAGAAATGTCACGCAAACACAGTAAATTGAATGGGCCAGCCCAATCATTTTTTTTCCACCTTCAGGAACTTTTAGAAGGTTTAGGTTCCGCGTAAATATAGTACTCCCTCCAGTTATGTACACAACGCCACTTTGTATTTCATGTCAAACTTTGAGTAACAATTTTATCAACAAAATATGGATTATATGCAACAAAAAAAGAATATATCGGAAAGGTCTTAGAAATGTGCATCCAATGGCATACCTTTTGTGGCATAGAACTCGCCTTTTGTTGGTAAAATTAATGATCAAAGTTAGTAATAAATATATTAAGTGGCTTTGTATAAGAAAATGGAGGGAGTATTTATCTTATGAAATTGTGATGTCAAATGAATGTATCGGTACCACATGCCATGGCACATGGGGACTGCTTTTTATTTCGCATCCAAGATCTCCATTCGTTCACCCTCTCGGTGTTTTGTCCTACGGTTCAGCTCAAGTTTGCGTCAGCCATTCTGTGACCTTGCATTCAACAATTTGAACACGCTAGCGACATGGGGCAGAACCATTGGAACTTGGAAGGTATATTAGGCTAAACGAGGCAGAGTGAGTGATATTGTTTTTGTTTCAAAGACCTTGTCACGTGAAGTTAAAGATCTAAAAGTTCTTTTATTGAAATATTCAATATCTATACACATTAAATAGGAAGCAAAAAGTTTAGGTATAAGAGACGAAAGTGTTCTTCTGCTCCCGAGCTCTAATGAGCTCGGTGGATAGTAAAATCAAAACAAATTCGAAAACCATTCGGAAAAATCTGGATTTTTTTAGACCAACATTGACAAGAGTTTTAAGCGTGTGCAAAAATTCAGCATGAAATAACATTCCTATAAGGCGTGGCAAAATACGATTTTCAGGGTATCGATTTTGATTTTTTTTGCCACGCCTTATAGGAATGTTATTTCATGCTGAAATTCTACAAGCACTTAAAACTTTTGTGTTGGTCACAAAAAACATTCAGAATTTTTTGAATGTTTTTTTACTGTACACGGAGGTCAAATGAGCTCGGAGCAGAAACGCTACGTCAAGAGATAAGTATGTTTGTGTGATTCCTTCGCCCCCCCCCCCCCCCCTCACTCCTGGTAGGAAGTACAGCTCATGCATGCAATATATCATATTTTCTAATTTCCAATAGTGAAACCCGTTGGAAGCTAATCATTATTTGAATGTCACATGAAGCGATAAAAATCCACAAGTATATCATATCTTCTATTTTCCATGCATTCTAGGCCAAGGGATCAAAGTAAAGTAATAGTGATGAGCACATGTATTGTCTAAAAGGGACGAGCTCGTGTGACTCGCTTGTTTTGCGCCCGTGGCACATTTTCTACTCCTCGCCCTTAAAACATTCTAGCCATTGAAAATTAAGTCGCTCCGATCTGTTGACTAAATCAGTCGTATTTGTCGAGCAACATGTGTGGATGCAATTGCGTTTTTGTGTGCGGGAGTGATGAAGAGGTTTTCCAGATGCACAAAAACACGGCGGCCAATCCGACGGCCCCACCTATAGCAGTCAGCACGCACAATCCGACGTCCTAAATTTGCAGCCCGGGAGCCAGACAAGATTTGCAGTGCAGAAAACAAAGGTTATTTATGTGTGCTCTATTTTACAGCGTCTGCTAGAATGCTATTTTTTGTCTCCAACGCACAAAAACGTTGGTTTTTAACGCGCGAGGTCTTTTTTAGACGCCTGTTGGAGATGCTCTTAGTTGGACAGAAGTTGCTATAATCCGACGTGTTGTCTCCTGAATTTGGACGCAGAGTTTCTGCTCCCGCGCTCATTTGAGCCTCGTGAACAGTAAAATCAGGAAAAAAAATCGAAATTTTTCAAAAAATCCTGATTTTTTTGTGATCAAAGATTGACAAAATTTCTAATAGCGTGCAAAAATTCTGCCTGAAATAACATTCCTACAAGGCGTGAAAAAAAATCAATACTCTGAAAATACGCATTTTCAGAGTATTGATTTTTTTTCACGCCTTGTAGGAATGTTATTTTAGGCCCAATTTTTGTACGCAGTTAGAACTTTTGTCAATGTTTGATCACAAATAAATTCGGAATTTTTTGTACTTTTTCGCAATTTTTTTGGATTTTACTGTTCGCAGGGCTCAAATGAGTCGGGAAACAGAAGGGCACTTTATATACAACTCACAGAAAAAGGATTACAATGACCATAAAAACAACTCAAAGCACTAAGCCCCAGCCTTAAACACCAATCTACAGGAACACAGATTCAAGGCACTTAGCCCCCGCCTTAAACAACTCGAAAGCAGTGCCCGGCCGGGCAATTTATCATAAAAAAACACTCTCATTATGTGGATTAGCTCAGAACACATCATCCGATTTTAATTATATCAGAGTTCTTTTCTTTTCTTTGAGGGGCATCTCATCTGATTTTTATCTAGAAAAAAAAGAAGTTCAGGTGGTGATGAGTCAATGGAAAAGTAGTAGGCCCTGCTAGTGCTAGTGATTTACATTAAACACATTAAGGCGCAGTAGAAGGGTGGCCAACCAGCTATGCCACGTGACGCATGCTGGTTGGCCGCGGTTGGGAAGTTTTTGAGTTCTTTTAGAAAATGGAAGATGAAAGTGTGATTTCTTTTTCTTTTTGGCAAAAAAATAGTAGCCTTCTTCTTTTGAGATGGATGTGATGTTCACGATATTTTAATTTTTTTGAGATGAAGATGATGTACGCACAACTTCCTTTCAAATGGCCCGCAATGATGACCCCCAACCACTAGTGCAAACTAATATGCGACGAGCTCATCAGTGTGCCATCACTTTCACCTCTTATCCCGTCGTTGTTGAATAATAAAATGCATGACAATACATGATGTGCGTCATACCATTGAGCTTGTGTCGTGTCCACCACAGCTTTGACACAGACGTGCACCATGCGTCCTTAATTATTGAACCCTTTCACTATGTTTGTCTATTTAATTATTTGGAACGAGAGACACGCTAATGTGTTTAGTAAGAGGCCGACACACACCATACTACATTCTCAAGCTTATTCAGAACACAGCTTTGATTTTCGGCCAAAAAAATCAATTTCGTCCTAATTTCGGCGGTCCGAAATATGTCCCTTTCTCTTAAAAAAATTCTGACCATTTTGAAAGTTTTGTCCTGGCCCAACATCTAGAAGGCTTCCACTATGGTTCGGCTGAGAAAACGCCGTGAAATTGAATGACCTAACCCTAAATTTCTCTTTCCTCTCCGTCTTTCCGTGTGTGGTGCTATCCCTGCCCGCCTGCCTGCCTTCCCATGCCCGTCGCAAGCTCCTATGAGGCCAACTTTTGTGTAATGGCGGGGTTAGCTACTTGAGCATCATCATGCCTCCAGAGTAATCCATATATGCTTCTTTATCTGGCGATCTATGTTGTGGAGCCGGTGTTATGTACCCGATACTCTTTTTTCTTGGTTAATGAATGAAGCAAGCCTTTTGCCTCTGTTTAAAAGAAAATATTAAACCCACGTGTATTTGTCGTCCCCAGATAAGTATATTAGCATCTGTTGCAGTTTACATTGTGCACGATCAACCAACCAGAGACCAAACACCAACAAAAAAACTTGTGATACTACCATTTCTTGAGTAAGAATGCTACCTCCAATGGCAGTGTCGTCAACACCACGTTGAGCATCTGAAAGAGAAACGCAATCACTCCGAGAATCTTCAATTGCGATGTGTCGGTGCCATCTTGGAGCACCAATCAACATTGGGAACTTTCCTCGCAAAGTGTCGTCCTTGAGAATGCTCGGACAACAGGAGCCCTTTTGAGTGCAAGTATTTGCTTCCGTCGATGATTGATGTGCGCAAAGGTAGAGCAAGAATGAGACGGAGACTATAGTGTGACTAGCAAGAGTGTTGGGCAATAATTTGCTTTCCCATCCTGGGCATAGGTACATGGAGTGACTGTGCTTGGGAGTGTAGACAAGCATCATTGATGCTATGCAGTCAAATGAAAAAAATAATGCACTATACAAAATAATGTGGCCCCTAAAAATATACTATTAGCGTGCTATAGCGCTATAGTGTGTTACTAGTAAAAATGCCTGTGCGTTGCAACGGGATAATAAAATTGTGGTGTTCAAATTAAGTTTTAAATATCCGCACTCTATGTATAACACGTATCTTAATATTTGTGCACCAACCGCACAAATGCGAACGTAAGACACGTGCGTTCTAACATTCTCACAATGTATTGATGTTGGACTTGATCCTTGATGTGTGTATTTTTTTAGTATATCTTTGATGTGTATATGAGAAGGAAAAGAAAAGGTAAGTCTCTCGATAGATGGAAAACTGTAGGGCCCTACAACGAACGAATATTTCAGAGGAACGCTCTTTTTTTTCACTTATGGATGGCGGGGTCGGTAATTTACTTTAACTTTAAGGACAGTTTCAGTGACATGCAAAAAAAACAGAGAAACAATTAACGAAGAGTTTTTTTTCACTTATGGGTGGTGTGGTCGGTAATTTACTTCAACTTTAAGGGCAGTTTCAGTGACATGCAAAAAAATCAGAGAAATAATTAACGAAGAGTTTTTTTTCACTTATGGGTGACGTGATGGGTAATTTAGTTTAATTTTATGGGCTGATAGGTGGACGTACGAAATAAACAGGAGGACGAAAAAAGTGGAAAAACGATCCTCCCTTTAATATTAGATATAGATTAACAAAATATTATACATTGATTAAATTAGCGAGCCAATTTTCTATACGCTATAGCGCGCTTTTAGCGAGCCTATATTGCGCTATTTTTTTCAATGATGCAGACCCAGCGTGCATGAATCCGAATCTCATGTCTGTCCGACCACACGGAAAATGAGGCACTCCATGGATCAAATGGCATAGACTAGGCCACCACCATATCTGTTATGATTGATTTCCCGACAGTTCACAAGATTCCCCAAGAGGATAGCCTAGCAATATCTCTTACAAAACCAAGACATGATCACACGCCAAAAAAAGAAAAACTAAGACATTTTCAATCATCGATATCGACTTATTTCCAATGAGCTCTTATGATGACTCAAAACACCTTTTCTCCTATGCATCGGATGTTCTATAATCTCCATGTTCATTTTTTGTGTGGGTGATCTCCATGTTTATTTTGCCGTTGTGTGTAAAGTGTACTCCTGCTTGCTTGATGAATGTTTTCGAAAAAAAACACAGTTTCCTACAGAGTTCTGTACTCATTGACCTGAAATTACTGGTTTAGTTTGCAGGGTTGTAAGAGGTTTTCTCAGACGACCATTTTCTTAGTGTAAGATAAAGAATGTGGGTATAAATGTAAGCTAGAAGTTGCATACAACTTCGAAAATATATACCTATAAGCGCAGGATTAGAGACTCGTGTCATCTAAAATACAAAAGGACTGAGAGGAAACTCATCTCATCTGAAATACAAAAGGATTGAGAGGACATTTTGTTGTGCAAAGGAAAAACACAAGATATTTGTCCAATAGATTCTGATCAATGTACATCTATGGAATCTGGTGCTAAGAAGTTATAAGAATATTTTCATATGACATGGCTTTTTGTCCTGTAATTTTTACTTTTCTTTTTCCGGAGCTTAGTACTTGGAACTTGGTCACTAGAGACTTCTTAATAAATTGGTGTGTGCATCAATTGATGCAGCGGCTGGGGGCCGGGGTACTCATCCTTTAAAAGAAAAACATGACTTGCATTATAAACATCGAACAACACACAAACAAAAAAGTTCTATGGGCCAGAATCCTCAGAAAACCCAAGACCCTAACCATTCATCTGCTTGATGTATAATTAAAACGATTAAATTCTCCAGTAAGAAAAACATGTGATACATAATGTTAGGTTGAACCACGTATTGAATTCTTTCTACTTTGAACTAAATTTTACGCATAGACTCCACTTGAACAACATTTTATCATTTTAAGTGGTTTGGGACATTATGAGCCCACTCACGAACATGGCGTGGCACTCACCACTTCATATTTCACACACTACTAGGATGCATAATTTGCAAATACATGTCTGATGTGGCAGATGGTAACCGATTGTCCAAAATGTCCAACGGGTAGACCTTTACCTCTCGTAGCTCGATATTGGTTCTGGCTTTATTGCAAATTTGTCTCTGCATGCCAAGGATTGGTCTCTCCTCGAGCACATATTTTAGAAGATGAAGGCGAAGTTGAGGCTAGCTCCTCCCTATTTTTCAGGTTTCCAAGATATCGCTGGACTGTAAATGGTGTAACTCATGAGCTTATACACTTGGTTAGGAGTAATGCTCACTCCTTTGCCTAGCGACTTGTTTTTTTAATATTCAGCATGGGGGAGGTTCCCCATCTGAATTTTGTATTAAAAAGGCCCAAAACAGCACGTTATTACATTGGGGAATTTTGTTTCTGACACTCTACCGTTTGCCCATTTTTCTTATGTCACTTTAGTTCTTGATATTTCACTTTTGCCACTTAGGTTTAACAATACATCATAGTTGTCATTTTGTGATAAAAGCAAAATTTTCAGTGGTAATTGTGATATATATTGTCGAAACCTAAGAGTGGTGTGAAATGTCAAATTTTAGAGTGACATAAGAAAAATGGGCAAAAACTAGAGTGGTAAAAACAAAATTTCCCTACTACAATAGAGATAAGCATCAGACGAAAGTTATAGGAGGGAGGAGGGAGGGGCCGTATGTCCACACACACATGGATCAGGCACCAACTACTAGACGCTAAAACATGAGAGCCAATAGTTGACATGAGTACTTTGGACATTAGGAAGACGTATGCGCCAAGCCCAAGCGTCATCAAAGCACACCCAACGGCGGTGTTGTAGGTCCGGCTAGTGCTCACAGAACACAACCCCATTGATGTGTTTCCTAGGAGAGTCGAGGAATCCATGGCCACACCGTTTCGAGAGCTGAAAAGATCTGTCGGCAAGGCTGCTTCGAGAGGTTGTGCTAGAAAGATCACACCACCACCGTTCTCTTGTCAGCTTTGTTTGGCGGCGAGGGAAGAGGAGCCACGGGAGGGGCAGGGGGCTAGAGTTTCCCAGAGCCATGTTAGTCTAGCCATCACACTCTTCCATCAATTTGACATGTGATCCCCGTCGTTTCTAAAGGAACTCTCTTCCAATGCACTGCACTATCTGATCCGCCATGTTCAAATTTTATCTATGTAGCGTAGAATTACTAAGGAAATGAAACGTGTGTTAAATTTGTTTCTCGAATATGCACAACACGTGTATCATATTATATAATCAGAAGGGGGTGGGGACTATAAAACCTACTCCACCATTGATGTTACAATTTACCTACAACACCATCAACAACAATACAACCCATCTACCCAGAAACTACCACAGATCCAATGCCTACTCTCATCTCGCCTACCATAATAGGTCCACGAAGAGATCATCAAGTTCTTATTTCAACAATCCGTCCTGCTTCCAAGCTCTTGGGAGACGTAGTAGTAAATCAAAAAAATTCTTACGATCACCAAGATCTATCCATGGAGAAACCAGCAACGAGTGGGGAGAGATTGCATCTTCATACATTTGAAGATCGCTAAGCGGAAGCATTACAAGAACGCGGTTGGTGGAGTCGTACTCGCAGCGATTCAGATCGCGGTGGATTCCGATCTAAGCGCCGAACAACGGCGCCTCCGCGTTCAACACACGTGCAGCCCGGTGACGTCTCCTACGCCTTGATCCAGCAAGGAGGAAGGAGAGGTTGGGGAAGGGCTCCAACAGCAGCACGACGTGGTGGTGGAGTAGCAAGGTATTGCAGCAGGGCTTCGCCTAAGCGTTGCGAAGGAGGAAGAAGAGAGATAGGGCTTCACCGTGAGAGAGAGAGTTCAGATCTGTTCTCAAAAGGCCAAAACCTCAAGTATATATAGGAGGAGGGAGAGGGAGGGCTGCCTTGGCCCCTCCTCCAAGGAGGAGAGGTTCGGCCGAACTAGGGGGAGAGTCCACCTCCCACAAGGGAGGTGGATCTCCTCCTTTTAAATCCTTTTGCCCTTATCTCTTGATCCCTATGCATATGGGCCTTTAGCAAAAGTCTTTCCCAGCCCAATAAGGGCTGGCACACTTTATCTAACAGCCCATGAGGTCCTCTGGTCGTCACACCCCTCCCGGCACTCCCGGTACAATACCGATGAGCCCGAAAACTTTCCGATGACCAAAACTGGACTTCCTATATATCAATCTTTACCTCCGGACCATTCCGGAGCTCCTCGTGACGTCCGGGATCTCATCCGAGACTCCGAACAACCTTAGGTAATCATGTATACCATTTCCCTATAACCCTAGCGTCATCGAACCTTAAGTGTGTAGACCCTGCGGGTTCGGGAGACACGTAGACATGACCGAGACACTTCTCCGGCCAATAACCAACAGCGGGATCTTGATACCCATGTTGGTTCCCACATTCTCCACGATGATCTCATCGGATGAACCACGATGTCGGGGATTCAATCAATCACGTATACAATCCCCTTTGCCTATCGGTATGATACTTGCCCGAGATTCGATTGTCGGTATCCTATACCTTGTTCAATCTCGTTACCGGCAAGTCTCTTTACTCGTTCCGTAATACATCATTCCGTGGCTAACTCCTTAGTCACATTGAGCTCATTATGATGATGTCTTACCGAGTGGGCCTAGAGATACCTCTCCGTCACACGGAGTGACAAATCCCAGTCTCGATTCGTGCCAACCCAACACACACTTTCGGAGATACCCGTAGTGCACCTTTATAGCCACCCAGTTACGTTGTGATGTTTGGCACACCCAAAGCATTCCTACGGTATCCGGGAGTTGCACAATCTCATGGTCTAAGGAAACGATACTTGACATTGAAAAGCTTTAGCAGACGAACTACACGATCTTGTGCTATGCTTAGGATTGGGTCTTGTCCATCACATCATTCTCCTAATGATGTGATCCCGTTATCAACGGCATCCAATGTCCATGGTCACGAAACCGTGACCATCTAGTGATCAACGAGCTAGCCAACTAGAGGCTTACTAGGGACATGTTGTGGTCTATGTATTCACACATGTATTACAGTTTCTGGTTAATACAATTGTACCACGAACAATAGACAATTATCATGAACTAGGAAATACAATAATAAATATTTTATTATTGCCTCTAGGGCATATTTCCAACAGTCTCCCACTTGCACTAGAGTCAATAATCTAGTTACATTGTGATGAATCGAACACCCATAGCATTCTGGTGTTGATCATGTTTTGCTCGTGAGAGAGGTTTAGTCAACGGATCTGCGACATTCAGATCCGTATGCACTTTAAAAATATCTATATCTACCTCCTGAATGTAATCACGGATGGAGTTGAAGCGGCGCTTGATGTGTCTTGTCTTCTTGTGAAACCTGGGCTCGTTCGCAAGGGCAATAGCTCCAGTGTTGTCATGGAGTAGAGTCATCGGGCCCGACGCATTGGGAATTACTCCTAGGTCGGTGATGAACTCCTTCATCCAGACTCCCTCCTTCGCTGCTTCTGAAGCAGCTATGTACTCCGCTTCACATGTAGATGCTGCCATGACGCTTTGCTTGCTGCTGCACCAGCTGACTGCCCCTCCGTTCAAAATGTACACGTATCCGGTTTGCGACTTGGAGTCGTCCGGATCTGTGTCGAAGCTAGCGTCGACGTAACCCTTTACGACGAGCTCTTCGGCACCTCCATATACGAGAAACATGTCCTTTGTCCTTTTCAGGTACTTCAGGATATTCTTGACCGCTGTCCAGTGTTTCGCTCCGGGATCACTTTGGTACCTCCCTACCAAACTTATGGCAAGGTTCACATCAGGTTTGGTACACGGCATGACATACATAATAGAGCCTATGGCTGAAGCATAGGGGATGACACTCATCTCTTCTCTATCCTTTGCCGTGGTCGGGCATTGAGTCGCACTCAATCTCACACCCTGTAACACAAGCAAGAACCCCTTCTTGGACTGATCCATATTGAACTTCTTCAATATCTTTTCAAGGTATGTGCTTTGTGAAAGACCTATGAGGCGTCTCGGTCTATCTCTATAGATCTTAATACCTAATATGTAAGCAGCTTCTCCAAGGTCCTTCATTAAAAAACACTTATTCAAGTAGGCCTTTATACTTTCCAAGAGTTCTATATCATTTCCCATTATCAGCATGTCATCCACATATAATATAAGAAATGCTACAAAGCTCTCACTCACTTTCTTGTAAATACAGGGTTCTCCATAAACCTGTACAAACCCAAACGCTTTAAACACCTCATTAAAGCGAATGTTCCAACTCCGAGATGCTTGCACCAGCCCATAGATGGAGCGCTCGAGCTTGCATACTTTGTTAGCATCTTTAGGATCGACAAAACCTTCCGGCTGCATCATATACAATTCTTTCTTGAGGAAGCCATTAAGGAATGTCGTTTTGACGTCCATTTGCCAGATCTCATAATCATAAAATGCGGCAACTGCTAACATGATTCGGACAGACTTCAACATCGCTATGGGTGAGAAAGTCTCATCGTAGTCAACTCCTTGAACTTGTCGATAACCCTTAGCAACAAGCTGAGCCTTATAGGCGGTCACATTACCGTCCGCGTCAGTCTTCTTCTTAAAGATCCATTTATTTTTAATGGCTCGCTTATCATCAGGCAAGTCCACCAAAGTCCATACTTTGTTTTCATACATGGATCATATCTCGGATTTCATGGCCTCAAGCCATTTGTTGGAATCCGGGCCCGCCATCGCTTCTTCATAGTTTGAAGGTTCACCATAGTCCAACAACATGATCTCTAGGACAAGGTTGCCGTACCACTCTGGTGCGGAACGTGTCCTAGTGGACCTTCGACGTTCAATAGTAACTTGATCTGAAGTTTCATGATCATCATCATTAACTTCCTCTCCAGCCGGTGTAGGCTCCACAGAAACAACTTCCTGTACTGCGCTACTCTCCAGTTCGAGTGGAGGTACGATTACCTCATCAAGTTCTATTTTCCTCCCACTTACTTATTTTGAGAGAAACTCTTTCTCGAGAAAGGATCCATTCTTGGCAACAAAGACTTTGCGTTCGGATCGTAGGTAGAAGGTATACCCAATAGTCTCTTTGGGATATCTTATGAAGATGCACTTTTCTGCTTTGGGTTCGAGCTTCTCAGGTTGAAGTTTCTTCACATAAGCATCGCATCCCCAAACTTTTAGAAACGACAGCTTAGGTTTCTTTCCAAACCATAATTCATACGGTGTCGTCTCAACGGATTTAGACGGTGTCCTATTTAAAGTGAATGCGACAGTCTCTAATGCATATCCCCAAAATGATAGCGGTAAGTCGGTAAGAGACATCATAGATCTCACCATATCCAATAGAGTGCAATTACGACGTTCAGACAAACCATTTCGCTGAGGTGTGCCGGGCGGCGTGAGTTGTGAAACAATTCCACATTTCCTAAGGTGCGTGCCAAACTCGTGACTTCAATATTCTCCGTCACGATCAGATCGTAGGCATTTTATTTTCCTGTCACGTTGATTCTCTACCTCACTCTGAAATTCCTTGAACCTTTCAAAGGTTTCAGACTTGTGTTTCATTAAGTAGACATACCCATATCTGCTCAAGTCATCAGTGAGAGTGAGAACATAACGGTAGCCACCGCGAGCCTGAACTCTCATTGGACCGCATACATCGGTATGTATTATCTCCAACAAGTCAGTTGCTCGCTCCATTGTTCCGGAGAACGGAGTCTTGGTCATCTTGCCCATGAGGCATGGTTCGCACGTGTCAAATGATTCGAAATCAAGTGACTCCAAAAGTCCATCAGCATGGAGCTTCTTCATGCGTTTAACACCAATATGACCAAGGCGGCAGTGCCACATGTAAGTGGGACTATCGTTATCAACCTTACACTTTTTGGTACTCACACTATGGACATGTGTAACATCACGTTCGAGATTCATCAAAAATAAACCATTGACCAGCGGGGCATGACCATAAAACATTTCTCTCATATAAATAGAACAACCATTATTCTCAGATTTAAATGAGTAGCCATCTCGCATCAAGCGAGATCCAGATACAATGTTCATGCTCAAAGCTGATACTAAATAAAAATTATTAAGGTTTAAAACTAATCCCAAAGGTAGATGTAGAGGTAGCGTGCCAACGGCGATCACATCGACCTTGGAACCATTCCCGACACGCATCGTCACCTCGTCCTTTGCCAGCCTCCGCTTATTCCGCAGCTCTTGCTTGGAGTTACAAATGTGAGTAACTGCACCGGTTTCAAATACCCAGGAGCTACTACGAGCGCTGGTTAAGTACACATCAATAACAAGTATATCACATATACCTTTAACGTTGTCGTCCTTCTTATCCGCTAAGTACTTGGGGCAGTTCCGCTTCCAGTGACCGGTACCCTTGCAATAAAAGCACTCAGTCTCAGGCTTGGGTCCATTCTTGTTCTTCTTCTTCCCGGCAACTTGCTTACCGGGCGCGGCAACAACTTTGCCGTCCTTCTTGAAGTTCTTATTACCCTTGCCTTTCTTGAAACTAGTAGTCTTATTCACCATCAACACTTGATGCTCCTTTTTGATCTCAACCTCCGCTGATTTCAGCATCGAGTACAACTCAGGAATGGACTTCTCCATCCCTTGCATGTTGTAGTTCAGCACAAAGCTCGTGTAGCTAGGTTGAAGCGACTGGAGGATTCTGTCAATGACCGAGTCATCCCGGAGATTAACTCCCAGCTGAGTCAAACGGTTGTGTAACCCAGACATCTTGAGGATGTGCTCACTAACAGAACTATTCTCCTCCATCTTACAGCTGAAGAACTTGTCGGAGACTTCATATCTCTTGACCCGGGCATGAGCTTGGAAAACCAGTTTCAGCTCTTGGAACATCTCATATGCTCCGTGTTGCTCAAAACGCTTTTGGAGCCCCGATTCTAAACTGTAAAGCATGTCGCACTGAACAAGGGAGTAATCATCGCAGTGCGACTGCCAAGCGTTCATAACGTCTTGGTCCGCTGGAAAAATGGGTGCGTCACCTAGCGGTGCATCAAGGACATACAATCTCTTGGAAGCTATGAGGATGATCCTCAAGCCACGGACCCAGTCCACATAGTTGCTTCCATCATCTTTCAGCTTGGTTTTCTCTAGGAACGCGTTGAAGTTAAGGGTGACATTCGCGTTGGCCATTGGATCTACAATATAGATAGTAAAGACAATTTTAGACTAAGTTCATGATAATTAAGTTCACATAATCAAATTATTTAATGAACTCCCACTCAGATAGACATCTCTATAGTCATCCAAGTGTTACATGATCCATGTCAACTAGCCTGTGTCCGATCATCACGTGAGACGGACTAGTCATCCATGGTGAACATCTCCATGTTGATCGCATCTTCTATACGACTCATGTTCAACCTTTCGGTCTTCCATGTTCTGAGGCCATGTCTATACATGCTAGGCTCATCAGGTCAACCTAAGTGTTCTGCGTGTGTAAATCTGGCTTACACCCATTGTATGCGAACATTAGAACCTATCACACCCGATCATCACGTGATGCTTCGAAACAACGATCCTTAGCAACGGTGCACAGTTAGGGTGAACACATGTCTTGAAATTTTATTGTGAGATCATCTTATTTACTACCATCGTTTTAAGCAAATAAGATGTAAGCATGATAAACATCACATGCAATCAACATAGTGACATGATATGGCCAATATCATCTTGCTCCTTTGATATCCATCTTCGGGGCACCATGATCATCACTGTCACCGGCACGACACCATGATCTCCATCATCATGATCTCCATCACCGTTTCTTCATGAAGTTGTCTCGCCAACCATTACTTCTACTACTATGGCTAACGTTTAGCAATAAAGTAAAGTAATTGCATGGCGTTTATGATTGACACGCGGGTCATACAATAAAATAAGACAACTCCTATGGCTCCTGCCGGTTGTCATACTCATCGACATGCAAGTCGTGAATCCTATTACAAGAACATGATCAATCTCATACATCGCAATGCATCACATCACATCCTTTTGGCCATATCACATCACAAGGCATATGCTGCAAAAACAAGTTAGACGTCCTCTAATTTGTAGTTGCAAGTTTTTTACGTGGCTGCTATAGGTTTCTAGCAAGAACGTTTCTTACCTACGCCAAAACCACAACGTGATATGCCAATTGATATTTACCCTTCATAAGGACCCTTTTCATCGAATCCAATCCGACTAAGGTGGGAGAGACAGACACCCGCTAGCCACCTTATGCAACAAGTGCATATTAGGCGGTGGAACCGGTCTCACGTAAGCGTACGTGTAAAGTTGGTCCGGGCCGCTTCATCCCACAATACCACCGAATCAAGATAAGACTAGTAGTGGTAAGCAAATTAACAAGATCGACGCCCACAACTGCTTTGTGTTCTACTCGTGCATAGATTCTACGCATAGACCTAGCTCATGATGCCACTGTTGGGAGACGTAGTAGTAAATCAAAAAAATTCCTACGATCACCAAGATCTATCCATGGAGAAACCAGCAACGAATGGGGAGATATTGCATCTTCATACCTTTGAAGATCGCTAAGCGGAAGCGTTACAAGAACGTGGTTGGTGGAGTCGTACTCGCAGCGATTCAGATTGCAGTGGATTCCGATCTAAGCGCCGAACAACGGCGCCTCCGCGTTCAACACACGTGCAGCCCGGTGACGTCTCCTACGCCTTGATCTAGAAAGGAGGAAGGAGAGTTTGGGGAAGTTCTCCAACAGCAGCACGATGGCGTGGTGGTGGTGGAGTAGCAAGGTATTCCAGCAGGGCTTCACCTAAGCGCTGCGAAGGAGGAAGAAGAGAGGTAGGGCTTCGCCATGAGAGAGAGAGAGTTCAGATCTGTTCTCAAAGGGCCAAAACCTCAAGTATATATAGGAGGAGGGATAGGGAGGGATGCCTTGGCCCCTCCTCCAAGGAGGAGAGGTTCGGCCGAACTAGGGGGAGAGTCCACCTCCCACAAGGGAGGTGGATCTCCTCCTTTTTAAATCCTTTTGCCTTTATCTCTTGATCCCTATGCACATGGGCCTTTAGCAAAAGTCTTTACCATACTAATAAGGGCTGGCACACTTTATCTAACAGCCCATGAGGTCCTCTGGTCGTCACACCCCTCCCGGGGGTCCTCCGGCACCCTCCCGGCACTCCCGATACAATACCGATGAGCCCGAAAACTTTCCGGTGACCAAAACTGGACTTCCTATATATCAATCTTTACCTCCGGACCATTCTGAAGCTCCTCGTGATGTCCGGTATCTCATCCGGGACTCTAAACAACCTTCGGTAATCATGTATACCATTTCCCTATAACCCTAGCGTCATCGAACCTTAAGTGTGTAGACCCTACGGGTTCGGGAGACACGTAGACATGACCGAGACACTTCTCCGGCCAATAACCAATAGTGGGATCTGGATACCCATGTTGGTTCCCACATGCTCCATGATGATCTCATCGGATGAACCACGATGTCGGGGATTCAATCAATCCCGTATACAATTCCCTTTGCCTATCGGTATGATACTTGCCCGAGATTCGATCGTCGGTATTCTATACCTTGATCAATCTCGTTACCGGCAAGTCTCTTTACTCGTTCCATAATACTTCATCCCGTGGCTAACTCCTTAGTCACATTGAGCTCATTATGATGATGTCTTACCGAGTGGGCCCAGAGATACCTCTCCGTCACACGGAGTGATAAATCCCAGTCTCGATTCGTGCCAACCCAACAGACACTTTCCGAGATACCCGTAGTGCACCTTTATAGCCACCCAGTTACGTTGTGACGTTTGGCACACCCAAAGCATTCCTACGATATCCGGGAGTTGCACAATCTCATGGTCTAAGGAAACGATACTTGACATTGAAAAGCTTTAGCAGACGAACTACACGATCGTGTGCTATGCTTAGGATTGGGTCTTGTCCATCACATCATTCTCCTAATGATGTCATCCCATTATCAATGGCATCCAATGTCCATGGTCATGAAACCGTGACCATCTAGTGATCAACGAGCTAGCCAACTAGAGGCTTACTAGGGACATGTTGTGGTCCATGTATTCACACATGTATTACGGTTTCTGGTTAATACAATTGTAGCACGAACAATAGACAATTATCATGAACTAGGAAATACAATAATAACTATTTTATTATTGCCTCTAGGGTATATTTCCAACACAAGCTACTATCCTTGTAGTGACCAAATCAAGAAAAGGAGATGCACCATCAAAGACAATCACATTCCAATCACTAGTAGAAAACAGGGCATTGGTTCAAGTCGGGCCAGCCCATTAGTCCCGGTTCAGTCATGAACCGGGACCAATGGGGGCAACGGTCCCGGTTCGTGGGGCTAGGGGGCGACCGGCCGCGTGGGGCATTGGTCCCGCTTCGTCTGGACCCTTTGGTCCCGGTTCCAGACACAAACCGGGACCAATGTGCCTTGCTGTTGGCCCACAACCATTGGTCAGGAGCAAGGCACATTGGTCCCGGTTCGTGGCTGGATCCGGGACCAAAGGGGGTCCTTTAGTCCCGGTTTCAGCCACGAACCGGGACCAATGAAGTGCCTATATATACCCCCTCGCCGGCGAGCAGAGCACTCCACACACTGCTCTGTTTTTTTTTGCCGACGAGGGAAGATCTTTGTGGTGCTCTAGCTCACCTCCTATGCACATGAGGTGTTTGATGAAATGCCCAAGCCAAACTTAAGCTTTGTCCTCTCGAAGCTCCTTGTCCAAACTCCATTTTCCTCAAGATTTGTCTAGGTTTGGCGGTCCGTCCTGTCCCGTCCCCGTCCTGAAACCGTCGTCGATCGCCCACGCGTGGTGAGCCTCTTTATTTTATCTTCTTGCTAAAAGAAAATATACTTACTCGTATGATTTTCTTATTTTTATTATTGTTTGTTATTATATTGTGCCATGGTTATGGTATCCGCCCACGTCGGCCCTCGTCCAGTCTATGATTCACATGTGGTATATTATCTTTTATATAACTATTTCACACATCTAATGTCTATGACAATTAATTATGCCACCAACTTGACGTAGATGTTTTTATCTATAGGAAGTAGTTGAACCAGAAATTCCAACCGACTATGCAATTCTGCTCGAGAAGTTAACACAAGCTAAAACAGAAATCGATCATTTAAAAGAAAAAATGAAAAGAACTGAAGATGACAAGATGGGATTGGAGTTGCATGTTGTCGATATCGTCGACGATCACAAGACCAAGATGGATGCAATGCGCTTGAAGCTTAGAAAGATTAGAAAATATGCCATTCATATTGAGGCTTGGTATCATTATGCCATTGGATCAATTGGTACCTTAGTAGCGGTTATGATTGCATTTGTTGTTGCATTTAAATTTTTTTACATAGTTTCGGTGTATGTTTTAACTAGATGCTCTAGATACCTATATGTTGTTCAATAATGACAGCTATGTATGAACTGTACGTATTTATTTTGGTCATTATTGTACTTTGGCTTTAATGTGATGATGGATTTCTAATAATTTGGTCACTTCTCTATTCATGATATGTTGTAATGGTTTTTAATACACTTTATTATATAACGCATGCAGATGAACCGGCAATGGATGTACGGTGACCGACGCACCTCCGGGTATATTAAGGGCCTGCATAATTTTCTCGAAGCGGCTGAGGCAAACCAGCAGAATGGTTTTATGCCTTGTCCATGTACTATCTATGAGAATACGAAGTCTTTCTCCAACTCTAAAACCCTTCACTTCCACCTGCTTCAGAAGGTTTTTATGCCATACTATAATGTTTGGACCAAGCACGGAGAAAGAGGGGTTATGATGGAAGACAACGAAGAAGAAGAGGATGACGACAACTACCCTCCCCCTGAATACGGTGATGCTGCAACGGGGGAAGCTGAAGATCAAGAGGAACCAGACATTGTGTCCGATGATGATCTTCGCCGGGTCATTGTTGATGCACAGAGAGAATGCAAAAATAAAAGGGAGAAGATGAAGTTCGATCGCATGTTAGAGGATCACAAAAAAGGGTTGTACCCAAATTGCGAAGATGACAACAAAAAGCTCAATACCACACTGGAATTGCTGCAATGGAAGGCAGACAATAGTGTATCTAACAAGGGATTTAGTTCGCTACTGAAAATAATGAAGAAGAAGCTTCCAAAGGATAACGAATTGCCCGACAGTACGTACGCAGCAAAGAAGGTTCTATGCCCTCTAGGATTGGAGGTGCAGAAGATACATGCATGCCCTAATGAGTGCATCCTCTACCGCGGTGAGTACGAGGAATGGAACGCATGCCCGGTATGCGGTGCATTGCGGTATAAGATCAAAAGAGATGACCCTGGTGATGTTGAGGGCTAGCGCACCGAGAAGAGGGTTCCTGCCAAGGTGATGTGGTATGCTCCTATAATACCACGGTTGAAACGTCTGTTCAGAAACAAAAAGCATGCCGAGTTGATGCAATGGCACAAAAAATACTGTAAGAAAGACGGGAAGTTGAGAGCACCCGCTAACGGGTTGCAGTGGAGAAAGATCGAGAGGAAGTGGAGCGACTTTACAGGTGACCCGAGGAACGTATGGTTTGGTTTAAGTGCAAATGGTGTTAATCCTTTTGGGGAGCAGAGCAGCCAGCATAGCGCATGGCTTGTGACTCTATGTATGTATAACCTTCCTCCTTGGTTGTGCATGAAGCGGAAGTTCATTATGATGCCAGTGCTCATCCAAGGCCCTAAGCAACCCAGCAATGACATTGATGTGTACCTAAGGCCATTAGTTGATGAACTTTTATAGCTATGGAATGGAAGAGGTGTACGTGTGTGGGATGAGAACGAACAGGAGGAATTTGACCTACATGCGTTGCTGTTTGTAACCATCAACGATTGGCCTGCTCTCAGTAACCTTTCAGGACAGACAAACAAGGGATACCATGCATGCACACACTGTTTAGATGACACCGACAGTATATATTTGGAAAAATGCAAGAAGAATGTGTACCTGGGGCATCGTCGATTTCTTCCGACCAACCATCAATGTTGAAAGAAAGGAAAGAATTTCAAAGGTGAGGCAGATCACCGGAAGAAGCCCGCCCTCTGTACTGGTGATTGTTGGAAATATGCCCTAGAGATAATAATAAAATGGTTATTATTGTATTTCCTTGTTCATGATAATTGTCTATTGTTCATGCTACAATTGTGTTAACCGGAAACAGTAATACATGTGTGAATACATAGACCACAACATGTCCCTAGTGAGCCTCTAGTTGACTAGCTCGTTGATCAATAGATGGTCACGGTTTCATGATCATGGACATTGGATGTCATTGATAACGGGATCACATCATTAGGAGAATGATGTGATGGACAAGACCCAATCCTAAGCATAGCACTAGATCGTGTAGTTCGTCTGCTAAAGCTTTTCCAATGTCAAGTATCGTTTCCTTAGACCATGAGATTGTGCAACTCCCGGATACCGTAGGAATGCTTTGGGTGTGCCAAACGTCACAACGTAACTGGGTGGCTATAAAGGTGCACTACGGGTATCTCCGAAAGTGTCTGTTGGGTTGGCACGAATCGAGACTGGGATTTGTCACTCCATGTGACGGAGAGGTATCTCTGGGCCCACTCGGTAAGACATCATCATAATGAGCTCAAAGTGACTAAGGAGTTAGTCACGGGATGATGTATTACGGAATGAGTAAAGAGACTTGCCGGTAACGAGATTGAACAAGGTATAGAAATACCGACGATCGAATCTCGGGCAAGTATCATACCGATAGACAAAGGGAATTGTATATGGGATTGATTGAATCCCCGACATCGTAGTTCATCCGATGAGATCATCGTGAAGCATGTGGGAGCCAACATGGGTATCCAAATCCCGCTGTTGGTTATTGGCCGGAGAAGTGTCTCGGTCATGTCCACGTGTCTCCCGAACCCGTAGGGTCTACACACTTAAGGTTCGATGACGCTAGGGTTATAGGGAAATGGTATACGTGATTACCGAAGGTTGTTTAGAGTCCCGGATGAGATCCCGGACATCACGAGGAGCTCCGAAATGGTCCGGAGGTAAAGATTGATATATAGGAAGTCCAGTTTTGGTCACCGGAAAGTTTTCGGGCTCATCGGTAGTGTACCGGGAGTGCCGGGAGGGTGCCGGAGGACCCCCGGGAGGGGTGTGACGACCAAAGGACCACATGGGCTGTTAGATAAAGTGTTCCAGCCCTTATTGGGCTGGGCAAGACTTTTGCTAAAGGCCCATGCGACTAGGGATAAGAGATAGGGCCAAAAAGGATTTAAAAGGAGGAGATCCACCTCCCCTGTGGGAGGTGGACTCTCCATTTAAATCGGCCGAACCTCTCCTCTTTGGAGTAGAGGCCAAGCCATCCCTCCACGTCCCTCCTCCTATATATACTTGAGGTTTTGGCTGTTTTGAGACAAGATTTGATCTCTCTCTCTCACGGCGAAGCCCTACCTCTCTTCTTCCTCCTCCGCAGCGCTTAGGCGAAGCCCTGTCGGAATACCTTGCTACTCCACCACCACCATGCCGTCGTGCTGCTGATGGAGCCCTTCCCCAATCTCTCCTTCCTCCTTTCTGGATCAAGGCGTAGGAGACGTCACCGGGCTGCACGTGTGTTGAATGCGGAGGTGTCGTCCGTTCGGCACTTGATCGGATCTACCGCGATCTGAATCGCTGCGAGTACGACTCCATCTACCGCATTCTTGTAACGCTTCCGCTTAGCGATCTTCAAAGGTATGAAGATGCAATCTCTCCCCACTCGTTGCTGGTTTCTCCATGGATATATCTTGGTGATCGTAGGAAATTTTTTGATTTACTACTACGTCTCCCAATAGTGATCACATATTTGATATGGTCAATGATTTACAAGTAATATTTGGAAAGGGTCTTAGCGGACTATCTGTTCTGACAGACGATGCGATACGCGCACCCATGTGGAAGAAGAAATCTATATTTTGGGACCTACCCTATTGGAAAAACCTAGAGGTCCGCTCTGCAATCGACGTGATGCACGTGATGAAGAATCTTTGCGTGAAGCTGCTAGGCTTCTTGGGAGTGTATGGGAAGACAAAAGATACACCGGAGGCACGGGAGGAACAGCAACGTGTGCATGAAAAAGACGGCATGCATCCAAAGCAGTATGAAGGTCCTACCAACTACGCTCTTATCAAAGAAGAGAAGGAAATCTTCTTTGAATGCATGCTCAGTATGAAGGTCCCGTCTGGTTTCTCGTCGAATATAAAGGGAATAATAAATATGAAAGAGAAAAAGTTCCAGAATCTAAAGTCTCATGACTGCAACGTGATTATGACGCAACTGTTGCCGGTTGCATTGAGGGGGCTTCTACCAGAAAACATTCGTTTAGACATTGTGAAGCTATGTGCATTCCTCAATGCAATCTCTCAGAAGGTGATCGATCCAAAAATCCTGCCAAGGTTAAGGAGTGATTTGGTGCAATGTCTTGTTAGTTTCGAGCTGGTGTTCCCACTGTCCTTCTTCAATATCATGACGCACGTCCTAGTTCATCTAGTCGACTAGATTGCCGTTCTGAGCCATGTATTTCTACACAATATGTCCCCTTTGAGAGGTTCATGGGTGTCTTAAAGAAATATGTTCGTAACCGCGCTAGGCCAGAAGCAAGCATCTCCATGGGCCATCAAACAGAGGATGTCATTGGGTTTTGTGTTGAGTTCATTCCTGACCTAAAGAAGATTGGTCTCCCTCAATCGCGTTAAGAGGAGGGACTAACTGGAAAAGGCACGCTAGGAGCGGACTCAATAATATGTAGGGACGAGCATTCTTGGTATGAAGCACACTACACAGTTCTATAGAATTCCACCTTGGTGACCCCGTATGTCGATGAACACAAAAATATTCTACGCTCCAAACACCCGGAGTAGTGTGACGACTGGATTACATATGAACACATCAGGACTTTCGGCAGTTGGTTGCAAACACGTCTCATGGGTGACAACACTGTTTCTGATGAGATGTACTCATTGGCCAGGGGACCATCTTCGACTGTATTGACTTACAAAGGGTACGAGATAAATGAGAATACATTTTACACGATCGCCCAAGATGAAAAGAGCACCAACCAAAACAGCGGTGTCCGCTTTGATGCAGCAACCAAGAGGGGAAAGGACACATATTATGGTTACATAGTGGACATATGGGAACTTGACTATGGACATGATTTCATGGCCCCTTTGTTTCAGTGCAAATGGGTCAATCTGTCAAGAGGCGGGGTACAGGAAGACCCACAGTACGGAATGACAATAGTGGATCTGAACAATCTTGGATACACAGACGAACCATTCGTCCTAGGCAATGATATGGCACAGATTTTTTATATGAAGGACATGTCTACCATACCGAGAAAAATAAAAGATAAGGAAGCGAATACATCATACGATGAGCCAAAATGTCACATAGTTCTTTCAGGAAAAAGAGACATCGTGGGATTGGAGGGCAAGACAGACATGTCTGAAGATTATGAAAAGTTTCATGAAATTCCTCCCTTCAAAGTCAAGGCTGACCCAAGCACCCTGTTAAATGATGAAGATTATCCGTGGTTACGGTGCAATAAGCAAAGGACACAAGCGAAGAAAAAGTGAAGACTTTCTCTCCACAACTATATCATTGCAGTGACATGTGAAGAAATGAAATGTCTTTTGTAACACATGAGTTTTCGTCCGAAACCCTAATACTTCGAAAGAGATTTTCCGTTTTGTACACGAAGTGCATTCCAGTTTTTGCCGTAACCCACTCAACTTTTTATGACATGCTATGTGGGTGAAATGATGATACCATGTCAACTTTCAACCTTTTCAGAGTTCATTTGAAGTGCTTTTCAATTTCAGGGTCATTTAGCTCAAAAAATCAGTAAGTGCATGAAAAATACCAAATGAAGTCAGAAATGATTGAAAATTGGCGATGTGCCTTTGAATGGTGCATTTTGAACACAAAAAAAGTCTGGAGTTCAAATGAGTTCAAAAAAATGAAATCCCTTTGTAACAGATGAGTTTTCGTCCGAAACCATGATACATCGAAATAGATTGTCCATTTTGTACACGAAGTGCATCCAGTTTTTATCGTAACCCACTCAACTTTTTAGCACATGCTATGTGGGTGAAATGATGATACCATGCCAACTTTCAACCTTTTCAGAGCTCGTTTGAAGTGCTTTTTAATTTCTTTCAAAACATCATGGGAGTGGAGTTCAAAAATGAATCAGCTAAAAAGCTTTTATAAACATGTAGTATTTTTGAACCAATAATTATATAAAAATTATGCAACTAAAATTATCAAAGTATTTTTTGTTAAAACACACTAAAAATAAATATAATGATAAAACACACTAGAAATAAATAAAGCAAAAAATAAATAAAGCAAGAAACAAAACAAAATAATGGAAATTATGCAACTAAAATTATCAAAGTATTTTTTTTTAAGAATGAACTAAAATAACAGAAGAAAAATACTGGAAAAAAATTAAAAAATAAATAAAGCAAAAAACAAAACAAAAATACTAGAAAAAAATAAAAAATGCCACCTACTGGGCCACCGCGGCCTGAATACGACTAGAAACCCACCAACCTTGTTGGGCCAGGATTCAGGCCCGCAGAAGGACACAGGCACAGACAGATTAGGCCCGGAAGCCTGCAGTTGAGAGGAGCTCGAGATGGTGTGCGCAACAGCGCTTATAAACCACTCTCGAGCTCTCTCGGCTAGCGAGGTGGGACTAAAGATTTGGCCCTGGGCAGCACCACCCTTTGGTCCCGGTTGGTGGCACTAACCGGGACCAATACCAACCTTTGGTCTCGGTTGGTGCCATCAACCGGGACCAATGCCAACCTTTAATCCACGAAGGACGTGATATCTTGTCGTTTCTCAACAACACCGATGGTCTAGAAGGAGAGGATTATGACGGCTCCGATGATCGAACAATGGAGGAGGAAGGACATGATCATGATGGCTCCGGTGACCGAATGCCGAAGGAAGAAGGAGACCACGATGACGGCTCCGGTGACTGATCGGAGGAGGGAGCTGTTGCAAAGTTCGGCGAGGTATATATATTAATTAAGCCTGTGCTGACTAGCTAGTTGATGCATTAATTGTTTTGGTATGTACATATATTAATTAACTCTTCTTTCTTCTTTTATAGCCCTCCAGATCGAGCCAAACTTCGGTAACGAGACGAGGCCCGAAGAAGAGGTTGCGCAAGGATGAAAAGTTCACAATCACAGCACTCGCGAATGGTTGAACCCAAGCGGACCAAGAACGCATTTTCTGCTCAGTGCGGAGCTATTGTTAGGGACAACATCCCGATCAGCATCAAGCAATGGAATAAGCCTAAGGATGGTGCCCCTGATGGTGATTATGTCACCGATAGACAGAAAGAAGATCTTTGGACCGCATTGAAGGCAAATTTCACCCTACCGCCAGAGGAGGATCCGAATAAGCCAGTTATAGAGCCACTGGTCAAGGCATGTGCTCTTAAGAAGATGGCAGATCTATTCAGGAGGTGAAAGAATGAGTTGAAATCAAAGTTTGTCAACAAAGAGAAGACTCCAGAATTTATCGGCCGATTTGAGAAGATAGGAGATCACTAGCCCGCATTTGTGGCCTACAAAACATCAGAGAAGAGTAAGAAAATGTCACAGACAAACAAGAACAATGCTACAAAGGAGCAGTTTCACCATCACACGGGGTCAGGTGGCTACCTTAAAGCCCGGCCGTTGTGGGACAAAGCTGAGAATGACCTGATTGCTAAAGGGGTCGTAGCACAGACATCTAACTGGCCAGACCATTCAAGGACTTGGTTCTTCGGGGTTGGGGGAACTTTGGACCCTGAAATAGGGAAGTGCCGTTGGACGGACGAGCAACTTGCAATACCCGTGAACAAGCTTCAGAACTATATCACCGCAGCGTGGGAAGGGACATTCATTCCCGACAGAGATAAGGGTGAGCTGACTGAGGCCCTAGGGAATGCTGAGCACCCTGGACGAACACGAGGCACACCAGGCTCCGTTCCGTGGAAGGTTGGGTTTCCCGACGCAGGCGGTTACAAAAGCCGGGAGAGAAAGAGGAAAGCGGAGCTGAGCGAAATTCAGAAGCTCAATGCAAGACTACAAAAGCTAGAGGAAGCTGAGAGCCAGCGAGCTGCTGGCCAACCATCTCAGCGGCACGAAGCTACCCCAGAAGCTACCCCGCCATCTCAGCGGAGAAGCAGTGTCGCTTCCACGGAGCCTGTTCAGCCTGACTTCACGTCTCCTAGCTACCCCGTGGATACTATCACGGAGGCTCAACATTGCGAGCTTATGACGAAATGCCGGAACCTCATTTTCAAGGCGGTTGTCTGCTCTGTTGCACGTCCTCAACCCGACGGAACTTTTCACTGTCATCCGATTCCACATGGCTATGTTGTTGTGATGGTGGATGAAGTAATGACGGAATTTGAGGAGCTCGAGCTTGATCACTGTACAGGTGAAGGAGAGAATAAGCTGGTTCGTGCCCTCAGGAGTACATGTCTATGGCAGAAGGAGTACATCAAGCTTCCAAACTGGACGCCTCCACCTCCTCCTTCTCCTTAGGCGAATCAGGGCACTCCGGATCCTCCTCCTCCTCCTCCGACGACGATGAGTGATTAGGGCACATCGCCTCCTTCTCCGGCGCGTGGGGGCACTCCGCCTCCTCCTTCGCCTACTCCGGCACGTCGGAGCAGTACGCCTCCTCCTCAGCCTCGTCGGCAACGGCGCAAGATAGACGCCGCCGCTGCGGCTCCTCCGGCGCCTAGTAAGCAACGACGGAAGGGAGTCGCCTCCGCTCCGGCGGCTAGCAGTACAAGCATAGGCAGCAGGGGATACAGATACGGTCCATCTCTCAAGCCTCTAGAAAAGTTACCATATGAGAGGACCGAGTCTGAAAACAAGGAGATAAGTCAGGCAGAAGTGAGGGACCATTTTGCAAAGAAAACTCCAGCTCCGAAGGAGAAGATAGATCCGGTGAAAGCGATGCGCACTATCGATGCCCTGAAGCGACCACCACCGCCTCCGCTGGATTCCAACTATGTTCGTAGTCTTAAAAAGACATATCAAGATGCGCGGCGGTCGGGAAGTACTTCCAGTGATGCAAAGTTAGCAGAACGAAGAAGTGGGAAAAAATTCCCCAGCTAGGCGAACAAGCGAACCAATCGTGCCCCCCGCTCAAGGTTTCTAGCAATATTGTCACTAATCATCCAGGGATGGTCCCCGATACCAACCCTGGTGATTACCTGAGCGATGATGTACTGTTTGAGCAGTTGGAGGT
Organism: Hordeum marinum; assembly: GCA_022496015.1. Classification (NCBI taxonomy): domain Eukaryota; kingdom Viridiplantae; phylum Streptophyta; class Magnoliopsida; order Poales; family Poaceae; genus Hordeum; species Hordeum marinum. Next base: position 39,401,543 of record CM039673.1, read on the forward strand.
GGACGAATTCAAATACCGATACGGGCAGCCTCTCGTCAAACCTGATCATCCTTCTCTAACAACGATGATGCAAAAATTCCATGAATGGTACATGCGAACCTGTCGCGAGTCTGGGATGGATTCTTTGGTACTGTCAGTTAAAGAGGAGCATGACCTCGTTGGAACTGAAATGGTTAATATTGAATTTAAGGAGATATTTCAGTTATACAATCAGAAGGCCATCGACAAAACAATCTTGACTTGCTACTGTCTGTAAGTACTACTTCTGTAATTAAGTCTCTCTATGTATATAGCTCAGCTCTTTCATTGCATGTATATATAATTATCCTCACTACTATATTATGCAGATTGAAGATCGTCGAATGCAGAAAAGCACAAATGTATGCCATTGGGTTCATTAACCCAGATGTCATACATGAGCATAATTTTAAAAATTATCCCACACAAACCGAGGAGAACTTGCTAGAATCGTTGCTTAAAAATCAAAACAAAGGGACAATACTCTTTCCTTACAACTTCAAGTGAGTGTTACTGTCTTTTGCATATTCAGTTTCCCTTATTACTCGAGGTTTATAGTAATGTAATTGATGAGTTATGCATGCGTACGCAGTTTCCACTTTATTCTGCTAGAGATTCAGCTTGAGCGGGGAGTAATAACCGTCTTAGACTCGAAACGAAAAGACCCCAGGAATATGCGAACATGACTAAAATTCTCCAGAAGTAAGTTCAGTCGATCATTATCGCATCATATCGCCAACTTTGTTCATTTCTTGATATCAAGTAATTATTTTCTTTGCCTGACAGGGTTTGGAAAGAGTTCACAACAATTGTTCCGGCACTGCCGGGGGAGCTGCGATTTACACATCCGAAAGTAAGTACTACTAGCTAGTTCCGCGCATCTCCCATTGATTCTAGTTTCATCAATACCATTTATCATGCTTGATTATCGTTTTGATTGAACTCTATTTCTCGTAAAGTGCTTGTGGAAGGAAAAAGGGAATAATTTATGTGGATACTACGTTTGCGAGTTCATCTACAACGCGACGACCCCTAAGCGGGGCTACTCTAAAAAACAATTTGAAGTGCGTAAGCAATAATATTCATAATTTTATTTTATTACCATATATATGTATTGACCTCCTTTTTCAAATTAGATGTGGAAGATGCGGGATGAACTCCTACCACATGATCACATATGAGCAATTCAAGAAAGAATTGGCGGGATTCTTCCTTGACCACGTCATAAATAAAGCCAGAGAATACCATCTGAAATTGGAGATTAGATGTTAGGGATTGTAAGAGATCTTATATTTTATATATGTGGCTAGTAGCGTCGGATATATATACGAAAACATGTTATACGACCAATCTCTCGGAAAAAGAGAGGTCGATCACTTCTATCTCTATATGTTCATGACGATCTTCTGTACTTAATGGTTCCTTCATTTGCTTACTAGCTAGCGTGTCGAGTTCTCTCTATAGTAGCTAGCGTCGACCAAGCATGAAGAAAGAGAGGACACTTCTCTCTATCAATTAGCTAGCTATAACAATATAAAACCCCTAAATTAACCGTCCAAACCCCCCTCCCTTTAAAAAAAAGCAACTGCCAGATGCTGACGCGTGGATGCCTTTTGGTCCCGGTTGGTGTTACAAACCGGGACTAAAGGTCCTCCAGCTGCCTAGGCTCCCCGCAGAGGCCACGTGGAGCCCCTTCTATCCCGGTTCGTAAGAGAACCGGGACTAAAGGTTTTGGACTTTAGTCCCGACCATTTAGTCTCGGTTCCGGAACTGGGACAAATGGGCCTTACGAACCGGGACAAATGGGCCTTTTTCTACTAGTGAATTTTTCCATAGCTCCTGCAAAACAAGAACGAAGAAGGCTCGGATTTCCTTTGGCTTGTATCATATGTTGGCCCTGTCTGTAAAAAATATCGTAAGAGTGTCGTTTACTGTTGGCGTCCATTCTTGCCTACCGAGAGCTATGCAACATCCTCCATATGGTCCTCACAAACACACAAGTCAGCAGAATGTGGTCAAGTGTTTCCTGCTCTTGTGCACAGAACGGGCAGGCGTCCTGGTGTGGTAATCATGGCTGGGCAAGTTAGTCTGAGGTCCAGCATTTGTTCTTCATGGCAAGCCAAAGAAGAAACAACATTGCAAAGGAGCCCTCGGTTTCCACGTGAATTCCACCGTTGGCATCACCTCTCTCCCTGAAAACTTGGCGCCATATGCGAATCTAACCGAAAATTGACTATCGTTTTCCCATGACCACATGATGGTATTTGTAGCTCCTTCGTCGAGTTCAACTCTGTCCATCCTTTGTCGTACTTCATGTACTCATGTAGCGCGTCAAACTTCAAATTTGGGCCAACGTCCGTCGCCCAGGTTCCCATAGTCAATGCATCATGGACAGTTTGAGATGTTTTCACACGGTGCGAGATTCTAGCATAGAGCGCCGGTGCAAATTCCTCTAAACGTGTGTTATGTTGTATATCATCTCTTGAGACAGTCCAACAAATAGGTAATTAAATTTATACACATAGTTAGACTGGCATGAACTTAACAAAAGTAAGATTTAGTGTATTAATACTTGGCCCGTAAAAAAGATTTATACTAGTCCTTGAGATTATGAGTATATGAGTGGCATGTCAAGCTAATATATGCATAGTAAGGGATGGCCACTGGAACTTTCCTAACAAACACGCATATATGCCATCTTGTTGAGCTCATATGTCACCATAGCTTTGAAAGACAAACTATGCATGGTTAAATATTGAGCTTGTTGCTGGCTCACAATGTAAACATCGCGCCCTTTAAGCTCGTTTAAACTCACTTATCGGTCTAACTGTTCAAGAAAGTTTTTTTTCAAGAAAATGAACTATCGAGCTAACGCAGAGACGATTACTAGCACTAGCCTAATAGACACACACATATATATCATCGCACATACGTCATTGCACTTATGTCACCACAATTTCGAGAAGGCACACACTATGGGTCCTTAATTATTGGTTTTGTGTGTTAGCACATCCACCAACCGTTCAGTTTGCATCAAATAAGTAATTAATGATGTCAATTTGTCACGCAGGCCATGTCCATCACGATCAACCCAACCAACCACTCAAAAAGGGTAGAAAACTATGTTATCGCAACATTCCTTTGTGGAAAAAAAAAGGGATACAGATTCTTCAAACGACAATGTCTTCATCACAACGTGGAGCATGTGAAAGTGAAACACAATCAAAGTATCTCTTCTGAGTTTTTTTAGGCAAAGGTATCTTTTCTGGTGATTTGCCAACGTCACACTATCCAGGTGGGCCGTCAGGGCTACGACGGACCATTAGTGCATCATCACCCTTGTCGATGATTACCCTTAAAAAATCTATGTCGATGATTACCCCTAAAAAAAACCTCTGTTGATGATTGGTATATTGAGCAAGATAAAGGAGCTTCGGGTCGACACAGCACGGTGCCACTTATAATATACTTTAGTTTGTGTTTTCTATATATATATATACAAGTTTTATAGTGATTGGCGAATTTAGGAGCCGTTCATCCACCTCAATCAAACGGTGAAAGCATAAGAGTTACAAGGAGTTACAAGACTGAAATTACGGAAAAATACAAGTAACGGTAGGACCGTAACATATTTTTGGTGGGATCATTTTTTTTCCAAAGGGTAGATTCGTCAAGGGAATATGTAACTGGCACACCAGTGCTTTTTTTTTAAAACTGCCAAACGACTTGATCACCGCTCGTTTCGTATCCCGCCTCGCTAATTGCTTCGATATGTTTTTTTGCTGGTGAACATCTTCCCTGGCTCGCCGGCCCCGACCCCGCTCGGCCCGTCGACGATGACCACGTCCAGCACCTCTGCCGGCAGCGAGGTCAGCAACAGCTGGTAGCCAGACTTGCACATCGTCTCCATCGGCCGTCGGAGACCGGACTTGACCTCGCGCGCCGCAGCAACGCCCACGCCTCCCGACCGAGTCAGATCAGGTTACCTGGCGGATGGCGAGGTGGACGGACGCTGAGTCCGGGCCTTCTACCTGGTCAGGTAGTGCCCTCGTATGAAAAGCAGAGGAACGACGCCACGAAGGTTCCCATCGTCTGCTCGATTTGGTCTTGAACACTTACAGTCATGGAAACATGAATCAGTCTTGGGAGAATACGAGCAGAAGATGCATGGCGAGACTATCTTGAATTTGTCCACTGTTCCAGAGAGAAGCCCCCTTGATGAATCTATGTCATTCCCGTGAACAAGGCATGTGTTCTCCGGATAGCAGTAGCAGTACATTCACATCTTTGGGGGAAGATAAGGTTCAAGTAGTAGATACAACATAGTACCATTATGTCCAGCATTTGGTTATGAGCCTCCACCAATTCATTTGTATCCTCGCGACCGGCGTCGGCCCATCCAGGTCCTCACGTCGTCGCTGTCGATTACGCACTTATATTGGCGATACGTGACATTTACGTGGGATTGGCCGAGCGAAGCACAACGTTTCTAAGAAAAAAGCCATGGACCATAATACCCTTCTTGATTAAATGAAATATTTTAATTAACATGTCAAAATCAATGGTGGGAAATAATCAAAGGGTGAGTTACATGGAATTACATTTCGTAACTCTCCAACCACCGCAAAAGAGCTCTATATATATATATGGGTTATGGGTATCAGAGGAGGCCGTGCGTCCAAAGCAATTTAGCTATGACACTGCTACAAACCCTGCTCCTCCTACTTGTCTTACTCTTCCATGCCTCGCTCTCCACCGCCGCCGAGTTTGGCGCGCCGTCACCGCCACCTACGCCTGCGCCGCCTGAGCCAGAAAACTGCGCTGCCAAGTGCGGGGAAATAGACATCCCCTACCCATTCGGCGTCGGTGCTGGGTGCTCCCTGTCAGACCGCTTCGCCCTGACGTGCAACGAGACGACGAGCCCTCCGACCCTCCTCACCGGCGAAATCAAGGTCGCCGGCATCACGCTGGAGACGGCGCAGATGGTGGTCTACACCCACCTGACCTATAGCTGTGACGTGCCAATCAACAACACTGCGATCAACCACACAACCAGCAAGATGGCCCTCAATGTCGCCAACCCGTTCCTGCTCTCGCCGTCCGAGAACGTGTTCACGGCCGTCGGGTGCAGCTCAACGGCAAGGATCAACGGCCGCAGCGACAGCCCCTACCTCACCGGCTGCATCACCACGTGCGCCAGGGTGAACGACACTGGCGACGACGGCACGCCCTGCAGCGGGCACGGCTGCTGCCAGGCCTCGCTAACTCCTAACCTCACCCAAGTCAGCGTGGAGTGGGAGATCAGGGAAGGCAAAAGTCTTGTGGCTGAAAACCTGTGCCAGTATGCTTTCGTCGCTACCAAAGGCTGGTACGTCCACAAATTCCTTTCAAATCATCGTATACAAAATAACTTGGAAATTACTATAACGTCCTAGTAAGGTGTGGTTTTCATTTTATGTGATTACTATAACCGGACTTGGAATTCCTATAACGTCCTAGTAGGTGCTGGAATATTTCTGAAACTGAAACTTAAAACATCACTGCTACTGCTGACTATAACTTGGCAGTTGCTGACAGAACATATCATCGAAACAATTTGTGGTAACAATATGATCTAGTTTAGAAGATCCTGTCGCAACAAACATATGGTGAAATAAGATCCTCAAACGGATTCATGGTTGGTGCTTCATGTAAGAATATAGTCAATCTTGGTGATGTCATGCTTGCGTGCGAGAGAGGCGGGGTGGTGTTGCACAGTACGTTAAAGATGCGTCGCGGCATCCTAGTCCGGTCCATCATTCTACAATGTTACAGGTTTTATGCAGATAAAATGGCTGCATGCATCGTCCAGATGCAGAGGCTGGGGGTAATCCTCCTATTCTAAAAAAAGACTTATGTACAAACGCTTCAAGTTGCAACAATCTTCCCCCGCAAAAGAAGTTGCAACAATCTTCACATATACTAATTGTTGAATTTGTTGAGCAGGTATAGTTTCAGCAAAAATGACCTGATTGGAAATATGACATTCGTCAGTAGACTTGGAACTGGTCCTGTTGTTCCAGTTGTTCTTGACTGGGCAATTAGGAATGGAACATGCCCGTCAATGCCACACGGTGACAACAGTGAGAATGTTTCATACGGCGCTTGTGTTAGCACTCAGAGCTATTGTGTAAATGCCAGCAATGGAACACCCGGCTATTTCTGCGGTTGCTCCAAGGGATACACTGGCAACCCATACAGAAAAAATGGATGCACAAGTTTGTATACTTCACTCCACTCTCTATGTTTTTTTCCGAAGGAAATTACGTATTTTATATGTTACTATTAATATTGTGCATTGCCCGCAAAAAGGGAAGTAATCCATAATCCATAAGATTGTGATGGACGAGGATATGAAGGCATACTGTCTACCATAAGGATTATTTGGGTTCTCACGGAATTTTATTGCTCATATATTATCTGCAAGAATAGAGAATGTATGAAAGAAACTATTAGTGATTTTGTCTTTGTTTTCATATTCACTAGACCGATAATATGCACTGTTTTTTACATCTTCAGATATTAATGAGTGCGAACTACGGAGATCCGCAAACTCGACAATTTACAAGAACATGTATACTTGCCATGGAGGGACATGCCACGATACAGAAGGCGATTATGAATGTAAATGCAATTTTGGACGAAAAGGTGATGGTAAAAGTGCCAAGGGTTGTGAACTCCTAGTGTCCCCGGCTGGAGTAGCAGCGATAGGTGAGTCTCCATTTTCCAGAAGTTGAAGAGCACACTTGAGATTGAAAATTTTAAAAACAAACACCCTGCGGTATATTTGAGTATAACGTATGGACAAGCAAAATTTAAATGATTTTATTTGTGAGCTGCGCGAAAAAATTGTGCACGAGGATAGCGATACATAATATGGATAGAGATGTCACCTGTTGCTAATTTTAGATCATTATTATACTTTGCATTGTTGCACAGGGTAACTTTGAATTTGTTTTTCATAAAATCTAATAAACATATTTCATATATATTTGGAAACCTATTAACATATTTTTTTTAAACAGCTTACTGGAGTTCCGAAGATTAAAATTAAGATCCACACCCATGTAAATATGGACTATGTACTTTCTCAATACTCTGAGTACATGCAATTGGGCATTCTAACAACTACCATATTAACATAAAGTACTATTTTTACAGCCCAATCAAATCATATTCCCATTTCACTAATAAATTATATTAATCACTAGATAATTGTCCGTGTTTTACCGCGCGTTAACATAAAAAAACATATTTTGTTTGGCAAGTCAAAAGTAGATGACAGGGAAAGAAGGGTGTTGGAGGAAGGACGAGGTGGACGACAGAACATTAAGTTCCTTTTAAGTAGGAGAGACTACACGAGGGCCTATAGCTCAATCGACTATTTCAGTCGGTAGCCATCGGGTCAAGGTCGTTATCCTCATCTCTTTATACTTGCGTGGATCTCACGTTTGGACTTTGGCTCCATGTGTTGTCAGCAACGACTTAGATATAATTCTTTTTTCTTTTGAAAAGAGGGGAACTCCCTCGTCCTCTGCATCGACTTAGACATAGTTATTTCTAGGTCACGAAATAAATATCAAAACCGCTACTACACATATCTCCTCATTATTGTTTAATATTCAGAAAATATCATGACATTTGTCCGCCTGCAGGAACAATCGGCGCAACCGCACTACTCGTTGTGCTACTAATATTCTTACACATGGAACGCGAGAAAAGAAAGTTGAGGGATCGGTTCAATAAGAATGGCGGACAATTACTCAAAAGTCTGAAGATAGAGATCTTCACAAAGGAGAGGCTTGACCATATCACAAATAACTACTGCCACATCATCGGCCAAGGCGCCTTCGGCAAGGTCTACAAGGGAACCACCGGCACTGGAGACAGTGCACGGGTCGCCGTGAAATGTTCCATCCCCATCAATGAGGATCGGAAGAAGGAGTCCTTCGCAAATGAGATCATGATCCAGTCCAATATCAGCCACCGGAACCTGGTCCAATTGATAGGATGTTGCGTGGAGACGGAGGTGCCTATGCTGGTCTATGAGTACGTGCCCAGGGGGAGCCTCCACGATGTGCTCCATGGCGATATTAAGGACCCTCTTTCTCTAGAAACACGCCTGGATATCGCCATCTACTCAGCGGTTGCCCTCGGGTACATGCACTCGGAGGCGAGCCAGAGGACAATCATCCTCCACGGAGACGTGAAGTCGGGCAACATCCTCCTGGACGACAGATTCATACCCAAGGTGTCGGACTTCGGGACATCGAGGCTCATGTCGATCGACAAGGACCACACAAACTGGGTGGTTGGTGACAAAAGCTACATCGACCCTGTATACATGAAGACCGGCCTCCTTACGGAGAAGAGCGATGTGTACAGCTTTGGCATCGTACTGTTGGAGCTCGTGACCCGGAAGAAGGCAAGGTATGAAGGGAACCATAGCCTGCCGTTGGATTATGTCAAGGCTTCCATGGGCGGGGCGGTAAGGGAGATGTTTGATACGGAGGTTGCGTCTGGTGGGGAGGAGAACGAGGAGTGCCTTGAGGAGGTGGGCAAGATCGCCGTGCAGTGTCTCAAGGAAGAAGTGGATGACAGGCCCACCATGAGTGAGGTGGTGGAGAGACTTAAGACATGTAAGTGTCGATGGTTCGAGTGTGTCAGGAAGACGAATAAGATATCTACTTAGTACTCCCTCCATCCCATAATATAATGTAAGACGTTTTTGACATTACTAATGGGACAGAGGAAGTATTTTTTAAGTTGGCTTGTACCTTTTTTCTAGAAATTAGCTATTATGCATGCTCGTGTGTACCCACGAGTTGAACTTTGTTTCGTGTATCTGTGTAGACAGGTTCTTTCTTGTAGACGTACTACAGCTTTGATCAACTACTGTACATCGAATGTTTTGCTAATGGAAAAAGTTATTATCCGATTCGCAAAATGATATATTTTTCAAACATTGCAAATCTTGTGGTGAACGCCCGCCAATCCAAAGTTTTAAGCTGTCGCAAAAAAAAAGGATTGAAGGGCGTTGGCAGCAGGCGTGCTGCAGCGTGGCAGGGGGACTTTGCGTGCCCTAGGCTAGTGGTGGCCTGGCTTGTGTATGTCTCAACAATTTCTATGGACGCGTTTGGTCCCCCGCATTAGGCCCATCCTGGCCCGTGCGGGAAGGAAGTGACCCGTTTGGTTGCCTGCGTTTATTGTGCGGCCCGCATGGCACGAACCTTAAAGCAGCTCCAGGCCAGGCCCAGAGGAAACCCCCGAATCGGTAGTAGCTCGCGAGCCTGGCTCGGGCGACACAGGGGAGGGCGACGCGCTTCTCTCCTCGCGCGACCAGGAAGATGGCGCGAGCTCGCCCGCGTCGCTGAAAAATCGGCGGAAGGATTTCGGCTCACCTCCCGCCGAGTCCGTCCCTATTTAGCCCCCTCCCTCACCGCCCCAACTCCCGCCACCATTCTTCCCCCTTTCGAGCTATCCCGCGGACGCGCATCGGCACCGACAAGCAGGTAAGCGATGCATCTTCATCGGCCGACGGTCCTTCACCAGCCGGCGGTGATCTTCTACAATCGTTCCCCCCTCGTCCTCGAACTGCATCCATGGTCTTTGTGAGTTCAATCCCCCTTTCTCTTTGTTCCTTCTAGCTAGATCTGAGCTGTAGCTAGGGTTTGATGTAGATGCATGGTTGATTAGTTCTTTGATCTGTGAGCTCATATGGTTGATTGCTATGTTGCGCTTGCAATTTGTGGTAGGGTTAGATGTTCAAGTATGTGGTAGGCTAGATTAGTAGTAGAGTTTGAAGTTCAACCTTCTGCTTGTGTTGATTCTTACTTATATCTATGATTTGTAGTAATTGGTGGTCCATTTGTAGCATGTTGTTTGTTATAGATTTATGTTCCTGCTCATAGATCGTCCGGTATGCTTAGTATGATAGTGATGAAGCATGTGCTTGGTATGATAGTGATGAACCATGTACATGTACGCTCCTGCTTTCATGGATTGTCATGTATGTTGTGTGCTATGCTTACTCTCAATGCGTGATATGATTGTAGGACATGACCACGTTGACGCAAGATCTTAGTCAGGCCCTTGTTCTATTTGACAGCTAGTTTCCTCCATCATTTGTCCAGGACTCGCAGCCTATGTCCGAGATGGCACCTGATTCAGAGGTGTTCGTGTCTGATTCTGTCTATGTGTCAATAGTGCTCGTTCAGCAAACTCCTGTTGCTGCTGCTGTCGCTGCAATAGCAAAGGCAAAGAAGGATGGTAGGTCGAACAACATGAAGTGGCAGCCGTTCATGTCCATGTTCGTGTTGAACAAGATGTGTGAGCTCATCTCTAGTGAAGTTAGGAATGACAAGGGCTTCAAGGAGGTGCACTTGAACACCGTTGTGAAGCAGGTGTTCGAGTTCTGTGGGCAGGAATCCGCCACCCAGGTGTACAACCACCTGAGGAAGTAGAGAGATCGATGGATCCAAGTGTCCAAGCTGAGAGACCTTACCGGCGCCTCATGAGATGAGAACACTTGCTCCATAGTTTTGGAGGCAGAGCACTACGCCGACCATGCCTCGGCTAGCTCACAACCCTCTTCCTTTTCATATTGTCCACCATTGCCTGCTCCTAATCGCAACTAACAACACTTGTGTTTCATTCTTAGGATCACCCAAGGGACGCTGAGTTCCTCAACACACCCATACAAAAGTATAGCCATATGCAGCACATCTTCTCCTTCGGGCTGGCAACTGGGAAGCATGCCATGGGCTCGGGGGAGCCTCTTGGTTCTCCCATGCCAGACTTTCCTGCGACCCCGAACGTCGAGGTCATTGATGGCCCTAACAAGCCCTTCAAGAAGCCCTTTGACCCCGTCCATGATAAGAAGAGGAAGAGAGGAGGCCTGATGGAGGAGGATATCAATGTCTTTTGCATCATGACTGAGGCGGTGAAGGAGGTGGCAACAGCCATCAGGGAGTGCAAGCCCCTCGACGTCCACCTTGACCTGTATGGCGCTGTCATGACCAAGGGTGGCTTTAGCGACGAGGCTCTCATGGCAGCTCTTAGCCCCCTGCTTGACAACAAGGCCCAGGGTGATGGGTTCGTTGCCATGGCAGATGCTTATAGGGTGATGTGGCTCAGGAGCTGGCTGGGCAAGCACTACTACTAGAATAGTGTTTCCTGTGAGCGTGCATGATCCCCGATGGCGATGGCGATGGCGGTGGCGACGACGACGACGATGACGACGCACATTTTGTGTAGCTAGGGCTGGAAAACTATTTGATGGTCTGTATATTTTGATGAGGTGGTATATACTAACCCCTCACGATGATGGTAAACTTGCAGTGGTAGGACGACACCCTCTTTTGGATGTGGTGGTAGGATAACACCATGGTAGTGCTAGGTAGAACTTGCTATGTCGTATGATCATGCATGCTTTACTTCTTCTCTTCTACTCGTGTGCTCCATTGATTTGCTGCTTCAACTCTTGCTCTTGTGCATTGCTAGGGCAAGTGGTATGTTGTGTTCATTGATAAGGCCTCAGGGGTTTACAATTCATGGGAAGAAGACAGTACACAAGTGGCATCGTATAGCAACAACAACCATAGAGGGTTCAAGACTAGGCAGAAAGCATAACAAGCTTATTTTGAACTGGTAGCGAAAGTACGGAGGCAACAGTGTTGACAGTGGAAAGGTTGGAGCTGTCAAAGTGGAAGGTGCTACGGCAGATCGTCAGTTGGGGCTGAAGCTGAAGAACTTCATCATCTTCACCTAGTTCATCGCCATTGTTGTGTTGTGACGTTGGTGTGGTAGGTTTGCTCATTGCGGGTAATCTCACCAAGTAGGGTACAAGGTAAGCACACCATGTATGCCGTATGCAACCAAACACCGTGTTCATGTGCCAATTGGGCCAATGCAGGCAACCAAACAAAATGCACTTACGTATTACCTAATACAGGGACCCTAGATGCTGGCAACCAAACAACTTGTAGATGGCGCATTTTGGGCTGTTTTTACTCAACCAGACTGAGTTGAGATATGTATGCAATGCGACTACTATTCACTAATGGAACCAAACACCGAAAAATGCGAATGGAGCCCGAGCTACAGGGAGCTCGGTATTTTAAAAACCCTGAAATTTCATATTTCGAAGTTTTAAAAGAAGTCGAAAAAAATTCACAGTAACTTATATGGTTTCCGCACGAACGACAGTGAAAATAATTTGAATATTTCGTAATTTGTAGGCTGTACAAAAAAAAACAAATTTTCGGCCTAACAAGAAATAATATCGACCCATTTTAGAAATACATTTTTGTCTTTTTTATGTACGCCACGAGTGAATGTATTTGGTTATGAATTTTTACACGCACATAATACACATGTGTGAGAGTGTATAGAAAAAATTTCAATTTTTTTCGTGCTGTGGAAATTCATATTTGAAAACGGGTTCCAATGCCCCCGTCCTCCAAAAGCCCTCACCCAACCAAACACGCCCTATTTCTCTTGCGAAAGTGCTCTTTTGATCCTGGGCTCATATGCTCCTTGATAAACAGTAAAATTCAGAAAATAATAAAAACTTCAGAATTTTGTTATGATAAACATTGATGAAAGTTTTAACATTCTGCAAATTTTGGTGATGAAATAACATTCGTGAAGACCTGGACAAAGGAAACAAAACCGGTACTCCAAAATGCTTCCAACAATAGTGTTTTCGGAGCATCGATTTTTTTTTTTTGCCCAGGCCTACAGGAATGTCATTTCATCACAAAAATGTGAAGGTAGTTGAAACTTTCATCAATGTGTATCACCATAAAAATCAGTTTTTTTACTATTTCTTTGGATTTTATTGTTCATCAGGGAGCATATGAGCTCGGGATCAAATACTCCGTGTCCTTTCTCTTGCTTTCTTCCTCCTGAATGGTTCGCTGACATTGATCAATCTTTTATCATCACATTGCTTTAAAACCGGTCAATCTTTCCCTTTTGTCATGAAAGAACAATGGGTCGATGTTCGATTCAGAATTCTGCACATGGACAGGTTGCTGTTTAGTGGAAAATTCAAGTAAAGATGCAAAACCTGAACTTGTATGCATGTACTCTTCCCGTTTCTAAACATAGGTCGTTTAAAAAATTTCACAACGAACTACATACGGATATATATAAACATAATTTAAAATGTAGATTTACTCATTTTGCTATATATGTAATCCGTAATGAAATATCTAAAAATACTTATATTTGAGAACGAAGAGAATACATGCGTACGGGTTGCCATTCATGTGCATATTCGATTGTGCACATGCACAAGTCCTTTTTTGGAACAATCATCTGTTCATAACATTCCAGCAAATATATTGACAGTTTCACAACATTCAAATCGATTTACAATCTCGGTTGAACTTGAACATTTTATCCTAAATCTGAACGTGTATGTCTTGCTAAATTAGAAACATCTTATGTGCTTAATCTGAAACTTGACATTCCCGATTATGTTGTGACATGCTCAATTTGAAACTTGACAATGCTATACTCAATTTGAGTGTTGCAGTGTGAGGCATGGTCATGTCTAAATGATGGCCACCCTTTTATCCACGCTCGTCGTACCTTGCTTGGCGATTTTCATTGCGGCGCGAGCTCGACAGCGTGGTGCAGCCACACGACGTTGTGACGCTCTGGCACCTCCCTCCTAGGGTGGTGCACATGTGGTAGGAGTCGCCCTGCCATTGTGGCGCAACATCGATGGCCGCCCTTCGCGGACCATGGAGAGTGAAGAAATGGAGCATCATCGTTGGTTTTTGGAATATGCTATTTGGCGCTAGCACTAATACAGTGCCCTCGGTAGAAAGCACGCACCCCATTCATTAGTTAGTCCGGGCCGACCCATATATGTCTCTTTCCTTCACCGATTTCCCAGGCCTGTTTTTTTCTTCTGTTTTGTTAGTTATGATTTTTATGGTTTTATTCGGTTTCAAGTATGTGAATTTTCTGAAATGTGTGAACTTTCTCAAATATGTAAACTCTTTTCAAATCCGTGAACATTTTTTCACGAATGCAAATATCTTTTGAATTAATGAATACTTTTTAAAAAATGTGAGCATTTTTCAATTCATTTAAATTCATTAATACTTTTAATTTCCTAAACATTTTTCAAATACGTGATCTTCTGTAAATTAATAAGAAAACCATAGCCGTTTTTTTTCTGAACAAGCAGAACTTTTACACGAGCTCGCAAGAAAATAAATGTAACAAGCAACCGATCGATGCAAATTACTCTAGTGCCAAAAACGCTTTTATATTATGGGATTTTTGTTTTCGAGTGGTAGGGAGTAGAGAAAAGAAAGCACGAGCGAGCAATGACTGGGCCACGGCCCGTGAGCGCCCTTGCGAGCACTCACTCTTTCTTCGTACTGGCTGGGCTGTTTACGTGGGAATTTCGAGATCCCGAAAAAAAAAACGTGGGAGTTTCGTTCGTGGGAAGCTGCCTGCCGTCGGATGCAGATGGGACGGACGCTACGCATCGACGGTTCGCTCTGCAGCCAGGCTCGTTCCCTGCGCGTCAGAGGAGCTCGTTCCTCTTCGCCCGCTGGGTTGCCCCTCCGCCGGCGCTCCGCCCTCCCTCCCGCCGGCCGCTCTCCGCCCCCCTGTAGCTCCTCCACCACCCGTCCCGTCCCGTACCTTCCTTCCACTCTTCCCCGCGCGGCTCCGTCCCCGACCCGCCTTCTCCTTGCCTCGCCGCCGTCGACTCGACGACCCCAGCTCGCCGCCCTCCGCGAAGGCGACGACCGGCAGCAGCGGCCCGGATTGAGGAGCGAGGGTAATCTCAGGTGAGCGTCCCTCTCTCCAGTGCGGTGCCCCACGCCTCTGGTTAGCTCCCCGATTTGGACGATCCCGGGGTTTGATGCGTGCTGCGATTTATTTGGGGATGGATCTGGGACGACGGACTCACCGTCGCAGGAGATGGATGGCGGCTTCTGTGCTACCCGCCGTGCTCCTAGTGGGCGAGTCTCACGAAATTGCATCTCATATCAACCAACCTGGGCGAATGACTAATAGTTGACACCGTGTGTGAATGAACCAGCCTTACATCGCTCGTGTCATGCTAGCAAATCTTCTGTAGGCGATTTGGATTCATGTCAAGTGTATGCCATGTGCGTGAACATTAGCCTCATATGAGTATGCTGTTTTTTTTTTTGTAACTATTTCTTAGATTTTCTGGGCAGTTCAATCATTTGGTCTTTGGAACGCAACAATGCTATTCCAAACCTTCGGTCTGTTACTTGTTCCAACTTTTGCAGTTATGTAGTTTGCTTCTGTTTCTGTGAACTATAGCTACATTGGGATGTTCTATTAGTGGATTGGAGGATGGTTTTCATGTTAATTATTTCACTTCATTGAGCATAATGGATGCCATCTATAAGTTGCGAACATCATGTGTAATACTTTTCATTCCACCTTAGAAATTTTCCTCCATACTTTGCTACTGTTGCTGTCTTTCGATATGCTATCTAATTACTCACATATGCATGCTTCTTTGTGTTAAGAAGAATACCTTTTTGATGTATTCGTGAAATTTGAAGGTGTTGGGCTAAATGGCACAGATTCCAAACCTTGATAATGCCGCACTCAACCTTACTGCCCTCAGGTCTCTTATCCTGATCTTACTCTCCTGTCTCTTCCTCTAAATCTTGACTTGTGTTCTTAATCTGTTTTAACCCTGGCATACAGGGAGCAGTCACAGAAGGAACTTCTCAGCATAATCAAGAGTGTGCGTTCTCCTCCCGCGCTCCCTGTCGCAATCTTATGTACTTTTGTTGACATTGAATAGTTTGAATTCCTTGTGTATCAGATTAGGGGGAAGAAGTGTCTGGTCATTGATCCGAAGCTTGCGGGTACCCTCTCGCTGATCCTGCAGACCTCGGTGCTAAAGGTTCGGTGGTAGACTCTGGATTTGCTTCCAAGAAGCGATACGTTTCAATTTTCATATCCCTAACTAATATCCTAATACATAATTTAAACTTTGGGGATGTGCCAGGGGAATATTCCTTCAAATACCTTTCATACATAAACAAAAGAGTAAAGCCACGTTGCAGTTACTTTGTTTGTTTCAACTTGGATAGCTCAGACATGTTTTTTTACGTTGATTAGGAATATGGCACGGAGCTGCGGATCCTCTCAGCTGACCCTCTGCAGACAGAATGCCCCAAAGTGGTGTATCTTGTTCGCTCCCAGTTGAACTTCATGAAATTTGTGGCTAATCAAATTAAGAATGATGAATCCAAAGGGCTCCAGAGGGAATACCACCTCTATTTTGTACCACGCCGTGTAGTTGCCTGTGAGAAGGTATTTTGGTTTTTGTATATTTGATTTCCATTAATGTACATGCATGTTCTATTATTTTGTTTGGACTTATAATTCTAGTATGGTAGAATAATTTGTGAGACTCATGTGAAATTCGATAATTATAGACCTCATTACAATAGGAGATGACTCAAACACAATCACCATTGTCCTGTATGGATGTCATGTGTGTACTGTGGAATTTATTGATCTCATACATTACTACTTCACAGAAAGAATGGAATTCCATCTTGTATGGGTGAAATCTGCACTAGTAGATATCATGATTATAGTTAAGCTTTGTTTGACTAGGTTTAGTTTGGCAAGACGGAATCAGTCCTTCAGAGTATTCCCGAGTGTACTCCTGTAATTCTTAGCCCAATAGGTTTAATAGACATGATGCCAATGAATACGACCTTATGTACTAAAATGTTGACATGGCAGGTATTAACTGAACACGTATTCTTTTCATTGTTGATGATGTTTGCCAGGCCTGAAATGTTTTTCCAATCTGAACACCATAAATCTTTGCATTATTTCTTCCCAAATACAGTTGTATCCATACCAGTGACATGTACAGTAGTTACCATAGGATGGAACTTTTGTTACAGATTATTCATATGAATATTTCTTTACAATCTGAATGAGCTTCTCAAGGATTCCAGCTTGCTTGCTGCTTCACTGTTATATAAAGCTGATGCCCTTTTACTTTAATTCCTGACCCATTGGCTGTGTTGTTTTGACAATTAAAATTGAGAAGCTTGAGCTATGCATTTACACTAAGTCATAATGCTGGCTATGATCTTCTAGTGTCTAAACTTGCGATAACATATTTCAATTTCTCTTGAACTTCATCATCATTGTTTGGTATTTATAAAGGAGTATCGAATTTGACTAGGCAGAAGAGGACCCAGGAATGCTAACTATCTGTATGTATAATATAATAAATAAATTTTAACCTATCTTTTATAATCTCCCTTGAATTGTCATGTATCTGATTATGGATGGCACAGACAATTGTAAATCATAACTCAATATAGATTTTTTTTCCGAGTTGTAATATTTCGTGGAGGAATAAATAAATGTTTACAAATTGGCAAATACATCATTCATAGCCCATATGCAATTATTATACCATGTATGTACTTTCAGGTGCCAAAAAATTATACTGTCCTGTTGTTTTGATGACTGGTAGACATTTTCCTTGTTATAGTAGTAATCTTATCCTGGCAAGTTTTTCTTCCCCTTAACTCGCGGATGCTCAAACACATGCTTAGCTATTGTTCTCAGAATTTTGTGAGCTAGGAGCCTAGGACACATGAATCCAGGAATCCACGCCATAAATTTTTCTTTGCACTAAGGCATCTTCAATTTAATTCTCTCTCTCTCTTTTTTTTTTGCTGTCACAGATTCTGGAGGAAGAGAAAGTTCATCAAAAGTTGACAATCGGAGAATATCCCTTGTATCTAGTTCCTTTGGACGAGGATGTCCTTTCTTTGGAGCTTGACTATTCCTTGCAGGTACAGCTACATAATTGGTGCAGCATGTTTTTCTAACATTTTATGGGTCTCATGGGAGCATTTATGATTATCAGGAATGCCTTATTGAAGGAGATCCAAGTTCTGTCTGGTATGTTGCAAAAGCTATCCATAAGTTAGAGGTATGTATGTATGTCTTCCCTTCCTGTGTTTGGAATGTTTTGTACTTGAAATAATGATTACTCCATTTGTGATTCATTAGTGTATGGCCGAAATATTGTTATGGATAGACTAAGTTGCGATCGACCACTATACTTGCTGTTTGCATATTACTTACCAACTCCGCATCTGCAATCTCACAAGTTTTTTGACAACAATCTTTCGTTTACTAGAAAACCTTTCACCCTATTTCAATGTGGGAAACTGGCTTCCATCAAATTCATGAAGGGTTGCTCTTACGCGTATAAGGTTTCTTTTCCAGTTTGCCTTCGGGGTTATCCCCAATATTAGAGCCAAGGGTGTAGCATCAACGAAAGCTGCAGAATTGCTGAACCATATGCAACTCGAAGACCCGGTCAGCATGGATAATGTAATGCCATTTGGTTTCAACCTTTCATGACTCAGATCTCTAAATTCAGCTGATTGCCTAATTTTTACTTTATGGTGCTTTTAGATGGGGATTCCAGAGATAGACACCGTTATTTTGCTAGATAGAGAGGTAATTTTCTGTTGTACACTTTGTGATCATTTCTTGCTTTTCTCAGCATATATGAACCTTTTCACTATTGTTTTAAGTGATCAAAGTTTTATATAAATTGTAGTGATCTTAGGTGTGAATGTGTGATATATTTTCTTTTGATGTCTTCTGCTTTTCTGGAATGCATCTTCTTTTATTCATTCAGGTGGATATGCTGACACCAATGTGCTCTCAGCTAACGTATGAAGGTCTATTAGACGAGGTACGCCATGAAGTGTCCGATACTGACATTACTTATAAGTCACAAGTGTTTGATCTATTAACTTTCTCTGTTGAATTTTGATTGATAACATGTGAACGTACGACTCTACGAACTAGCATGTTCCTGGCTTTGTAGTATCACTTTCTCTCAAGTTGGGGTTGATGCAAAACACCACACAGTTTGTGTTCCTTGCCAGTCAAAATAAGACATTTTTATTGCCGCCTCCATCTTTGTTGTGGCTCCTCCACCAGATCATGTGTGCAGCAGTGTAGGCCTTGTAATGAATTCAGCAGTATGTATGTTGTGAACCACAGTACACAACGGGGTAAACACCGCCGGGAGGGTGTCCGAATGGAGTCAGCCTGATTGGGGAAGTGATTAGATCATAGGTGGGAGATACATTTGGAAAGGAATAGATTGATTTCTCATTGTTTGGATGGGAAGATATCAGACATGGCTGCTGGCTATATACTAACAAACTCAATCTCTAATTGATAACTATCTACTCTATGCATAACTGCGTGATAGCTATCTACACTAGCTGATACATACGTCTGTTGTCATCCACCCTGGTGTGGCAGCCGTCCGGCTGTAGTCCCAAGGTCCACACCTCCCTAATCTCTACCAATGACGTGTAGTAAATTTTAAAATCCATAGAGTTGCAGATGGAAATCACAGGATGCCACCAAAGGCCACCTAAAACTCTGGTTGTTACTTGGTAATGGTTCCTTGAGCCTTCATGTTTACTACCCTAGTTCCAAAATAGATGTCATTTCAAAATGTATGCAGTCAAACTGCTGTGAATTTGACGACTAATGTACACTAAAGTTGTTTAGACTGGCCTTTGTTGGTGGATTTCTTGTCAAACGATTTTTGGAATAATATGGTCAAAGGTGTATACTGAGGCTGCGTTCGCTTCACAGGATTTTGAAACTTTCCAGAAGAATGTCCATTCCACAGTTTTTATATCCCTTGGTAACGTTCGGATGAAAGGAAACATCTACAGTGTTCCTATGGAAAGGTTCACTCAGTGTTCATTCCAAAGGATTGTATAAATCTGGTCTGGTCTCTTTTTTGGGTGGAGGCCCGAGGCAGCCACGGTGCAAGCTGAATAAAAAATTGCTTTCACATGCCAGTGAGTGAAGCTAAACCAGCATGCAGTGAATAAAAATATATATATTGTTGCATTAGTGGTACGAACACCTTCGAAAGATTTCCAATGAACCGAACACCTCTCCTTTTCTCATTCGTCTGTTTTGGGTCACGCGGAATTGCACTGTGCAGCCAACTCCATTCCTGTATTTTCTTATATTCCTTTGTTTTCCTGACCTGTATACCGAACGAGGCCTGAACTGTATGCCAGAAACATCTACCCTGGATGGAGGGGGTCCTACACATTATTGTTGTCCTAATCGAATGACTGATTTGTCATTTTATATTGGCCTATCCAGATGGCTACTGGAGTTGAGCTGCATACAGAATGTCGTATCCTGACTGAAATAACTGTGATAATATCTAGCTTTTAAGTAATGTCCACCTTGCTTTGGATTGTTGTCTTGAACAAATGCAAGTAGATACTTCCCCTGTTTACTCTTTTACCCTCCTAGTTTACTAGGTTATATGCATTGCAATGGTAGCAGTGATCACACTAGTTTTAATTGTGTTAGAAAGAGCAGGGTGCAATGATATTTGGTAAATGGTGAACACGTTAATCTTACACCAAATGGAAACGCCTATGCAGCTGCATACTTATACTCGTCTTTGCAGCAGGGTGTTGCTTAAGATTTTAGCTCATTGGCTGGGCTGGTCTCGGTTTTATCGGTATTGTTTGTATGATTCTGGAGCAACATTAACTCAGGTGTATCCGCTGCATGAATGGCAGTTGTGTGATGTTTATTGCCTAAATCAATGCAACCAAAATGAACTGAATTTCTACCATCCTGCCACTGCATTTCCATTACGAATCTGAATTTAAAGTAGCTTTGAATGAATCATGCGATTATGTTTTATTCGACAGATGTTGGAAATTCATAATGGATCTGTGGAAGTTGACGCCAACATTATGGGTGCTCAACAAGATGGAAAAAAGGTCAAGGTTC
The DNA here is from genome assembly GCA_022496015.1 of Hordeum marinum. Taxonomy (NCBI): domain Eukaryota; kingdom Viridiplantae; phylum Streptophyta; class Magnoliopsida; order Poales; family Poaceae; genus Hordeum; species Hordeum marinum. Next base: position 39,422,468 of record CM039673.1, read on the forward strand.
CACTCAATTCAAGGTAAACTATGGTATGTACTATCTGGGAAAACAACAATGAACACTGTTATAATGATGTGGCGTGCAACATTTTTGTGTGTGCAAGAATTGTTGCTTTCCTGTTTGAAGGTTCCTCTATATGTGTATATTATTGCCATTATCGTCCCACAATATTGGTTTTAATTTTGTAGTGCATTTCTGAAGACTCAAATTTTGCATATGTACAAATACATTTTCGAACCTTCTTAGATTGCAAGTTATGCGTGTGCAATGCTCCTATGTACATAAGCATGCATGGATTTGGATCTATAAATTTATGTCGCTGCTCTTCTCTTTTCAGTGATAAGTTGTACAAGGAGATTCGAGACCTCAACTTGCATGTTGTAGTTCAGGTTCACTCCACTGGCTTTACCTCTTGTTTATCTTGTGTGAATGAGCTTTGCACTAATGTTGTCGTTCTGGTTGTTATGCAAGCAGCCATAAATAATATCGTGTTCTGGTCATTGCAAATTGTTTTGACTGCAGGTCGTCCGCCAAAAGGCAACGTCTATTCAGCAAGATTACGCAGAAGTAAAATCAACGAATGTAAGTGTAAGAACTAAAGAGTTTTGCATCATGTTGTGTATTCTTAGTATGCATTATCTTTTAATATTTGTCATGAATGTCGACTAGGTCCACCTAGCAGTAGGTTAGGTCCATGTGGTCCGTGACTCTTGTATAAATTTAACTATGCTTAATACAATACAATGCATATAGCGACAACTTCTCTTCCCCGAAAGCTAGCATGATATTAAGAGCGAAGCAACCCCTAGCCCATCCACCATGCCAACCTCTTCGCGTGCGGTCTGCCACCTCTGCTTGTGCCCCCACCAGATTTTATCATCCATGATCAGTTCCCACCTTGGTTCACTATGGGCATCTACTTTCTGTGTTTCAGTATTTTAGATTCTAAGGTGGATTACATGTCGTCGTATTTTCTATTTTCAATTCAGCTCCAGCATCATGCTTACTCCTGCTTAGTGACTCGTTAGATCTGGTATAGCGGTCATAGGTGTGTTAGGGCCAGTTCTTTTAGCAGCTTAAAAATAAGCCGTCTCCTCCCCAGCTTTTCCCATAAGAAGCCTCTCTTATTCGTTGGGGCTTCTAAACTAGTTATGGGATAACTAGAAGCCTCAAAAGATAGGGGGCAGCTTATTTTTTAAGCTGGGGAGAGGCAGCTTATTTTTAAGCCGCCCAAAAGAACTGGCCCTTAGTGTGCCTCCCTTCTTATGGTGCCTGAAAATGCTATAGCATAGTTCAATCACCGGTGCCTGGAGTCAATTGCAGGTTTGGCCTCAAACGTTCAAATTCGGAATAACATTGACTCATTCTCAAACTCTAGTGCCTTCAGTATGTGTCTCATGCATACGATGGTGTTAATATGTTGACTAGGATGGATAGGCTTATTTAGAATCCTTCACAATACTGTTGAATAAAAAGGCTCCAAATATGGTGTTAGTATATAAGGAGCACCATCTTCAGCTGATTTTCTTTGAGAAATTGGACTGAATCCCTGTTTGTATAAATAGCCACTTTTTGATTGATTTTTGTTGAGATACTGGGCTGACATGGAATTGTTTTGTTATGTAGGGTCATAGTTTGAGAGTTCATCTTAGTCATTCTATATTTTTTGATCTTACCCTCTTTTTGGCAAGATCAAAGTTTGATTTGTTTGTAATAAACAATTAGTAAGGTTATTGTACATATGCATCTTAGGATGCAGAGGCCAGTGGTAATAAAAGCTTCCATTTACTAATTTTGTTTAGAGTTAGACATCATTTTTGTTGTTGGTGTTTGCATTGACAGGTTGCTGTTGCTGCAGTTATTTTGAAATATGGTTAATGATTCTATCTGTTGTCATATTCAGAACAAGAGTCTATATCCATTTTGAACGATATGTTTCCGTAGTGTAAATATGATTACATTGGCATGAGTTGAACTATCTGATGTGACAGTTTTGAAGAAGAAAAAGGACCACTAAGCATGTACAATATGAAAATATTGTACTGTTTAACTTCAGAACTATCATATATTGCCTGTTTGGTAGCTCTTTAATCTTTACTCAATATTTTTTTGATGTGGAAATTCATAGAACATGTCTCGGGTATACTTCACATAATGTTTGGTCAAAATTTGAACTGTTCGATTTGGATATTTGGAGGACATGTCTCACGTATACTTGATGGAATGATTTGTCTAAATTTTAATTGTTGTATTTGGAGATGCTGATGTTACATTTGGGGTAAGGAGAGATGAACACAAGTTTTAGGATAAAATTATAAGTTTGTCCCTTTTTATGAGAACTACATACTTTGGATATCCCACTAGGGAATTTGCTGTTTAGCATCCAAAGTATCTGCATGTGTATTCCAGGTTGTTTTGTTGCTTGAATGGAAGTTATCTAAATATTTTTCATAAACAGTCACAATCGGTTTCTGAGCTGAAGGATTTTGTGAAGAGATTACACTCACTACCGGAGATAGCTGTGAGTTACTTAAATACTACCTAAGTTTGTTTACCTCTGCTTCCACTAATTATGATACACTGTATGATTCAGAGGCATGTTAATTTGGCACAACATTTGCAATCATTTGCGGCAAAACCTGCATTTCATGCCCGAGTAGAGATTGAGCAAATAATACTGGAGGCGCAGACCTATGAAACGTGAGTTTGTTTTAGAAACTTCTCAGTTTTCTTAGAGTTACTTTCTGCGCATTTGTTATAGTTTATTCCTCCCTCTTAATTCAATGCTCCTTGAGTTCTACCCCCTCAGTCTCATAATATAAGATCTTATTACATTTGGACTTTATTTGTTAACACTTTATTTTCTTTATGCTTGCTTCTATTGAATAATCAATTTTGCACCCTGAAGTTTCGGTCTGGTCACTTTAACTCCCTTAGCTTCCTAACCATGTATTCTACCATCTAAACTTTTGGTATCATATAAAATAACCTCTTTTTGTCGGGTGTTGAGGCGATTTTGCCATGTGGCTCTGCATGGATATTTCTAGCTGCTTAGCAAGCTGTATAATGAAAAGAGGGGCGATTCTCTTACTTGCCACTGTGGAAGCTTCTATGTTCCCTATATGCATTATGATGGCTAGGTAATAACTGGATATATAAAGCTAGCAGCATTGACGTCTCAGTTGGGTTGAAAAAGAGTAGTATTCTCGAGATGAGAGACAAACTTTGGGGAATTGAACTGGACATTCTCATTACTTGACTAATTAAAACACAATGCCTCCCTTCTTTTCGTGAAAACGCAAAGGACCCACGTTTCTTTTCATTGAAAAGGTAGAAGTTCAGTCACAATCCTCAAAGGAGGCGTGGGGTGCAAAAAGATGAAAGAAAATTAGTGAACATCCCGGGTCGAGGGTAGAACAACCCTGAGCCCTTGAGCACCAGCCTCTGGAGGGATGATGTCTCCCGCACTTGCTCCTGCCCCTCCCTCTAACCTAGCCTAGCCCTCCAACGTCGTCGCCGTCGACCCCCGTTGACAGCCCTCCACTCCTCTCAGCCCCCTCCCCCACCATGTCGCCCCTAGTGCTGACTTCGTCGACCGTCGATCGACCCCATTCGACAACCATGTCTCTGGTGACCGTTGGCTCGAATTGGAGAGCAAGTCTCCATGCGCTCGTAGAGTGACGTCGCCTGCACCCCTCCGGCAACTCCAGCGCCTCCCCAAGCCCCATGGTGGCACCCTCTCGGCTGCTTGCCAAGACTCACCTGGGGCCTCGCTGTGAGGTTCACCTTGTCTTTGGTGGCACCCATCGTCGACGCCGACGGATTCTAGCAGTCGTGTCGCAGGAACTGACACTGCCGTCCATGCTAGATCGCTGCGCCCAGCCCTCCCCCACATTGCCAGCCCCTCACCTGAGGTCCTAGGGTTGTGCTTTCGTTGCCTTGACCACCACCACTGTTTGTGTGACTGCACCAGCGAAATCAAGTGTCGACGTTGCCTTGTCTCTGGCCACGACTACTCCATGCTGCTCATGGCCGCGCGAGCCCGTTGCTACAGAGGTCCCTCTCACTAGGCCGCCCCTAGTCCCCGCCTTCTCTCGCAACTCCGGTAGTGCTTGTGACCGCTGCGCGCTACGCCGAGCTAGCGCGGATCATGATGTCGTGCACCATTGAGATGGAGGAAGCGGAGGAGGTTTTGGCTCGCGCGATGGTGGCCTCCATCACCGGCACTACACAACACGTATCCGCCATAGATGTTAGGTGTTGTTCAACTCCTTCGAGCTCGTTGATGGCGACTTCACCGTCCACACCCACCACCCCGAGTTCTTAATCCTCTTCGACTCCCAACTCACGAAGAACCGCCTCGGCGATGACCACTTCATTCGTAACCCATGCTTCTCTCTCGCTTTGTCCTTGGAGCAAGCTCGCTCATGCCGTCTCCGGCAAGTTCGATACCACGTCGAGCTCGAGCTCTACCGCAACCCTGCCCAAGCATGGCACCTTTCAATGGTCGAGCACATCCTTGGAGTGAGCTGCTGGATCGAGCGTCTCCACCCCCACACGTCTTCCCGAGCAGACCTTTCCACCTTCTAGCTATCGGGGCGCACACACGACCCTATCGTCATCTGCCATTATTCGCCATGCCGCTACTCTAGAGATTGTTGAGCAAATCCCCTCCTGCGTCGACTCCGGTGCGCAATCATCAGGACGCTAACGTATCCCATCTCCATTGTGCTTGTCCACGCTGAGGTTGACATGGCTTTGCCCCTTGGCGCCCCCTTGGCATTGACCTTGATCGCGACGGTGGTGCTAGTGTCGGCAATGGCCTTGGCCATGTCTCTGGACCTGGACGTGCGCGATGTCGTTGCCGCAAATGCCGACACATTGATACGCAGCCTACTGGACGTGCGGATGGCATGGTCATGGTCGCCTTGGGCTAGTGTGTTGGAAACCGTGCTGTCCGTGCAGATGGGGTGGCCGTCGCTTCCGCATGCCCCCCCCCCCCCCGCGTCGCGGCGACGCCACCGTCCATACCTTCCCTGAGGAAGGAGATGATGCCATGGCCAGGCTTGTGTGGGCCCTGCCAATCTCGTCATCGTGCCAGAGAAGAAAGAGTAAAATGAAGAAAATTTAGTCCTCGGTTGTGGGCTAGGCCCCCAAAGCTGTTGGGGCAACATGCGGTGCTTTGACAAGATCTGTGTCCCCATTGTCGGCACTAGGTGACAGTCCCACATTGGTTGCAAACTCACCCAAACCATCCAGAATTTTGAACTCGTTGTCGTCTTGCACGCATGAGGACGATTCTGCTGGGCCCAGTCCTGACTCGTCTGATCCTAGGGCTTGTCGGGGTATGGACGCTTTGAGCGAGATCCCAGATACCCAACCTGAAGAGCCAGTACTGCCAGCCGGCCAACGGTGATCTCTTACCGGGACAAAGTGATGATTTGTCCCCGTCAGCACCTGGCGTGGGGCTAGGCTCTTTTGCTGACCGGTTCGCGGGGTCCCCAAAGGACAGGGATGTGTAGCACACTCTTGGTGCCACTTCTCCGCTTGAACCCCGGGGACAATTCCCGAAGATGGGCCGCCGCTGTTGTCCACGGCCCAACAAGCTCGCGTTGAGATCCCACAGAGGCCCTTGGCCCAATCCACGGCGGCAAGGACTGTTACTGGTTTGCAAGGCACGCCGAAGCTAGCAAGTGATGACCATGCCTCCTTTTGATCTGCTCCCGGCCGATACGCCTCATCGCCCCTCTCCCTGCGACGATCCGGAGGCCGTGCCACTGCTCCTCAATTGTGGATGTTGGGCGTGTTCTTCTCAGCCGCCACCAAGCACCTAAATGCGACCCTGCCGACCCCGGGAAGAGGCCACATCATCCTCTGAACTTTGCTCCTCGCCGCGGTCGATTGGCATTTGTTGCATCGCCAATCACAACACCACCTACAACTGAGAGAAGAGCACATGTCGAAAGACTGCGAACGCTGGGGAACATCACGGCTGCAGAGATGAGGGCCTATGATGGCATGTTTGATGCGCCCATCCTGCCCATGGTGCTCACGACCATTGCAGCCCTTGTTGGCCGTGAGTCTCCGCCTGCCTGGCCTCCTCGCCTATCGTCTCGACAAGCTAGCGTCCATGTGGTGGTGGGGAGGGAATGGAGGTGGGAGCCTTTTCGGAGGCGTGAACTATCTTTTCTTGCCTTCTAAAGGGTGGAAATTCTTCGTTGATTTTCTACATGGATTTCTAGTGCTTTCTTGGCTCAACCTTAGCTTGTTGCTTTGCTGTGGTTCCATGTGTCTGTCGGTCTAGTAACTTAGATGACTATGCTGTCATTTCCTGATTTACTAACATGTGAAGGGTACAAAACGGAAAAATGCTTTAGCCTACCAATTTCCATACTGGTATGGAACTAAGTTTTTCATTTCTAATGGCAAAATAAATATAGGTCCGATAGAAGATTCAATATTTGCCAGTGGCATATCAAAACGTTCCCCCAAAATATTTTGTGCAATCCACTCCCTTGTCTTTTGGTTTTATGATATCAAGCTGCTGTCAATTAGTTTCCTCTGATCTATGTTGAAATATTAAACAAAGCTAACCATGCCCAGGTGTTACGAGTACATTGAGGAGATTATACAGAAGCAAGAGCCTATTGAAACTGTACTTCGCCTTCTAGTGTTATTTTCCCTTACAAATGCTGGGTTGCCCAAGAAGAATTTTGACTACTTGAGGTATTCTTATATTTCTTTATAAATCACTGTATTTCTGGGATTTCATGATACTTTGTGTTTAAACTGCATGTATAATTTCACTTTACAAATTTGCGACGTACAAAATGTATGTTATAGTCTTGATTCATGTTTCTGCCTTTTCTAGGCGGGAAATACTGCACAGTTATGGCTTTGAGCACATGCCCTTGTTATACAATCTGGAAAAAGCTGGCCTTCTTAAAAGGCAGGTTAGTCAAAGTAGTTTCTCTGAACTTGGTTTTCCTTTTGTTTCAGATCCTTAAGCGGCTCCTCAATGGTGTTTTATCTTGTTATTTATTCCAGTTCCTCTCGCATCAGTTTCTATAATATATTATTGTGTTGTGCAGGAATCGAGGACTAATTGGCCTGTTATTAGCAGAGCTCTCCAGCTTATAGTTGATATAAAGGATCCTGAAAAGTATTAACTGCATAAACTTCAGATTTACTTTGGCTTCTCTTTCAAGTTTCACTTATAAAACTTTATGCTGAATTAATCTAAACATTTTTTTCATCTTTTAGAAGGTGTAGTTTATTAATGATTTTTTGTTTATTTTCAAAACTGGCTAATTTATGTTCTTAAAAATTACCCATACTGATCTGCAAATGACTTTGACTCTAACCGAAATGTTTTTGGAGTCTTGAGCTGTTGTGAGATGCAAAATAATTTTCTCATTTTTAGTTGCTTCAATAAATAAAATTTCTATGAATGAAGAAAAATGCTAAATTCCGTATTCCCAATGAAGATTCATGACATATGCTTTGTTGAAACTTGTTTGGTGTATTTTTTGTGTGTGTTTGAATATGTTGAAATGTTGTTCATTTTCGACATATCCAGGAGTCGGAGGTCAAGGAGGCTTTAAAGAGGATGAAAGGAGGCAAGGCGATAGGCCCCGATTGTATCCCCATTGAGGTGTGGAGAGGCCTTGGGGACATAGCGATAGTATGGCTAACCAAACTTTTCAACCTCATTTTTCGGGCAAACAAGATGCCAGAAGAATGGAGACGAAGTATATTAGTACCAATCTTCAAGAACAAGGGGAATTTTTAGAGTTGTACTAATTACCGTGGAATTAAGCTGATGAGCCATACAATGAAGCTATGGGAGAGAGTCATTGAGCACCGTGTAAGAAGAATGACAAGCGTGACCAAAAATCAGTTTGGTTTCATGCCTGGGAGATCGACCATGGAAGCCATTTTCTTGGTACGACAACTTATGGAGAGATATAGGGAGCAAAAGAAGGACCTGCATATGGTGTTCATTGACTTGGAGAAGGCCTATGATAAGATTCCTCGGAATGTTATGTGGTGGGCCTTGGAGAAACACAAAGTCCCAACAAAGTACATTACCCTCATCAAGGACATGTACGATAATGTTGTGACAAGTGTTCGAACAAGTGATGGCGACACTGATGACTTCCCAATTAAGATAAGACCGCATCAAGGGTCAGCTTTGAGCCCTTATCTTTTTGCCTTGGTGATGGATGAGGTCACAAGGGATATACAAGGAGATATCCCATGGTGTATGCTCTTTGCGGATGATGTGGTGCTAGTCGATGAGAGCCAGACGGGGGTCAACAGGAAGTTGGAGTTATGGAGGCAAACCTTGGAATCGAAAGGTTTTAGACTTAGTAGGACTAAAACCGAGTACATGAGGTGCGCTTTCAGTACTACTAGGAACGAGGAGGCGGAGGATGTTAGCCTTGATGGGCAAGTGGTGCCTCAGAAGGACACCTTTCGATATTCGGGGTCAATGTTGCAGAAGGATGGGGATATCGATGAAGATGTGAACCATCGAATCAAAGCCGGATGGATGAAGTGGCGCCAAGCTTCTGGCATTCTTTGTGACAAGAGGGTGCCACAAAAGCTAAAAGGCAAGTTCTATAGGACGGCAGTTTGACCTACAATGTTGTATGGCGTTGAGTGTTGGCCAACTAAAAGGCGACATGTGCATCAGTTAGGTGTGGTGGAGATGCGCATGTTGAGATGGATGTGTGGCCACACAAGGAAGGACCGCATCCAGAATGATGATATACGAGATAGAGTTGGGGTAGCGCCAATTGAAGAGAAGCTTGTCCAACATCGTCTGAGATGGTTTGGGCATATTCAGCGCAGGCCTCCAGAAGCCCCAGTGCACAGCGGACGGCTTAAGCATGGTGATAATGTCAAAAGAGGCCGGGGTAGACCGAACTTGACATGGGAAGAGTCCGTAAAGAGAGATCTGAAGGACTGGAGCATCACCAAAGAACTAGCCATGGACAGGGGTGCGTGGAAGCTTGCTATCCATGTGCCAGAACCATGAGTTGGTCGCGAGATCTTATGGTTTCACCTCTAGCCTACCCCAACTTGTTTGGGACTAAAGGCTTTGTTGTTGTTGTTGTTGTTGTTGTTGTTCATTTTCCCTCGCCATGTTATGGAAAATATTCATAGCACTTCTGGGAACATTCATTCTTCTGCCTGTTGTGCATTTGTTACTAAGTTTCCATATTTAACTGTGATCACAAGTTATCTTGATCTTAACTATCGCTAAAATGTTCCTGTTCCCAATCTCAGCCCTGATGATATAGCATACATCTTTGCTGGATATGCACCTCTTAGTATTCGCCTTGTTCAGCATGCAGTGAGGTCTGGATGGTAAGTATATCCTTTTTTTTTTAATATTCATGCTAGTTAGAATGTAGTTTGCATGAGAAAATAATTTCCCTGGAGATAGATCCTTTTTGGAGAAAATAAGACAAAAAAATAAAACAGAGATCCTTTGTAAATATCTCTAGTGTGCTCTGAGTTACAGAAAGTAGTCATTATTTATGAACTTCCCTTTTTCTGCACTTTTAGCTGTAACAGAACTTTATAAACGGTGAGAAATAATGGTGTCCCTTCTTTGCACCCGTGTCATTCTCAAATGATATTCCCCACACCACGAATGAACTTCCAAGCTTACTTATTCATTCCTTATGGAATGCAGTTTTGGGGAGCTCGTTAATTACTTGTTTCGTAATACATCGTAGCAAAAGAGTTGGCAGTGCCAATTTGTTTGATTCATCTGTGTATGACTTCTCCCTTATAACAAGTCGTATTGACTTTCTTATCAATGATGTTATGTTGAGCAAGTGGTTTGATTGAAAGACCAGTATTGAAGGGTTAGAAGGTGCCACGGGTTAAGATGTTTTTTCCGATATCAATTTGTGTACCATTGTGCAGGCGATCTATTGAAGAACTGTTGAAATTATTGCCAGGTCCTCATATGGATTTGAAAAGAGTGAGCAAATATTGTCTACATTGAATTTCACTTTTGGGGATATCGAATGTTTGTTTCTTAAGATATTGATCCAGTTTACTCATATAGGGTGTCTCGACCATTAGTTCATCAGAATTACTACCAGGTTCCGGGTCACAACAGAGTACCGACAGGTAAATTACCTTGATGTGAACTGTTGTTACTACATTTTATGAATGCTAGAAACGGAAAGGGTCTGGTTACCCCAATCATGTTTGATTCATAAACTTGCTCGAATAATAGGTGCCGGCATTGTTTGTTGATCTGATATTACCAGTTCCCATGTTATTTCATGATCCTACGGAGCAAGTATTTTTCATGTGTCAAGAGTTAGACTGTCAATGGTGTTCTCCACATGGTTTGATCGTAAGTTATATGATATGTCTGCTGTATGAGCTTAGTTTGACCTTTTTAGGCCATTAGACCTTGTGACATGTGAGGACTGAGGGTGTGTGATCATAAAGTAACAGATCTTGGAGAAGAGATTATATGTAGAGTCCAGGGGAGGACGTGAAGAGTAAAACTAGGGAGACATAAAACAAAGGTGAAAAAGACAAAGAAGATTAGTATTATTAATACTATCATTTGACATTGCATCCCCTATGACTTTTGTTCCCTGGCGAAGCCAAGAATTGCACAAAATTGTTTGTTGCCAGAACTGTATGACTAGATGGTTTTCCCCTATTGTGCTTGATAGCAGTGTCCCAAGTTTTTATTCACCTGGATTTGTTTTAAATGTCTGTTTGTTCTAGGGTTGGTCATCGCTCCCTGGTTTTGGTTGTATTTATTGGTGGTGTAACATCTGCTGAGATTGCTGCGCTTCGATTTCTTAGTGCACAGGTATGTATGTGCAAATTGATTTCCATTTTCATTCAGATGTGAATAGGAAATGGACTCCCAGGATTGCTACAAATTCGGTACATTTTGGAGTTCCAAATTTCGAAAATAAAAATGGAAAGAGTTTTGTTCCAGTTCCTTTCTACTTCATCCACTGTTTTCACTATTTTTCATGTCTAGTTCTCTTCCATGTTTTTTCAAGGTGATTGTTGGGAGTCTGAGTTTGACTCTGTAGATGAGGTTTTGCTTGCAGCTCGACATTACAGTACCACACTGCAGTTTATTTCAGGAAAATCCTGCCATAGACTCGAGTTTCTTACTTGCCATGTCATGTCTCTTGTCTCACCGCAGGAAGGAATGGGCTACGACTTCCTGGTTGCAACAACAAAGGTTATCACTGGCAACACATTACTGAGACCAATTATAGCCAGCAGCAAAGAGGGAATGATTTAGATCTCTTTTCTGTGCGCACCCCTTTTCGATTGTACAAAGCAGCGCACACCTGAGCCCAAGATGGGATTTTCCTTGTTCATTCTAGGCCACTTCTATTCTGCCACCGGAAATTCTATTGCTTGCGCTGTTACGTCCATCAGTCTTGTTTTTCTCGTCAGATAGCGCATGTACATCGATATCTCTTGTACAGACACAGCCGCGCTAGTTCCTTCCTTGGTGCTGGATGGTAGTTCAGCATTATGTTTTTTCGTGTATATTCTTGAAATACAAATATTCATTTCTAACTCTGTTCTGCTTTCACCTTATACATCAAGTGGTGTGTTGGGTATGTTAAGTTCTTTTTTCTGCGTGGCAATGCCAACTCTGTGGTGCACCTGATTATGCGTCTGTTTTGGTTCGTGAGCGGCTCTGGGTTTGGTGAAGTGTCCGCTCTGTCAAATGGACCTGTAGGAGATTGGTGGTGTTCAGCTACTGCATTACTCCAGTTTGCACATGTATGTATTTTTTTTCTGGGACAAAACTAACTGTCCTTTTCTTAGATACATGAATGTGCCTCTCGTTGAAGCAAATCCGTGCTTCCATGAGAAGTAAATTTGTGCCTCTTGCGGAACGATGAAAAAAAACCCGTGTTTTCTGTCCTTTTTTCCCTTTTATTTTTTTGGGTCATAACCTAAGAAAAACCAGGAGAAAACCGAAAAGCCAAAAAATACCAAAAAATAATCTTAAAGTTGAAAACGTGTATAAAAACTAATAAAATAAAATCCAGAGCGAGCGTGACATGTGGCGTTGGCTGAAAGCGTGCTCTTAACCCAACAATTGTGACCCTTGTGGGGATCCTGAAGGAATACTCCTTGACTAGTTGCTCTTGGGTCTGAGTATATGTGTGATAGTCGAAGTTGGCCTTCAAATTGGCCATTCTGTTGATTGTGTCAATGTATGTTTTTGCCGGTTGGTCTACAAGGAAGCCACATGCCTATATAGTAAAAACGGAAATTACATATTGACATAAATAAAAGTTACATTTTTACGTTTGTTCCATCAAAAAACATCATTCCATCTTTGTTCTTATTTCCGCAGAAATAAAATTCATTTTCATTCTTGTTTTGTAAATTTCCGTTTCAGTTCTCATATTTCCTCTCAGTTTCCATTTTTTCTATGAAAAAGGGGAGAGTTTTAGCTCCATTTTCATACCAGTCTGAGCCTCGTATAAATCTCATATTTCCTCTCTGTTTTTATTTTTCCTACGGAAAGGCTGAATGTTTTCGCTCCATTTTCATCACGGTAGTTCGTTTGTATTAACTAGAGCATTATATCATCTGCACATGGTCACCATTCCATTACAATGGGGCTAATTAAACTACTACAAGTTCATGCCAGAAAATAATAATCGGTACAGTAGTAGTTCCAGAGTTCCCATTAGGCACTCCTATAACTAGAGCTCTAGAGAAAAGAACTTGCTTGAATGCATATAGCAGCATACATGCCCGTTTCCACAGTCCATCCAGCCCATACGACTTTCTTGTCGAGCACTAGATACTGATCTACAAACACTTTCAAAGTTGCTAGTTTCAAAGTCCCCAAGACACGTACACGTGATCCTATAGGCAGCGCAACAACATCCCGAGTCAAGGGAAGTTCGAATGCTGCTGTGCCACTGTGTCTCACGAAATGAACAGCATCATCCTCGACTTGATTCTTGAAAATAGTGAAGCCAACTCGATGATTCTCAACAGATAATACAAGCTCACCCTCCACTTTAGGGTGCACATTAAAACTGCCGTCGGGGTGAGAACAAAGTAGAAAACGGATTGAAGAGTGAACGGCATTGCTAAAAGTCACTGATGTGATCTTCAAAAGGCCACCTCTGATAGAAATCGATCTGTCCATGGGTTTGTCAAGGGAATCATCATCCAAAAACAATGTTGTCTCGAATACTCTCCTGGGCATTTCAGGGCCTTCAGGCTTGAAAGATGATTCAACCGGAACATCAATTTGAAGGATCCAGCACCCATCATAAGCAGTCATGGGACGTCTCGGGCCTTTGAGAACAAGAGAGTCCTACATTATATTATAATATTATAAAAAAACATCAGCAGTAAATTCACGACAATCACTAATAAAAGAAAAGCATGATTTAGTTTATGAATCAATATCATATCATACCTTGAAAGCATAAGGTTTTCTTCCTGTATTCTCTGATAACCAAATGGAGCGTCTTTTAATAAACTGGTCCTTTTCTCCTTCCTTGGACTCGTAGATTAAAGTACCACATCGATCATCATAAAGCACGATAGTCTTTATCAAGCACAAATTTGTGCGGATAGAGAAAATTTCAAAGAGAATCTGGCCTGTCGGAAAATATGGTTTTGAGGGCATAGATTTCTTGATGAAGTTAACCATCAGGTAGCAATGGCACCGTCAAAGGTTGGGCGCATCTTCTGCTGATGATCAAAGATGATTCCGCCCCTCTCTCTGTGACGACGGAAGGTCCCATGATGCTTCTCTTGCTGATGATCAAAAGCCGAAGCCAGTTCTTGCCGACGGTCAATCCTGCCATGAAAGCCATTGCTATTTCGCTCGTCTCACTGCTCCCTGGCCTGCTATCATTGTAATTCTCCTTCTGTTCTCCACCATCACCGACGCCCTCCGGGTTGTCACCACAACTATCAAGTGGGCACCGAGATCCCGCACAGCCGCCGCCGTGCGTGGGCATCGTCGCCGCCGCCGTGCGTGGGCATCGTCGCCGCCGTTCCTGGATGACGCGCGGGAAGAAGGTAGCCGGCGAAACACTTACGGATGTGAAGGGTCTTCGCACCTCCCACGTCGTCGTCAGCGCCACAAGATCCGCCGCCGGCGCTCACCTCTTCCCACTAAAATAGCCGCACCGGATGAATCGGGGAGGAACGAGCTAGGTTTTCGGCCGAGAGCGACGCGGAATCGGACGGCCGAGAGCGACTCAGAGCGCCAGGCGGGCTGCGGCGGCTTCACGGGCCAAATTCTGGATATGTATTTTTTTTGCTGCTGGGCTTAAACTCTAACGGGCTGCCGTAGGTCTTCTTCCTTCGGGGCCTTATGTTTATCAGTGCATTTTCTATGATATGACCCTTTTCTTTTGTGAAGGAGTAATGCACTGTTTAAGTGAGACAAAAATGTTCCATACACTATGTCAAGGTACATTTAAAGATGTGGAATATTTATAGGTATGACACGGGTTATTATGGGCCAAAGTTATGCTCTTTAGGGGAAAAAATGGTGCATTTGATTTAAGTTATTAATGTTTTCTGCACCGGCAATATGTTTTTGATGGCCTGAAGATACATTAAAAATTATTATGTGGTGGTAATGTTAATATCATTTTTATTTGAGTGAAGTTTATGTTGAGTTCATTCTTATGGCATTTTCCTAATGTCGTGGTCATTATTAATGGGCTAAGGCCACCTCAAGGAGAATGTTGATGGTCGCATGGCTCGATTTTTTCGTGCCACACTATATGTTATAATAATGTCATTGGAGCCATATTCCTATTGGGCACAAAAAAAGTTTTGGGTTGGTGCCTTTCATGTCTTATCAAAATATGCATAAAGACTCTAAATAATGTTGATGTAATTATGATGGTTCCCCTAACAAAGGAATTCGGTTTAGGGTATTTGTTTTCCAAAGTTCGCGTGGTCATTTATTTGACAAATATTGTTTGTTTGGTGAATCTCGATGTAATATTGACAATCAAAATCTTATAATTTGGAGGGTTCTATGATGATTAATATTAATGACATTAGCACTTTGAATGTCATCTATATTATTGATGTTGATTCCAATGGCATTTTCATTGACAATTTAATGGCAAATTTTACACTTTAGTTTAATGTTATTATCAATGTCAACTTTTGTGCCAAAATGTGTCCTTGTGTCTAAATGATGTTACTTTACTGATAATGTTGGCATTAATTTAGCCAATGTTTTTGATGGTCATTATGTGATTTTATGCAACTCTAATCAAAATGAAACCAATAAGGAGTTTTGATTATAGATTTAATGAGCAAATGTGAAAGTGCAATCATGCCTTAATCATATTTTGTATCCACGCCTGTTCCATCGGACAATATTGATGAAAAATAAATGGGAAGTTTTGTATCCACGCCTGTTCTATTGGAAACCACTCTTCTGTTTTTGTTTTCATTTTCGCATAAAAAATCCATTTCCATTTTTTTTTGCAAATTTCCATTTCAGTTTTCATATTTCCTCTCCATTTCCTTTTTTCCTATGGAAAAGCAAAAAGTTTTTGCTTCATTTTCATCCCTAGTCTGAGCCTCGTGTAGGGGCTCACCGGAGCACCGAACTGAGCCATGGCCGGGCTCATCGAGGCTAGCCCTGAACTAAGCCCTGGACTGAGCGGGCGTTGCTGATGTCGCTGTCTAGTAGAAACTGAAGGGCACGCGGAGTATGGCAATTGGGCAGCGGGCCAGGAAATTGCGATTGAGAAAGAGCAGCGGTTGACTCCACCATCAAGTTCATGTCCCATTGTTTGCTTTTTATTTTAATTTGTCGAGTCCCATGTGTAGAAGGAGGGTACACTGGTGGGTGAAGTCACCACCAACGCAAATCTTTAGAAGTAGGAAAGATAAGCATCTGGTGTTGACGGCAGTGGACATTCTACTAACAATCGAGATAGATAGATATGCCAAATACTACTGCTGACATGGTAGTTCTTTAGTTTAATAACTAGAGCATTACTTCATCCGCACATGATCATTAAATCTATACCTATTAATAAAGAGGTTAAGGTTTCTTACTCCCAATTTCTGCGACCCTAATTTTCCTCCGTGTGTGCGATAACTTTTGTATATCGTTCGGAAAGAGAAAAATGCATTTGTCACTGTCCCAACGAAGCCCCCTACGTTCCAACCGGCTGGCATGGGCTCCATCAAAGGGATCCGGACCAAAGGAGGCAAAAAAAAATTGTGAGAAAGATCGATTGAACTCGCAACCTGTGTTTGAGTTCAAGGGGGAGTCAAATGAGCTAACCCATGATAGTGTGCAAATGAGAGGGTTTGATCATCTATTACATTTAAATTCTGTATTTCTTTTGTCCAATGAGCTAACCGAGACTGTATTTCTTTTGTCCAAATCCCTCATTTTCTCTATTTATATTCTAGAAGTCCCATTGTAAGCCTGACAAAGGTATACCATGCAAAAGTAGTTTACTGGTTATCACTGTTAGGTTTTCTCTTTTCTATTTGAAAGTTATAATCTTGTGAAATATCTGGAATGGTTGAACAGTTAGTAACTACTTTCACTGCCATGGTACACACACACAGTCCTGTTTTGGCCAAGTTGCTTAGAGCAAACAGTTTTGTTATTAATTTCCCTGGGAAAATACCAATATGCTATACAGGTAACTACTTATATGTCCAGCCAAGAGCTACCCTCGACATCCTTACAGACTTGAAATCCATGACTAAGAGCTCTCCTCAATGTATGCAGGTACTGCTCTGCCCGTAAACAAGCTAATTGATGTTAATAGAATTAATCTTTTTTGCTGAATCATTTGGCGGACAAATGATCAAGATGCCGAGCAGATGTCCAATTTGATCTGTTTTCCTTGCACGCATATTGTTCTCTTAATTAGTAATACAAATTAGTCCGCTTTCATTACAATTAAGTGAAATTTGAAACCTTGAAATCCAAAATATTGTCCGAAATATAGGAAATTTTCAAAGATTTACATATTTCGGTGAGGTCCGAAATTATTTTATTCCCAAAATTAAAAACATTGGACAGGATGGTGATTTTCCTAATAAGCGATACTTCATTTTCTTCTTTGAAATTGCATCGTGATTTTTTAACCCCTTCAGTAGAACAATTGGTCTATGGTTAATTTTCATATAATAAGATGAGTAAGTTACGATGGGATGAGAAAAGGAGATACAAAAATGATCTAACCTAAAAGGGGGGTAAACTAGCCAATACCAGCTCGACGAAATAAACTACACATGGTCACAGATTATTCTGGACACAAATCATGCATTTCACTGATTTGGTTTTGCTTAGATTTACACAAATGTTTGCTTCCATTGAGCATCACGTGTTGAGGTAATTCTCCATTGGAAGTAAGTTCATTTCCTTTTGAGAAACCAAAGAAGTTAATTTTGATCCAAATTCAACAATAAAATTTTGACCACTCTTTGTGTATATATGGAGTGCCATATATTTGATCGATAATCTGATGAGAACTTTGTAAGCCAAATGTTACATATTTAAATAGTATCATTTTCTGTTTTTCAGGGATTAACATCGCAACCCAGTGATTTCACACCAAAGGGAAGATACGGGAGTCAGAATTAAACTGACTGGGAGCTACGATAGGTAAACTCTCAAATACCATGCAAATTCAAATTTATTTTATAATGTCAATTGCAACACACGATCTATTTTGCACATAGAATTTCCATGAACCGCGGATGTGTTTCCCTAATAGATACAGATACACGTTGAAGTTTCTCCAATTGCATCCCAGAAGCATTGATGGTAGGCTGGCTACAAATGATACAGGGACGGAAAGGAGCAATGTTGGAGTCGGGGGTTTGAAGTTCACGCAAGTCATAACGATTGGAAGGGAAGGTGTTGACAAGGTACCGACAAGGTACCATTCCTGATCTCGCCTAACACAAAGAAGCAGGTTTGCTTGTTGTCAGTGTTATTCCAGATTTATCTGCTCGACAACTTACTTTAAATTTGTTTGCAATATTATTTCTTTTCATTTTCTTTTAAATTTAGCTTGTGGCATTAGGTACATTTTTTAAAATTTCAGAATGAACTAATAAGTTAAACTAAGTTGGCTCAGGACCACATCTCAGTTTCAAAATGGTATCCTGAAAAAACCTACCCTCAATCGATCCATTGCACGTCATGTTAAACAGAGTACATACACGTGTGAAGGTCTTGAAATGCTTATCATTTTAGAGACATGTGCTATTTTTTCATCTCCCGTTGCAACCAACGGGCATTTTTGCTAGTCCATTACAATGGGGCTAATTAAACTACTACAAGTTCAGGCTAGAAAATAATAACCGGTACAGTAATTACAGATTGCCCATTAGGCACTCCTATAACTAGAGCTCTAGAAAATAGAACTTGCCTCACTGCATATAGCAGCATATACCAGCATCCAGGCCCGTTCCCACAGTCCATCGAGCCCATACAACACTCTCGTCGAGCACCAAATACTGATCCACAAACACTTTCAAAGCCGCTACTTTCAAAGTCCCCAAGACACGTACGCGAGATCGTACAGGCAGCGCAACAACATGCCGAATCAAGGGAAGTTCGAACGCTGTGCAACTCTCTTCGAATGCTGTGCAACCCTGTCCGAAGTCCGAACGCTGTGCGACTCTGTCTCATGAAATGAACAGCATCATCCTCAACCTGATTCTTGAAAACGGTGAAGCCAACCGGATAACTCTCAACGGATAATACAAGCTCGCCCTCCACTCTAGGGCGCACATCAAAACAGCCATCGGGGTGAGAACAAAGTAGAACAAATCGGATTGTAGAACGGACCGCGTTGCTGAAAGTCACTGATGTGATGTTCACGAGGCCACCTCTGATAGAAATCAAACTGCCCCTGGGTTTGTTGAGGTGATCATCATCCAACAAAAATGTGATCTCGAATACTCTCCCGGGTATTTCTTCAGGGTCTTCAGGCTCGAAAGATGATTCAACCGGAACATCAATTTCCATGATCCAGCACCCATAATAAGCAGTCATGGGACGGGTCGGACCTCTGAGAACAAGAGAGTCCTGCATTATATTATATTATAAAAAACATCAGCAGTAAATTCACCACAATCAATCACTAAAAGAAAAGGACGATTAAGCATAAGGTTTTCTTCCTGTATCCTCTGATAACCAAACGGAGCGTCTTTTAATAAACTGATCCATTTCTCCTTCCTTGGACTTGTAAACTAAAGTACTACCTTGATCATCATAAAGCAAGATACTCTTTATCAAGCACAAATTTGTGCGGATAGAGGAAATTTCGAAGAGAATCTCGCCTGTAGGAAAATATGGTCGCGAGGGGATGGATTCCTTGATGAAGCTAACCATATCTTCCTCGGGCGAATTCCCAATCGAAGTAGTTTCACTCGCACTGATCAGCCCTTGCACCTCACCCAAATCCGGTCCGTGTAAAGAGACCAAGGGAGACTTAACAGCAGGAACATCAGCAGCATTAGTGCGGATCAGCTCTAGCAGCACCTCTAATCCACGCAACAGGACTCCGGAAGAGCCGACAGAAGGGCCAGATGAAGTTTCTCCACATATCACCGGCAGCAGCATCGGATCCACCAAACCACGTCCATGTGAAGACATCGAAGAGTCGGGTGCTAGTGACGGCACCTGACCCAGACCACTTGGGTGTGCAGATCCTAGAGAATCAGCTGGTGGCAATGGCACCATCAAAGGCTCCACGCTTCTCGTGCTGATGATCAAAGATTCCACCCCTCTCCATGCTTCTTTTGCGGATCAATGGCTGAACCCAGTTCTTGCCAGGGTCAATCCTGCCATGAAAGACATTGCTATTCTGCTCGTCTCACTGCTCCCTGGCCTGCTATCATCATAATTTTCCTTCTGTTCTCCACCGTCGCGGACGCCCTCCAGGTTGTCATCACAACTATCAAGTGCACAGCCACCGCCGTGCGTGGGCATCGTCGCCATGCGCGGGAAGAAGGTGGCCGGCGGAAAACTTACGGAGGTGCACGTGTGAAGGGCCTCCGCACCTCCCACGTCGCCGTCGGCCACACGAGATCCGCCGCCGGCGCTTCGTCACTCAAATCGCCGCACCGGATGAATCGGGGGAGAAAGGGGAACGAGCTAGGTTTTCGGCCAACAACGCTTTTGCTTCGGCCCAGAGCGATGCGGATCGGACGGCCGAGAGCGACTCAGAGCGCCAGGCGGGCTGCGGCTGCTTCACGGGCCGAATTCTGGCCATGGGCTGCTGCCCAGGATGTCACAGCCCGCTGGATATGTTTTGTTTTCTTCTAAACGTTTTTTACTGCTGGGCTTAAACCCTAACAGGCTGCCGTAGGTCTTCTGGACCGAAATTCTTCCTTCGGGGCCTTATGTTTATCAGTGCATTTTCTATGACATGAACCTTTTCTTTTGTTGTTGTTAAGGAGCAATGCACTGTTTATGTGAGACAAAAATGTTCCATAGACTATGTCTAGATACATTTAAAGATGGGAAATATAGGTACACCGTGGGTTATTATGGGCAAAATTATGCTCTTTGGGCACACACAAAATGGCGCATTTGATTTATGTTATTAATCTTTTCTGCACCGACAATATGTTTTTGATGGCCTGAAGATACGTTAAATAATTTATGGTAGGAATTTTTATGTGGTGGTAATGTTAATATCGTTTTTATTTGTGTGAAGTTTATGTTGAGTTAATTCTTATGGCATTTCTTAATGTTGTGGTCATTATTAATGGACTAAGGCCATCTCAAGGAGAATGTTGATGGTCGCATGGCTTGATTTTTCCGTGCCACACTATATGTTATAATAATGTCGTTGGAGCCATATCCCTATTGGGCAAAAGAAGAATTTTTTGGTTGGTGTCTTTTATGTCTGAACAAATTATGCATAAAAACTCTAAATAATGTTTATGTAATTATGATGGTTTTCTTAACAAAGGAATTTTGTTTAGGGCATTTGTTTTCCAAAGTTCATGTGGTCATTTATTCGACAATCATTATTTGCAAATATTGTTGTTTGTTGAATCTTGATGTAATATTTACAATCAAAATTTTATAATTTGGAGAGTTCTATGGTGATTAATATTGATGACATTAGCACTTTGAATGTCATCTATATTATTGATCTTAATTCCAACGGCATTTTCATTGACAATTTAATGGCAAATTTTACACTTAAGTTTAATGTTATTATCAACGCCAATTTTTATTACAGAACTTGTCCTTGTGCCTAAATGATGTTACTTTATTGATAATGTTGGCATTAATTTAGCCGATGTTCTTGATGGTCATTATGTGATATTATGCATCTCCAATCAAAATGGAACTAAGAAGAAGTTTTCATTATAGATTAAATGAGCAAATGTGAAAGTGAAATCATACCTTATTAATCATATTTTGATGTTGATGACAAAATACATATAAGAGACTAATTATGTTTGCTAAGTAAATACACATGATATTAGTCTCCATGGCATAATTATGCAGGGATTGTTGAGACATCAAATGAGATATTACTCAAGAAGATGACAACAAGAGAAGAAGCATAGAATCTTTTATATAAATCTTGAGTTATAAGGAACCCACACTATTAAGAGGAGATCCAAGTGGTACGTTAAAGGTTTGCTCAACTGTCATCATCATATCACTATCATTAGTGGTGGTGCCAGCGTCAAAAAGTCGTGGGTTCAAGTGTGCTAATTTCTCTAAAATATCATATATTTTTATCCAAATATGAATAGAGATAGGCTTGCATTCAAAAAAGTTGTGGGGTCAGCTGACCCCATAGATTACACATGGAAACCCCAACACTATCATCCTACACATACACTGCTACAAAATAGGTTTTGGAAATACCCTGACATCTACAAAAACTCCTTAGACAATACCCATGGACATAACTTTGTGTTCTCTATCGGATCATCAGGGCTAGGAAACCAGGAGACACCCGTAGCACTATCTCGAAAGCCGTATCATCCGGATCAGGTCTTGGATCGTCCAGGCTTCGCCCGGATCATTCAGACTCTGTCCTGGATCATCCGGCTAGGAGTCTAGGAAGCACCCATAGCCTCTCTCGAGAGTTAGATCAACCAGACGGGCTTCCGGATCATCTAGATCATGCACGAATCGTCCAGACGTACTTTCGGATCACCCGGCTTCCCCATTTCACTTCACCTGTAGAAATCCATTCGGTTTATCTCTCGGACATCTGGACACCCCGTGGCAAGAAACATTTTTTACCTATACGGATCATTCGGGCATTGCCCGGATCATTCGAGCAGATCAACAAGTGCTCAAACAGCTCTAATTTGTTTGGGATATAAATATCCCCCTTCCACTCCGGGAAAGGTTGAACACTATACTCTAATATTCCCCAAGAACACTAGTGAAGCCCTCTCATACCACTCTCACGCAAAATCCAAGATCCCGAGTTGATTTGTGAGTGTTCTTGAGGGTTGTTTCAATCAAAAGGTAGATCCACTCCCTCTCCCTCTCCCTTTTGTGACCAAAGCACATCGTGATTTGACCAAGTCGATCTTTATTTTTTTCCTTGGATCTTGTTACTCTTTGAGGTTGAAGACTTCTAGGTGATAGGAGTTCTTTGAAGAGGAATCATTCATTGTGATTACCCTCGACAATTTGTGAGGGTTTGGAGACCACCCCAAGGTATTGGATTAAGCGCTTATGAGTCCCTAGAGAATTCGACAATGAACTGAGCACACATTTGTTAAGTTGAACACCATTTGATGAAGCACTCTCTAGAATCTACGGAATGCACGAAATGAGTGGCTTCACTTATTTAAGTATGTTAAATAAATCGACTAGTCGTGCCCGGGTCATAGTTCAGCTGTGAGCAACTAGACTTGAAACCTCAGGCAAGTCCTATCATAAACTTCATAATTTAATTTTATCGGGATATTGTAAACTGAGGGAATATATTATTTGGAGTTTCCCAACATAATCATATGCTATTGTAACCTAGTTTATTTTGCAAAGAATTAGTAAGGCAAAACTAGATTATTATTTTTGCAAAATTGACCATTGAGCCTCTAGATATTGCCTTGCATGTAGAAGATATGATTGTTAGATTCATTTTGGGAATAACTTGGTAGTACAATCAACATACTTACCCTCAACCTGTCATGTGACAGATACGACGAGACTAAAGGTACAAAATAGGGTGCCGAGTCTATTCTCAACTTTGTCGATGGCGTTGATGGGATACCATGGTTATACTAGTAAGTGGCACGTGCTGTGCACGTTCATGCCATGCATGTTGACGATTCATGTTAGCATTACATAAAGTGTAAAAGGTGCATGCTAAATCTGTAAAATCTGTACTGTAACAATTGATTAAAAATGTCATGTATGCTCATATAGACTTTCTTATGTCGCACTTCCCTTTTTTCGGGTGTATAATGTGAAAACTATTATGTCATTTTAACAAAAAAGAAAATAAAAATGTAATGCGTTCCAATTATGTCATGATTTATATTAGATCTAATTATGCCACGTTTTCAGAGGCTGTACGTTTTTTTGAGGGGTCCTGAGGCTGTACGTTAGCCTACAAGTGAGATTTCCTTTTAGGGGTAGGCCATTTATTCAGGCCAATAATATTGTATCACGCCATGATTTCTGGAAGAAGCAATTCCATTATGGCCCCGTTGCCCATCCGAGCAGGCGCATGAATGCCATGCTCTTCGAAACTATGCTGAGCAAGCCCAACGTGTACGCCTCTCTCGAACTCTCTCGTCTCTTCTTATGTTCTCGCTGCTTCTCGTCTCTCGTCTTGCATGCTAGATCTGCCGCACATGATCTTCGCATCCTATATACGACATCCCCCTATCGCTATTGTTCCTGGCCATCCTCCCATCTTCTCACCATGTCGATGTGACCTGGCCATCGGCCATCGTTCAAAGGACTATAGCTACGCGGGCCTCCCAGACACCCGTCTCCGGCCACCTCCCGCTTCCGGATCATACAGGAAGGTCAACAAGTGCTCAAACATCTCTAATTTGCTTGGGGTATAAATATCCCCCTTCCACTCAGGGAAAGGGTCAACCACTATACTCTAATATTCCCCAAGAACACTAGTGAGCCCTCTCATACTACTCTCTCACACAAAATCCAAGATCCTGAGCTGATTTGCGAGTGTTCTTGAGGGTTGTTTCAATCAAAAGGTAGATCCACCCCACTTCCCTCTTGTGACCAAAGCACATCACGATTTGACTAAGTCTTGAGTTTCCCCCCCTTGGATCTTGTTACTCTTGGAGGATGGAGACTCCTAGGTGGTAGGAGTTCTTCGAAGAGGAATTGTTCATTGTGATTACCACCGAACAGTTTGCGAGGGTTTGGAGACCACCCCAAGCTATTGGATGAAGCATTTAAGAGTCCCTAGAGAATCTGACAATGAACTGAGCACACATTTGTTAAGTTGAACACCATTGGATGAAGCACTCTCTTGTACCTAAAGAATGTGTCAATGAGCACATGTATGTTTCGACATTGTGAATGTGTCTTTGTCGGAAGCACTCTGTAAATCTATAGAATGCACTCAATGAGTGGGCTCACTTATTTAAGTATGTTAAATAAATCGACTAGTCGTGTCTGGGTCATGATTCCGTTGTGAGCAACTAGACTTGAAACCTCGGGTGAGTCCTATCACAAACTTCATAATTTAATTCTATCAGGATATTGCAAACCGAGTGAATGGATTATTTGGAGTTTCCCACCATAATCATATGCTATTGTAGACTAGTTTATTTGCAATAGTTTAGTAAGGCAAAACTAGTTTTTTTGTGTGCAAAATTGACCCTTGAGCCTCTAGGTATTGCCTTGCATGTAGAAGATATGATTGTTATATTCATTTCCGGAATAACTTGTGGGTACAATCAATGCACTTACCCTCAACCTGTCATATGCCGGATACGACGAGACTAAAGGTACAAAATAGGGTACTGAGTATATTCTCAACTTTGTGAGTGGCGTTGATGGGACACCATAGTTATATTTGATGTTTCACTGTTTCTTTTCTTGCCTACGGTAGTAAGCTAAAATATAATCCGGATTTACATTACTTATGATGATTGATTGTATGATGTCATTCTTTATTGTGCGTTCTAGCTAATTATCCATTGACTAGCACCGTAAAACTTAGAGATTCAAACCCTACCAAGTTTGGGTCATTACAGTTGGTCGTATGATCCACTATGACCCGCCTTGTTTCACATCGGGGGTCCAACAACAAAATCCATGCCTATATCATCCCACTTCCGCTGTGAAATGGTGAGGGGGTTAGAGTAGTCATGTCCGCCTCTCATATTATGGATAACTAGTTCTCTCTCTCTCTCTCTCTCTCTCTCTCTCTCTTCATATGCACATATATATACACAAACATAAAACAACTTTATGGTCTTAACAAAAAGAATGAAAGTTTTGACAAATTTAACAATTTCCATTAACATGCAACAAATGATAGAAACTATAAACACAAATTATTGCATAAGTTCAATTATTAAGTCCTAGACTAGCAAAATAGTAGAATAAGTCAATTTTAAAATTAAATTAATGTACCGTGAATAGAAAAATAGTATCGTAGCTTCATTTCAACAAATATATCACTCGTTTAATTATTAAATACTCATAGGGAAACTATAGCACAAGATACTTATTAAACTAAAACAATAGTGAAGCCGTGGCATACATTGGTTCATTTGAACAATGTCCTTAGTTGGATTTCACTAATACAATAGCAAAATCAGAGATAGTCATAACAAAATAGTTGCATAAAAAGTATATTTAGCAATGGAATTAGTTGAAGCTAACTATTAACGATAGGAAAAAATACCACAAAAATAACTATTAGATGTGGAAACATTGGAATTATGTGAATTTAACTACTAAGCATTGCAAAATTTAAAATAAGCATATATATTTTTAACAATGACAACCAAGGGCTCGTTGGTTGGCCCACATGCAACATCGTAATCACAAAGATCGGTACCACACACAGGTTATATTGGCGCATTCCGAGAGGCAGCCTCGGGTTGGGGTCGACATTGTGGCCATAACCAAAGTGGCCATCTCATACTCCACTCTGGCATCAGATGCGAGATCTCCGTACCGCATTTGGGTTGGCACATTATAGGAGGGGGATCCTCCGGTACCAAGACCAACCTTATTTTCTACCTCTCCAATATTAGTGTCGGCCTCGTCATCCTCCTCCGTTGCGCTGCGTGTCGGTGTCATATTAGCGACCATTCCACACACACATGTCGTTGGAGTACCTTACCACATCTTCCACCACTTCCATGTCATGACCTCGCATGGCTACACGCCCATCTACCCGCCTTTGACACAAGTTGATATGTTGCCGAATTCCTCCTCATATGTTCTAGATCTAGGTGGAAATGAGAAGAGGACATGGCGTCTCCATTAACAACACGCAACACCATCTCGTGTGTGTGTGTGCGCGCGCACGCATAGTGGAAATGTGTGTGTGTGTGTGTGTCTGAGAGAGAGAGAGAGATGTCACAGTCATAGGGGTGTCAGAGAGTGATAGGGTTAAGGTTCTTGAGGCGAGTCAAGCTTATATATGCCCAGACAGATATCATGAGCAGTTTTCTGCACATTGCAAATAGGCTAAAAATAAGGGTCCGCAATGTTTCTCGGTGTTCTAGAGTAATCCTATGACATTTAATACACATCGCACAAGAGCCATCTCGGTTTGGCACTCTGTACACGATCGTCATGGGCCTGCATGTGCGATAGCCATAAACCACATTTTTCAAGCTCAACCATGTGCAATGAGAGGTGTCAATAGGCTTATTCTATAACAGTAAGAATATCCATGAAAATAAATAGACGGGCCCGAGCTTGAGAAGCGCAGCATAAGTACTTAGTCGGGCGTTTTTCTTCTTCTTAAGATCCATTCACTGAATAGTAGCTCCCTCCATTGAAAATGTAATGCTTTTAGAAGTCAATATTTATAAAGTTTGACTAACTTCATATAGAAAAACATATTAACATCTCTATGCCAAATCAGTGTTTGTTTCTCTATTGCTCCAGAAATTTACTAAACTTTTACAATATTTTACTCGGGTCCAAATCTGCAGGTCTTAAGAGTTTGGAAGCATCATTTGCCAAGTTCTAACACTTCCTCTAGGCAGGAAGTGTTGCTTTGCTGAACGTAGTAATCGCGACCAGTGGATCGAGGGGGCTCGATACAATCACACGAAAACTACCAGGTGTTCGCGAGATTTTGGACTTTGCAAAAGTTTTGGTGCATAGGAAATGTTTATCTAATATAATTCGGACCCATGAGAAGCAAATGAAGCAGCCAACCAGCTATAGCATGACAAGCCATGGTTCTTCACTAAGACATGACTAAATACCCCCCCCCCCCCCGATTTTCTTTTTCGAAAGCTTGTAAAGGACTTAACTTTTATCAAGTAATAAAGGCTGCTTTCTCTATCTAAAAGAAGTGGCGGTGCACTATTTAGGCATGTATACACGAGAGGGTTAAGCTTTATTGGGTGATAATATACACATTCTTAGTTATGTTTCCACTGGATAACATAAGCAATTGATGCTGGTCCCTAGCATGTACTTGCGGCCATGTGACACGAATGGAGTGTTGAAAGACGTAGTAGTAAATCAAAAAAATTCCTACGATCACCAAGATCTATCCATGGAGAAACCAGCAACGAGTGAGGAGAGATTGCATCTTCATACCTTTGAAGATCGCTAAGCGGAAGCGTTATAAGAACGCGGTTGGTGGAGTCGTACTCGCAGCGATTCAGATCGCGGTGGATTCCGATCTCAGTGCCGAACAACGGCGCCTCCGCATTCAACACACGTGCAGCCCCATGACGTCTCCTACGCCTTGATCCAGAAAGGAGGAAGGAGAGGTTGAGGGAGAGCTCCGGCAGCACGACGGCATGGTGACGGTGGAGCTACGTGAACTCCGGCAGGGCTTCGCCAAGCGCTACGGAGAACGAGGAAGAGGAAGGGTAGGGCTGCGCCGAGAGAGAGAGAAGTCGTTTCTCAAATCAGTCGAAACCCTTTCATATACATAGGAGGAGGGAGAGGGAGGGCTGCCTTGGCCCCTCCTCCAAGGAGGAGAGCTTCGGCCGAACTAGGGGGAGAGTCCACCTCCCACAAGGGAGGTGGATCTCCTCCTTTTAAACCTTTTTCAGCCCTATCTCTTATCTCCAGCCGCATGGGCCTTTCTAGAAGGTCTTTGCCAGCCCAATAAGGGCTGGCACACCTCCTCTAAGGGCCCACAAAGTCCTTTGGTCGTCACACCCCTCCCGGGGGTCCTCCGGCACCTTCCCGGCACTCCCGGTACACTACCGATGAGCCCGAAAACTTTCCGGTGACCAAAACTGGACTTCCTATACATCAATCTTTACCTACAGACCATTCCGGAGCTCCTCGTGACGTCCGGGATCTCATACGGGACTCCGAACAACTTTTGGTAATCACGTATACCATTTTCCTATAACCCTAGCGTCATCGAACCTTAAGTGTGTAGACCCTACGGGTTCGGGAGACATGTAGACATGACCGAGACACCTCTCCAGTCAATAACCAACAGCGGGATCTGGATACCCATGTTGGCTCCCACATGCTCCACGATGATCTCATCGGATGAACCACGATGTCGGGGATTCAATCAATCCCGTATACAATTCCCTTTGTCTATCGGTATGATACTTGCCCGAGATTTGATCGTCGGTATCTCTATACCTTGTTCAATCTCGTTACCGGCAAGTCTCTTTACTCGTTTCGTAATACATCATCCCGTGACTAACTCCTTAGTCACATTGAGCTCATTATGATGATGTCTTACCGAGTGGGCCCAAAGATACCTCTCCGTCACACGGAGTGACAAATCCCAGTCTCGATTCGTGCCAACCCAACAGACACTTTTGGAGATACCCGTAGTGCACCTTTATAGCCACCCAGTTACGTTGTGACATTTGGCACACCCAAAGCATTCCTACGATATCCGGGAGTTGCACAATCTCATGGTCTAAGGAAACGATACTTGACATTGAAAAGCTTTAGCAAACGAACTACACGATCTTGTGCTATGCTTAGGATTGGGTCTTGTCCATCACATCATTCTCCTAATGATGTGATCCCATTATCAACGACATCCAATGTCCATGGTTATGAAACCGTGACCATCTATTGATCAACGAGCTAGTCAACTAGTGGCTCACTAGGGACATGTTGTGGTCTATGTATTCACACATGTATTACGGTTTCTGGTTAACACAATTATAGCATGAACAATAGACAATTATCATGAACTAGGAAATACAATAATAACCATTTTATTATTGCCTCTAGGGCATATTTCCAACATGGAGCCACGGAGGGCAGCGGGTCGGAGCGATCAGCCTAGCACAAATACTAGAAGCTATCAACACAAATCAAATGTTAAGAAGCCACACATCCTGAGTCGGCTAAGTACATGTGACATTCAGGAGAAGATCAATCAGCTTAAAGCTCACTTGAATGTCCTTTCTTTCTGGATCACGCTAATCTGCTGGGCAGTTTGGAATATGAGAAACAATTTCATTCTCAAAGCCCACCAACCAAGTCTATCTATATTCATGCAGAAGGAGATTTAAAGAGGAGCTTCAGTGGATGAAATACACAGCACAGCAAAAAAAATCAGTGTTTTGATGAATGGATTTAACTCCTTTCGTAAAACGTTAAGTCTTGTAGACTTGCTTTGTGTGGTCCTTTTTGTTCCTTTTTTCTTTCTATGTTTAGCTCCTTGGTAATCATGTACACAGGGCCGGCTCTGTGATTTCAAGGGCCCTGGTGCGAACTCCACGAATGGGCCCAATAGAGAGAAAAAATCTATTCGATACATAAAAACATATACAATTGCTATAAATTCATAAACTAATCATTTTTTTACTAGAATATTTTTTTGTTATTTTCCATGCCTTTGTTCCAAAGCAAGTATCATAGAAGTTACAGCCCACACAAAAACATATAGAAATAGCATGCTAACCTCCAGTAATCATGAGAAACGAGACTTTCGTGCATTTTTTGACGCAAAATCATCAATGAGAGTGTCAAGATCAATATTATCCAGCATATTCTTCTCAATGCAGCACATGGCCAAACCATTTAGCCTTTCTTGTGACATTGTTGACCTCAAATAATTTTTCAGTAGCTTTAGTTTAGAGAAACTCCTTTCAGCTGATGCAACAGTCAGGGGTACGGTCAAGAGGATACGATAAGCAATTGAGACATTTGGATAACAATCCGCATCTCTAACAAACTCAAATATCTGATCCGCTGACATGAATGTATTTGGCAATGTCATCTGCAATACTTTTAATTCAGAAACAAAATCATCTAGATCAACATCGGCTGACTTACCATGAGTGAATTTGTTAACAAACTTAGTGCAACATCTTCTTAGATCATTATCAGCCAAGGACTTCAATTCTCTCGAGTTGAACAAGAAACCAAATATGCTCCCAAATGCCTTCAGTTCCTCAAACCTAGTAGTCAGGGAAGCAATTGCAACATCAATCATCACCAAAAAG
Source organism: Hordeum marinum (assembly GCA_022496015.1). Classification (NCBI taxonomy): domain Eukaryota; kingdom Viridiplantae; phylum Streptophyta; class Magnoliopsida; order Poales; family Poaceae; genus Hordeum; species Hordeum marinum. The sequence continues at coordinate 39,453,101 of CM039673.1, forward strand.
TATTTGACTCTAAATGATTCCACCTCACTTGCTTGTGTTTCTTCATTCTGGTTATTTTCGTCATTGCCACTAATTTCATCAAATTGTCTTTTTCTGGTAATACGTCTTTTGACAGGAAATAAAGGCTGTACACCCATGTCAATTGCAATAGATCTCGCAATATCCAAACTAGTTGCAAAGCCTTCATTTCTATACTTCTCAAAATATGAGATGGCACCTTCAATCTGTTTAAGAGTAACATCAATGCACACAAATTTGGACTGCAGCTTCTTACTCACCATGTTTACAGTGAACAAAATTTCATGCCAAATGACCATGCCAAGTAAAAATTCAAATTTCTCAAGTGCGGTAGCCAAAGATTTTGCATTGCTCTTAGTCTTGGCATCATCGGTAGAAGCTCTCTTCAGCTCCAACAATGCTTTTCTTAACTCGGGTGCTTGATATATGATAGCATGAACACTCTTTATTCGGCTCTCCCACCGAGTGTTACATAAAGACTTAACTGTCATTTTTGGAACATGATCAAGCAATAGCTGCCATCTTTTAGTGGAGCTTGAAAACAATATGTAAATTCTTTGCACAACTCCAAAGAAAGTAATAGCTTTACCGCAAGATTTTGCCATATCACTAAGAGTAAGATTCAGGCTATGAAAAGCACATGGCATGAACAAGGCTCTTGGATTAGTTTCAAGTAATCTGCTTTGTACCCCTTGGTGTTTTCCCTTCATGTTCGAACCATTATCATACCCTTGTCCACGAACATCTTTAACATCCAGACCAACAGATTCAAGTGAATCTATTAACACATTATAAAGTCCAAGACCCGATGTATCATCCACCTTAAAGAACCCCCAAAAAAACTCCTCTATTTTTGTAGTGGTACTTGACATGTTTACGCACCTCACAATTAGAGTCATTTTTTCTTGATGGCTCAAATCAGGTGTACAGTCCAAAATGACAGAGAAATACCTTGCATCTTTCCTGGACAGAAACTTATACATAGAACCTTCCTGGGATTTAATCAACTTGTCTACTCTTTTCTTGTTGTTTCTTTTCTGACACCCAGATAGATGTCTTTTAAGTAACATGATTAGGCTGCAACCTGCAAGCTGCAAATGAGAGACACGCGATTGAGAATTTGAGGTTTTCATATTGGGATTTTGAGACCACCGGAATATTTGCCCATAAATTAGGAATAGAGTGATCTGACAATTACCTTCTGAATAATGATCTTGATCAGTTGATCTCTCTCCCGAATTCTTGCCGATTTGATCCCAGCAAACTCAGCTCCTGGTTCGGTGCGGACTGCGGTGCGCCGGTGCCGTCGTGCGCCGGTGCCATCGTGCACCGCCTGTCCCTGATCCCCCACTCAGGGCCGGTGCCGCCGTGCGCCCTTTTCCGCTGTACGCCTGTGCGTGTTCGCCGCTTCGGAATTTACGATTTGGTCGAGAAGAATCAGGAGAGGTTTGAGGAAACGAAACGGCAACTGACCAGCAGTGCGGTACGTGACCGAGATGGACGTCCGGCTGAGAGGCCCTGGTGGTCTGGTGTGTGGCTGCTTGCCCCCTTGCTGGGCTCAGCTGGGCCAGACGTGAGCCATTCCTGGTTTTTTTTCCTGTACTCTTAATATATACATACTGCTTATATACTATGGGCCCCTCATTAGGCCGGGCCCCGGGCCGTCGCACCTCTCGCACTGGGCCAAAGCCGGCCCTGCCTATAAGGGAATACAATCTCGAGTTTCCCGAAGATGAAATTGGTGGCAGGCATTTTTCATATGATTACTACTCAAGAAAGTTAAGGAATGGCGAGTTAAGTGATCGGAGATGGTTAGTGTACTCTAAACATGTTAATAAAGTCTATTGTTTTTGTTGCAAATTGTTCAAATCTGGGAAAAGTAGAAGTCTTCTAGCATCCGAGGGATTGAAGGACTGGAGACATCTTAGTGAGAAGCTCAAATTGCATGAGAATAGTGTTGAGCATATTACTAACATGAATACTTGGAATGAGGTAAGGCTGAGGCTAAGTAAGAAGGAAACAATTGATAAAGATTTGCAGCAAGAGATTGCAAGGGAGAAGGAACGATGGAGACTGGTTTTAATTAGAATTGTTGCTGCTGTCAAATTTCTTGCTAAACATAGTCTGGCTTTTCGAGGATCGAATGAGAAGTTATATCAAGATAACAATGGATTTTTTTGGGAGTAATTGAAATGATGGCATAATTTGATCCTGTAATGCAAGAGCATCTTCGGCGCATTAAGAATAGTGAAATTCATCATCATTATCTTGGCCATAATATTCAGAATGAGTTGATTTCCCTTCTTGGCCGCACTGTTCAATATTCTCTCTTGAGAATAATTAAAGATGCAAGGTATTTCTCTGTCATTTTGGACTGTACACCTGATTTGAGCCATCAAGAACAAATGACTCTAATTGTGAGGTGCGTAAACATGTCAAGTACCACTGCAAAAATAGAGGAGTTTTTTTGGGGGTTCTTGAAGGTGGATGATACATCGGGTCTTGGACTTTATAATGTGTTAATAGATTCACTTGAATCTGTTGGTCTGGATGTTAAATATGTTCGTGGACAAGGGTATGATAATGGTTCGAACATGAAGGGAAAACACCAAGGGGTACAAAGCAGATTACTTGAAACTAATCCAAGAGCCTTGTTCATGCCATGTGCTTGTCATAGCCTGAATCTTACTCTTAGTGATATGGCAAAATCTTGCGGTAAAGCTATTACTTTCTTTGGAGTTGTGCAAAGAATTTACATATTGTTTTCAAGCTCCACTAAAAGATGGTAGCTATTGCTTGATCATGTTCCAAAAATGACAGTTAAGTCTTTATGTAACACTCGGTGGGAGAGCCGAATAAAGAGTGTTCATGCTATCATATATCAAGCACCCGAGTTAAGAAAAGCATTGTTGGAGCTGAAGAGAACTTCTACCGATGATGCCAAGACTAAGAGCGATGCAAAATCTTTGGCTACCGCACTTGAGAAATTTGAATTTTTACTTGGCATGGTCATTTGGCATGACATTTTGTTCACTGTAAACATGGTGAGTAAGAAGCTGCAGTGTGCATTGATGTTACTCTTAAACAGATTGAAGGTGCCATCTCATGTTTTGAGAAGTACAGAAATGAAGGCTTTGCAACTAGTTTGGATATTGCGAGATCTATTGCAATTGACATGGGTGTACAACCTTTATTTCCTGTCAAAAGACGTATTACCAGAAAAAGACAATTTGATGAAATTAGTGGCAATGACGAAAATAACCAGAATGAAGAAACACAAGCAAGTGAGGTGGAATCATTTAGAGTCAAATACTTTTTGGTGATGATTGATGTTGCAATTGCTTCCCTGACTACTAGGTTTGAGGAACTGAAGGCATTTGGGAGCATATTTGGTTTCTTGTTCAACTCGAGAGAATTGAAGTCCTTGGCTGATAATGATCTAAGAAGATGTTGCACTAAGTTTGTTAACAAATTCACTCATGGTAAGTCAGCCGATGTTGATCTAGATGATTTTGTTTCTGAATTAAAAGTATTGCAGATGACATTGCCAAATACATTCATGTCAGCGGATCAGATATTTGAGTTTGTTAGAGATGCGGATTGTTATCCAAATGTCTCAATTGCTTATCGTATCCTCTTGACCGTACCCCTGACTGTTGCATCAGCTGAAAGGAGTTTCTCTAAACTAAAGCTACTGAAAAATTATTTGAGGTCAACAATGTCACAAGAAAGGCTAAATGGTTTGGCCATGTGCTGCATTGAGAAGAATATGCTGGATAATATTGATCTTGACACTCTCATTGATGATTTTGCGTCAAAAAATGCACGGAAGTCTCGTTTCTCATGATTACTGGAGGTTAGCATGCTATTTCTATATGTTTTTTGTGTGGGCTGTAACTTCTATGATACTTGGTTTGGAACAAAGGCAGGGAAAATAAAAAAAAATATTCTAGTAAAAAATGATTAGTTTTATGAATTTATAGCAATTGTATATGTTTTTATGTATCGAATAGATTTTTTCTCTCTATTGGGCCCATTCTTGGAGTTCGCACCGGGGCCCTTGAAATCACAGAGCCGGCCCTGCTCATGAACTCCCCCATGGCATGATCATTAGCTGACACCCAACCAATCAATCCTTGGGTAGCACAATCAATATCCATTATTATGCACCCATACATGTAGCAGAATTTTGTTATTGTTGTTATTGTTGTTGCTCTTAAAGGTTCGTATAGATGGATGCCAACAACAATTAACAACAACAACCACAACAACAATAACGAAATTGTCCTACATTATCAGATTGTACTTGTTGCACCATAGACATATACGAAACCTCTCAATGATCAATCTCTTGTTTGTAAAGAATCTACACAGAATGGAAACTACTCCAAGTCGGATGACAAAACAAGGCAGAAAAACAAATGAAGGATAGGGACCTTAAGACCAGATTTAGAGCTTATCATGGAGGAACAGGGGAGCGATTGAGCTCCACCATCACTTGCTGATAGGCACATAAGATACATTATCAAATCACATTTAGTACTAACAGAGAAAACAACAAATGATAAACAATAAAAACTATGATAATTTTTGTATGACAAAAATAAAAGAGATCGACTGTGCTATACATAATTTCCCATGTTCTTTGAAGTAACATGTAGCATCCAAGCCAAATATATGCACAGAGATTGGAATTCCCAAGAAGAGTCGACACAAAAATCACAACATTAGTTATATTCTAATAAAAAATAAAAAATGATGAACGCGAGCAAAAAAAAGGTGGCACTTTCAATTAATAAAAAAATAGAGGTCGATTAAGCTGTGCTAAACATGGATAAATTGCCATGTTTTTCTTTGAATATATATCACCCAAAACATGAGGCCAGGTAGCAACCACACATACACAAGAAACGAAAAATAAACATAGGGAAGCAAAGAAACAATGCCAATGGCAACATGTATGTATGTATATATATATATATATATATATATATATATATATATATATATATATATATATATATATATATATATAGACACACACACACACACAACATGAAAAGTATTTTGCTACCTAGATCAAGCAACGACTTGTCGGGAGAAAACAAGGCAGAAAATCGAAGAAAAGAAAAGGGGCCTTGAGGCTAGCTGGCGTTTATCGTGGAATAGGAGAGATGGAGCTCTTGCTGCTTGAGGTTCTGCTGTTGGTGTGCCTTGTACCACCGTATGCCCAGGTATTTATAGGGACCCAAGGGACGCAAGACCTCATGGTCAGCCAACCTCTCCACTATCCGTTCAAAATCACATCAAAAGGTTCTATCCCGCTCTCTCGCAAAATAAAAGTCCAAAATTTAATACAGGATTCGTATCTTTTGTTCTTAATGAGCAATATCTCCAGAAATGCAGTGTATATACGCACTGGCCGATGTTAACATGCAAATACTAGACCCACCAATTTTTGGTGTTAAAGGTTATTTAAAGGGGCATCACAGAAGATTACACCTCTATATTTGTCTGAGCAGCTGGCAATTAATATGGAGATCGCCTCATATATTGTGGCAATTAGTTACTTATGCCTAAATCTGAGAATGGTTTCGTACTTGAACCATACCCATACATGTATCTCTCAAAACTATACTTAAACCATACCCGTTTAATGTCATTTTCAGCCCAACCAAAACCAAACCCATTATTGTTTCCACCCAAACCAATTTAAACCCAATACATAACCGCGGGTTTAAACCGAATACATAACTATGGGTTTGATTCAACGTACATATGATTGCACAAATTGACATGTTAAGAAGCAAATGAGATAGAAAAGACATAAGTACAGCTACAACGGTTTGGAAACAAAGTTATCCTTGAGATATAGTCAGCAAACAACAAAAGGAAAAAAGACAATGCCCACGTCTGAAAAGCTCACTGACAAGTGTAATATATAAAATCAATTGCTTAGTCAAAGCACAACCAAACACTTCAGATTTGCATGTGGTGTTTCCCCGTAATACAAAATTGCATAGTGCATCACAACATGCACGCAAATCAAAATACTCGTTGTCAGTGCGTCATTGGTTTGCACATAACCACTGCCCAGAAACCTGTTTGAACCCATAGTTTATAGCCTCTAATAACCAAATCGTTTAAACCCATAACCAACTATACCCAAACTGGTTTCTCCACATACCCAAACCAAAACCAAACTGAAAAAAACCTCAGCCAATAAAACCTAAACCAATCAAACCCAAAGTAAGAACCAAACCGTTTCACCCGGTTTTCTAATAACCATTCTCAGGTTTACTTATGCCAAATCGATAACAGACAGACAGTGGAATTCGCCAGATCAGTTTTGTTAGTATTTTGCCATCTATCATTAATTGGATACCGTATATGTGCATGGGTCCAATATATCAATCGAGCTGGCTGAAAATGGACCAAAATCTGGAGGAATTAAACCGAATTATATATGAACTGCGATTGAGGGTTCAAAAGAGAACTAGTTTGATCCAAGAATAAGTCTAATTTTGTTTATGCATAAAGAGAAAGTTGTATTTCACAAAATAAGTATGAATATAAGCCGCTACAAATGGAAAATCAAACTGAAATCGTTGTTTTGTTGTGAGACTCCCAATCCCTAGTACATGACATCAATGTCTATGTTTTCTTTTTTGAGTCAACGTGTAAGTTTTACAAACAGCAATACAATGTTTGTGCACACAATTTCCTTAGGAATTTAGCGTGGCCTACCCTTGGGTCACATGGGCCCCATAGGTGGCTCCGCTGCCCCTTTCTGGTACCAGCTGTTAACGTCCTGTCTAACTAAAGAAAGATGGGATCAACAAAAATATATAACTTTTAAACAAAATGAACACTTACATAATTGTATTTCATATATAGTACTAATTGAGCACCAAATTCAAAGGTTCTGATTATCCTTCTTATTTTAGATCTAAGATCATCGAGCAAAGGTCGTCACGAGAGATGCCATTGTTAGATCTACATGTGGTGGTGAGTAATGATCAATGGCAAGACGGAACCGGAAAATAACGACAAGTAGATGACATAGATCGAGTTGTTGACTACATGATGGCAAGGGTGGTACCTATACAAGTAGTGCGACATTTCAGTATATAGGTGCAATTCATCTGAAGGATATGGTTTATTGTATTGTAGAGGTGCTATAAGCTAACTAGCTATTGAAAAAGAGGAAGGTGGTACACCTAAGGAAGCTACCGACCCTGGGGCTGTCGGTCAACTGACGGGCACGCTTGATGACGTCCGTCAAAAGCCATTAAAATTCTAAGTTGGAATTGTCGGGGCTTGGGGTAACCTCGTATAGTTCAAGAGCTCATGTGTCTGACCAAGGCACACCATCCCAATGTTATCTTTCTTCCAGAAACTAGAAAAATAAATAGTATGTTGAGCTTTTACATTATAGGTTGAGTATGAATAATGTGTTTACTATTTCTGGCCATGGTAAAGGCGGAGGGCTTGCTGTGTTTTGGGATGAAGCGTACTCCTGGGAGCTGAATAAATTTGGTGAACACTTTGTTGATATGCACGTTGACAAGGGGGGTGACACAAAGTGGAGGTGCACCTTTATCTATGGAGAACCTAAGGCGAGCAAAAGGTACATTATGTGGGATCTATTGAGACGGATTAAACCTCTAGGTGTTGGACCTTGGTTTGTGGTGGGGTTTTTTAATGAAGCTATGTGGCAAAATGAACATTTTTCTCGTCATAAGCGATCATCTAGACTCATGGATAATTTTCGTGATGTTCTGTCGGATTGCAATTTATATGATTTGGGTTTTCAAGGTGTTCCGTGGACGTATAATAATAAGCATGAGGGCAACAATAATGCTAGGGTACGCCTTGACCGTGTTGTGGCTTCTCCTCTTTGGTCATCTCTTTTCCCACGGTGCAAGGTCTCCCATATTATGAGTTCTTGGTATGATCATTGCCCTATTTTTATTGTGTTGTTAGGTCAGGTGAGAGGTGGTAGGTTTGTTAAACAGTTAAAATATGAATCCTTTTGGGAGAGGGAAGGCAAAGTTTTGGATGAACAGGTTAGTGCTTGTTGGACACTAGTAGAAAACAGAGCTTCGATTGAGGCCATGATAAAGGCATTAATCCCGGTTCACTTACGAACCGGGACCAAAGGGTGCATCAGTCCAGGTTCATGAGGCCAGGGTTTTGTCCCGGTTCGCTAGGGGCCTTTACTCCGCCTGGTGTGAGCCCCTTTAGTCCCGGTTCGTGGCTAAAACCGGGACTAAAGGCTCAAACCGTTCGCATCCCACGGCGGTTCACACAATGAAAACACGATAATGCTACAGTATCGCGACTGCTACAGTTGTTGTAGACATTCCCTATTCATCTCCCTCTCTCCTCTCTTCTTCCCCCCATATCTTCCACCATGGATCATCCAATCACTCGCTACGGAAAGGTTCTCGCACATGGCACGACCAAACTCAGTGTTGTCTACACGAACGACAGCGCCATGGTGCCGCGTTTTCTTTCCAATTTTGAGGGATGGTTTGAAGAGGCGGAGGAAGAAAACAAGTTCATGGGGCTTGATCTCGAGTACACGGCCAATCAAAAACATGTTGTCGTCATCCAACTTTGTTTCAAGAGAAATGTCATGGCCTTCTAATGGGCAAGGTAAGTTTTGGGGCTTTTCTTTGATCAATAATTCATAGGTTATTAAAATTGCATAGAATAGCAACATGTTCCATTTGAATCCTATGGGAAAGATCAATTCTTTTTTAGTTGTAGTGAAAGAATTTTCCTTGTTGCATATTGGCAAAACCGTGGGAGAACATATATGTCATAGTTAATTTATTAGGGTTTCTTGATCAATTCATAGGATATGAAAATTGCATAGGATAGCAATATGTTCCATTTGAATCGATCCTATGGGAAAGATCAATTCTTGTTGTGTTGTAGTGAAACAATTTTCCTTGTTGCTTATATTGGCAAAACCGTGGGAGAACACATATATGTCATAGTTAATTTAGGGTTTCTTGATCGTAGGATACGAAAATTGCATAGGATAGAAATATGTTCCAGTTTGAATCCTATATATATGGGAAAGATCAATTCCTCTTGTGTGTTGTAGTGAAACAATTTTCCTTGTTGCATATATTGGCAAAACCGTGGGAGAACATATATGTCATAGTTAATTTAATTATTAGGGTTTATTGATCAATTCATAGGATATGAAAAATGCATAGGATAGCAATAATATACATGTTCCATTTGAATCCTATGAGGGAAAGATCAATTCCTCTTGTGTTCTAGTGAAACAATTTTCCTTGTTGCATATTGGCAAAACCGTGGGAGAACATATATGTCATAGTTAATTTAGGGTTTCATGATCAATTCATAGGATATGAAAATTGCATAGGATAACATATGTTCCATTTGAATCCTATGGGAAAATCACTTTCCAGTATTTAACATTGTTGCAACAGTATTTAACACTTGTTCTGTTTTAATTTGTTATTGCAGTAGTGACAAGCATTGTCCAGTACTCATGGACTTCCTTTGTAGCGGCATATGTTTTGCTAGCGTTGATATAACGAATGACAAGCTCAAGATGAGGCACAACTTCGGTATTGAGATACCAACTGCCTACGACATTGATCTTGAAGACATATTCAGGCTTAAGCATAGGAGGACTTCAATGGCTCATATGGCAGTCGCCGTAATCGACGAGCAATACGCTGATATGAAGACCAAATTCCCCCCGACTTAGCACAAAGAGTGAGAGACGACCCCACTTGACGGTATCAACATTGAGTATGCAACAAAAGATGCGTACGTTGCGTACGAGTTGTACCGCAAGATTAGAATCATCAATTATGGGCAGCGGCACCTCGTACATCAAACACCACCACCACCACCAGTTTAGGGCAGGGGATATTCTGATTCGGATGAGTAGTGTTCGCAATGGCGAACACTCTTATCTCTAGCGCTAAATCTCTAGATATTATTATGTACTACTTGGGGACCTCTAGCTATTTGGACGAGTACTTTTATATATCTCTATTATTAGGTAGTGCTTGGGGGGTCTCCTATGATCATCCAGACAAGTGCTTTTATATATCTCTATTCAGACGAGTACTTTCTATAATGGATATCTGAACTATTATTTTTATTTATGTCCCTGTTTAAATATGTTGTGAGAAAGATTTCTGAAGCATTGTGATGTATGTGCTGAGATATCTCTGAAAAGGTTGAAACTTGGCATGGTTAAAATAAATCATGAAAGCATAGCACATGGCATGTGACTCTATGTATCTATAACCTTCCTCCTTGGTTGTGCATGAAGCGGAAGTTCATTATGATGCCAGTGCTCATTCAAGGCCCTAAGCAACCCGGCAACAACATTGATGTATACCTAAGGCATTAGTGAGTAGTCGGGATGGTTCAGTTTTGACCGTTATCACTTTTCTTCTCTAGTGAGTAGTCGGGATGGTTCAGTTTGAACACGAAGTGCATCCAATTTTATTTGTAACCTTCTCAACTTTTTACCACTTGCTATGTGGGTGAATTTATGGTACCATGCAAGGTTTCAACCTTTTCAGAGTTCATTTGTGATGCTTTTTAATTTCAGGGTCATTTATCTCAAAACAAATCATTAAATGTATGAAAAATATCAAATGAAGTTAGATAGGGTTGAAATTTTAGTATGTGGCTTCTAATGGTACATATTGAATGCACAAAAAGTCTGGAGTTGAAATAATTTTAAAAAGTTGAAATCCTTTTGTAACAGACGAGTTTTCGTCCGAAACCCCGATACTTCGAAAGAGATTGTCCATTTTGTACACGAAGTGCATCCAGTTTTTGGCCGCAACGTTCTCAACTTGTTAGCACATGCTATGTGGGTGAAATGATGATACCATGTCAAGTTTCAACCTTTTCAGAGTTCATTTGTGGTTCTTTTTAATTTCAGGGTCATTTAGGTCAAAACAAATCATTAAATGCATGAAAACTAGCAAATGAAGTTAGATAGGGTTGAAATTTTAGTATGTATCTTCTAATGGTTCATATTTAATGCACAAAAAGTCTGGAGTTGAAATGAGTTAAAAAGGTTGAAATCCTTTTGTAACAGACGAGTTTTCGTCCGAAACCCCGATACTTCGAAAGAGATTGTCCATTTTGTACACGAAGTGCATCCAGTTTTTGCAGTAACGCTCTCAACTTATTAGAACATGCTATGTGGGTGAAATGATGATATCATGCCAAGTTTCAACCTTTTCAGAGTTCATTTGTGGTGCTTTTTAATTTCAGGGTCATTTAGCTCAAAACAAATCATTAAATGCATGAAAAATAGCAAATGAAGTTAGATAGGGTTGAAATTTTAGTATGTGGCTTTTAATGGTTCATATTGAATGCACAAAAAGTCTGGAGTTGTAATAAGTTAAAAAAGTTGAAATCATTTTGTAACAAACGAGTTTTCGTCCGAAACTCCGATACTTCGAAAGAGATTGTCCATTTTGTACATTAAGTGCATCCAGTTTTTGCCATAATGCTCTCAAATTTTTAGCACATGCTATGTGGGTGAAATGATGATACCATGCCAAGTTTCAAACTTTTCAGAGTTCATTTGTGGTGCTTTTTAATTTCAGGGTCATTTAGCTAAAAACAAATCATTAAATGCATGAAAAATATCAAATGAAGTTAGATAGGGTTGAAATTTAGTATGTGGCTTCTAATGGTTCGTATTGAATGCAAAAAAAGTCTGGAGTTAAAATAAGTTGAAAAAGTTGAAATCCTTTTGTAACAAACGAGTTTTCGTCCGAAACTCCGATACTTCGAAAGAGATTGTCCATTTTGTACACGAAGTGCATCCAATTTTTGCCAAAACGCTCTGAATTTTTTAGCACATGCTATGTGGGTGAAATGATGATACCATGCCAAGCTTCAACCTTTTCAGAGTTCATTTGTGGTGCTTTTTAATTTCAGGGTCATTTAGTTGAAAACAAATCATTAAATGCATGAAAAATAGCAATTGAAGTTATATAGGGTTGAAATTTTAGTATGTGGCTTCTAATGGTTCATATGGAATGTGCAAAAAGTCTGGAGTTGAAATAAGTTAAAAAGTTACAATCTTTTTGTAACAGACGAGTTTTCGTTCGAAACCCCCATACTTCAAAAGAGATTGTCCATTTTGTACACGAAGTGCATCCAGTTTTTGCTGTAACACTCCCAACTTTGTAGCACATTCTATGTGGGTTAAATGATGATATCATGCCAAGTTTTAACCTTTTCAGAGTTCATTTGTGGTGCTTTTTAATTTCAGAGTCATTTAGCTCAAAACAAATCATTAAATGCATGAAAAATAGCAAATGAAGTTAGATAGGGTTGAAATTTTAGTATGTGACTTCTAATGTTTCATATTGAATGCACAAAAAGTCTGGAGTTGAAATAAGCTAAAAAGGTTGAAATCCTTTTGTAACAAGCGGGTTTTCGTCCGAAACCCCGATACTTCGAAAGAGATTGTTCATTTTGTACACGAAGTGCATCCAGCTTTTGCCATAACGCTCTCAAATTTTCATCACATGCTATGTGGGTGAAATGATGATACCATGCCAAGTTTCAACCTTTTCAGAGTTCATTTGTGGTGCTTCCATCTCCGACGGTGCAGCAAGCGCGCACACACACACCTATTGTTTAAAAACGTGCAAATTTTTGTGGTTGGTAGTACGTAGATGGATAAGTAGATTAATATTGTTAGATGATTTTGTTTATGATGCTTTTTATATTTTAGTTATTTTATGTTTTTAGTTAATCACGAGTCCCAGGAAAAAATAGTATGTGTATGTTAGATTAGAGAAAAATTCTTGGGTTTTGGAAAAATTAGTGATTAAACGATAAGAAAATATTCTCATAGTAATTTGTCTCGACATCAACGATGCCCGGCCCGCATCCTCGTTGTCGAGTGGTCCGCGAGAGCCTGCTTGATAGGCGCCATGTCCGGGACTTGGGTCCGCCGGGCTGGCACTGGGAGGTGCTACCTTCCGGGGCTCGAAGCTTAGTGAGGAATCCGGGTCTCGTTGTCGACCCGGAGCTTCTTTGGTGGCGGTCACGTGGGCCACTTACAGTCCAGAGGGAGCGGGCCCCCATGGAGGTGCTACATCTCCGCGTCAGGGAGGAGGACGAGCACGTCCGTCGCTACATGGCGGTGTTGGACGCCAAGTTCAACAATACCTGGCAGATTCTTCAGGGATCTCACCCGAGTTATGATCTCGTGATGGTTCCTTATCTTTGGGTGTCCACCACCCGCAACTCAGGAACCGCTAGTGACTTAGATTATTCGGTAGTATTCGATCTGTATTAGTGATCTTATATGATAATATTCGAGATGTATTAGTTAATATTTGACGATGCATTAATAACTGGATTATTCAAGATGATGTATTAGTGATATTATATTCGAGTTCATTATAAATGTATTAGTGATATTTTATCGGTATAATGAGTGTGTGACTTTCGGTCTGTCGTTGCTCCTTGTGTGACTTTCATGTGTGTTCTTGATGGAGGAATCCCGACTGTTGTCATGGGGGACGCCTCCTCTTTCTTCTCTTCTTTGCAATATATTCGTCGGTATAATGCGCAAGAAGAGAAGAGGGGGGCGTCCATCACAGTCGGTCGAACTATTACTGTGAGAGAGTGTCCACCAATATATATACACCACCGTATCAGTGTGAGAGAGTGTGTACCAACACACCATGAGATATGAGAGTTATTTAAGGAAAGCCTCGACGGACCGAAAGTCACACACGCATTAGGATCCAAGCGTGTCGTGATTCTTGAATCATGAACATAGGAAATGTCGTCGTCGCCAGGCGATGATAGGATCCAAGCATGTGAATTTTGCAGTGAAGATAAGGGTCTTTGCGACCAACCTGGGCTGCGAGATGGCAGGTTCTTCACCATGAAGCTTTATAAGGATTTTGATATTTCTACGGTACGCAACGATGACAACCGTTTTTTCGTAATTAAGCATGACTTCTGTTTCTTTCCTTCAACGCGTAATTTTTGTTTTATACAATTCGACTAGTTCATCCCTTGTCATGCAAGACGGTATTTCTTGGAAAGGCTCGGTCTCAAAGAGCACGAGAGTTTCGAGACGAGGACAGTCAACCTGAGGACTAAACATGGTCACATATTTCTTGTAAAAGTAATGAATGCACCTAATAACACAGAATTAGGGTGCTCAAATTGAGAAGCTCTTTGCAAGACATATGGATTTCAGGAGGATATGGAAATAACCTTCGATCTTAGTCTTGAAGATCATATTGAAGGAAACATCGACATTTGAATAGATGTTGATATGCTTCCTGTTTTACCTCCATGTGAGTTTGTCAACCATACATATTTTTCAAGTAATTTGCATTCTATATTTAAAAATATTTTTTGTTCATTCATACTAATTTGTTAATTTATAATTTACAGCTTATTTTGTTTCTTCGAGTGAAACACAGAACATAATCGACACGACACACTACACTTATGGATCACATCTAACTTGGGAGAGACGGATGATCTTATCAACTTTGTTATTGGTGTCCTAGTTGGTAGGGAGATCTTCCCGTATAATTTGGAAACTGGCCCAAATTATACATTATACATAGGTTGAAGGACACTAGTGCATAGGTTGAGGGCGGATGACATTCACCGAAATATCTTGGTAAGAGTTGCTAATTAAGTACACCAGTACTATTGCATAAATGGTATTGATTACATTGCTAACTAGGCTACTATTATGTTCTTCAACAAAAAATGCCATATGAAGTTGTGCCACCGTTGATGCAACCCGAAGGTAATATGACAATTAAAAGGCCCTTCCATCCCAAGTTCTCTTTTGCATACTCGACTGAGCGCAAACCACTAAGATGACTCCAAATTGAAGCATGGGGACAAATAAAGAAGGATCGCAAGCCACCAGTTGGAGACCGTTGGATCTCTTTGCTTCATCATGGAGACATAGGTGTTATTCTTTTTTATGTCATTTTACCTATGAAGGACTAGGTCCTATGAGGGAGGACTATGTCATTTTATCTTTTTTTGTTTTATGAGACTTTAACTTTGTATGATTTAGATGATGATGATGAGTTGTTAGATCTTGTGTAATTAATGGTTTCCTTCATTTGCTTATTAGCTAGCGTCGAGTTCTCTCTATATGTATAGTAGCTAGCAGCGTCGACCAAGCATAGAGAAAGAAAGGTCACTTCTCTCTATTAGCTAGCTAACACAATATGAAACCCCTAAATTAATCCTCCAAAACCCCTAAACCCCCTTCCAAAAAAACCAGCGCCTGACGCGTGGCGGCCTTTTGGTCCCGGTTGGTGTTACCAACCGGGACTAAACGTACTCCTGCCTGGGCGCCTCGCAGCGGCCACGTGGAGCCCCTTTGGTCCCGGTTCATAAGCGAACCGAGACTAAAAATTTTGGGTATTAGTCCCGCTTGGTTTGTCCTGATTTCAGAACCGGGACTAAAGGCCCTCTGGAACCGGGATTAGTTCCCTGTTTTCTACTAGTGGGAGAAGAGGATCAAATATTAAGGACATGGAAGATGTTGCCAATAATTTAGGCAAACTCATGAAATCTCTTCAGGAGTCGGGTGCATATAGGATATCTGCCAAAGAAACTTGATTGGAGTTGCAAGAGACTAAACATATTGTTTAATAGAAATGATCGTTCTGCCTTGCTTGAAAGGAAGAAAATTCTAGAAAACGTAGATGAGCTATTGATCAAGGAAGAATTGTTATGGAAGCATAAATCTCGTCTGGACAAGGTGAAAGCGAGGGACGGTAATACAAAATATTTTCAGCGGAAGGTTGCTTGTAGGGCAAAGAAAAATTATATTTCTGCCCTTAGAAAGAATGATGGCGTTCTCATGGAAAATTTGGAGGAGATGAAAGGTATCACAAATTCGTTCTTTAAACAAAATTATTCTTGTGATGATTTGGTTGATTCGTCCCATATTATTTCGCCTGTTAAATCCCTTGTGACTGATAATATGAATGAGGATATGTACAAACCTTTTACGGAACAAGAAATAAGTGATGCTCTTTTTCAAATGGCTCGTTAAAAGCCCTGGGTCGGGATGGTTTTCTTGCGGGATTTTTTCATAGAAATTGGGGTTTGATCAAAGATGATATTGTCTAAGATGTTCAACAGTTTTTATTTCTGGAATTATGCCGGAGGAGATTAATAATAATACCATTGCTCTCATCCCAAAGATTCGGAATTCCCAATCACTTAAAGATTTTAGGCCGATCAGTTTGTGTAATGTTATCTATAATATTCTCTCCAAGTGTCTTGTAAATAGGTTGCGATCTCTACTCGATGGTATGATATCCCCTACCCAAAGTGCGTTCATTCTGAGAAGATTAATCTCTGATAATGCTCTTATAGCTTTTGAATGTATGCACTCCTTAAGTACGCTCAAAGATTTAAGAGGGGAATATTGTGCATATAAGTTGGACCTTGCTAAAGCCTATGATCGCGTGGATTGGCCATTTTTGCAACGTATGATGGGGGCTTTGGGTTTTGCGCCACGTTGGGTTAACTGGATTATGACGTGTTTACTTTGGTCAAATTTGCGGTGTGGTTTAATGTTCAATTCTTGGAACCATTCTCTCCTTCCCGAGGGCTCAGGCAGGGAGATATGTTATCTGCATATTTGCTCCTCTTTGTTGTTGAGGAGCTCTCTATGCTCCTTAATGATGCATGTGCTAGGCGGGCTTTAAAAGAATTATGTTTAAATAGGCAAGCTCCTGTTATTTCTCACTTATTATTTGCATATGACAGTCTATTATTTGTAAGAGGTGCGTTCGACAAAGCTTTGACCATTAAGAATATTCTGAGGGCGTATGAAATGGGAAGTAGGCAGTTATTAAGCCCTGATAAGTATTTGGGAAAAATTGCAGTGTGGAGGATCAAGTGGCTTCTATGGTTATCTTAGAAATTACCGTGGAAGGGTGTGAAGATAGATATCTTGTATTAGTGGTCCCATAGGGAAGAATGAAGGCTGGTAAGTTTCAGCATACTAAAGATAAGTTTGTGAAAAGACTTTTTGACTGGATTGAAAACTATGCATCTTGTGGGGTGAAGGAAGACTTAATTAAATCAGTAGTTCAGGGTCTACTGGTGTATGCCACGGGAATTTAAATTTACGGTTTCTCTTTGTGAGGATTTATCCCACATGATAAGGAACTTTTGGTGGGGAGATGAGGAATATAGAAGGAAAACACACTGGCTGGCATGGGGCAAATAAACAAGGCGTCAAGATAAGGATGGTATGGGTTTTCGTGATCACAGACTTTTGAACCAAGCTCTTTTGGCAAAACAGACGTGGCGTTTATTGATAAATCCAGACTCGATGTGTGCGAAGTTGATGAAGGCAAAGTATTATCCTCGGGGACATATTCTGGATACAGTGTCGCCACATTCTTCATCAGTAACTTGACAAGGTATTATGCATGGTTTGAAACTGCTTAAGAAAGGAGTCATTTGGAGCGTGTGTGATGGTTCTAGTATTAATATTTGAAGGGATAATTGGATACCCAAAAACCATGGCCGAAAAATTTCTGCAACAAGCCATAATATTAGATTGAAGTGGGTCTCCGATTTATTCGTGAGCAGGGGTAAGTGTTGGGATGAAATTTTGGTGAAGCAAATTTTATATCCAGGCGATGTTTGGGAGATTCTTAAGATTCATATTCATGTCTATGGGGAGGGTGATTTTATTGCATGGCACTATGAGAAGAATGGTATATTTTATGTTTAAAATGTGTATAGTTTTGGGACGTGGCGTTTCGGCTCTCGGGTGCATCTGCACCCGCGCTCACGAAAAAAATGAAAACAAATACTAGAAAATTTCAAAAAATTCCAATTTTTTTGTGTGGTACATATTTTGATTCGTGAGGTTCGCTCCAAATTTCAACTTATTTGGACATTTGAGGAGCTCTTAGCAAAAAAGACAAATCGGGGTCTAAAAAAAGGTTACTGTTCACCAATTTTTTTGACCCGATTTGTCTTTTTTGTTGAGAGCTTCTCGGATGTCCAAATAAGTTGAAATTTGGAGCGGACTTCACGCATCAAAATATGTACCACACAAAAAAAATTGGAATTTATTAAATTTTTCTAGTATTTTTTTTATTTTTTCCGTCGACAGGTGCAGATGAGCCTGGGCTCAGAAACGAATTTTCCATAGTTTTGTTCTTAAATTGAAGGATTGTTTGGATACCATTGGCCAATCTAGTGGCGAACCAGAGGGGGAAAGAAGGATATGGGAGTTAATCTGGAAGGCTAAAATACCTTAGAAGATTAGGATTTTTGAGTGGTGTGCTGCTACCAATAGCTTGGATGTCCATATGAATAGAGCTAAACACCATCAGACTAATTCAGGTATATGCTCTATTTTTGGTGATGAAACCACTTTTCATGCTCTAGTGAGATGCTCTAAAGCCCGTGCTTTGTGGTTAGCTTTGAGAGTTTCATGGAATATTCCGGACAAAAAGTTGTTCAAATGCACAGGACTGGACTGGCTTTTGAGTTTGCAGGATCAGTTGAGTTTGTGGCAGCGGGAGCAAATCTTATTCCTTTTTTGGAGAGCTTGGCATCTGAGAAATGACTTGATTTTTGGAAAGGGTAAGGAATCCATTACTAAGTCGGCAAATTTTGTGGACAATTGTTGGTCCTCTTACACGGCCAATCACGACATTATTGAGTTGGGTTCTAGACACAAAGTTAAGAAAAAGGTGGGAGGTGTTATTGCGGATTATGTTCTGGTGAAAGAGCATGTTGTGTGGAATTCGCCTCCTACTGGCTATATCAAGATCAATGTTGATGCCAGTTTTGCGGAGAGTGTTAATGTTGCCAGTGTAGGAATAATTGCAAGGAATTCGGCTCGCGAAACTATCATTTCTTCGTGGGATTTTATTGGTCAATGTTCTAGTCTCAAAGAGGCTGAGCTCCGCGCATGTCTAGTGTGACTTTATATCGGTATTACCCTTCACCAATCTATTATTTTGGAGACTAGTTGTGCTTTCATACATTCTTTCCTTGCAAATGAGAAGCTTGATAGATCCCATCTCATTGATCTGAAGAAAGAGGCTTTGAGTATTGCCAAGATGTTCCAAAACTTGAGTTTTTCGAAAATAAGTTGGCATGCCAATGAGGTGGCACATGAAGTTGCTAGGTTTAGTTTTAGTAGTAGGCCCGACGGGTTGCTTTCTATTCCGCCCTGGGTGACGTATACTATAATGAATGATTGTAATAACCTTTTGCTTACTTACTTAATATAAGGAGTGTTTTAGAAAAAAGAATATCAAGATGAAGGATACATATTATCACAAATGAGGGCTAGAGTTCAGCCGGGGAAGCTATGGTAGCAGTAAACTAGGTTTATAGAAGAAAAAAAGGAGACTGAGATGGGTGGAAAAGAGCAAACCTGACAGATAAGGTGTGAAATTATATTAGGATAGCAAATCCGTAGTGAGGCCGACCAATGTGTTATCTTGGGCTATTACGGATATGTTATATGTGGCTTCCAATTCAGGTTAAGAAGTTATTGTTCCATAGAGTAATGCCCAACTAGAAATCCTTGAAATTACTAGCCGTTAAACTAACCCTATAATAAGTTTGGATAACACTAAATGTGAAAGAACACACAACAATATTAGTTTTTTAAGTAGCACCAAAGTATTAAAAACGGGTGGGTAGCATAGAAATTTACCCTAGTTGACTAACTTACTGAGTTAACAGAACAACTACTAGTGTATTTGGTTTTAGCCTAGGTGACGCGAGAAATCCATGAGAGTGGTCTTGACGATGTCATGTCCCCAAGGTATAGCCACGGAGTACATGCAAAATACAGGGCACAAGGCCACCTTGGTGTACATGCTGCAAGAGGGGTCGGATTTCCATGAATGGGAGGGGTGAATAAGAGACAGAAGAGAGTAAGTAGCATAGTCTTCTCGACAAAACCCTACCAAACACAAGCAAAGGCAAGGTGTTTAAAACAAAGACGAGGCAACAAATGCTCTAGCGGCACTCAACTACTCAACCAATCAAAAGTATATACCAGTCATATCCACAAGAGTGTCGATGGTGTTTCGCAAAGTACCAAAACAGCGGTACAATAACATATGTGTATTTGCATGACGGTGGGACATAACCTCTGGTTATCAGATAGACATTATGAAGGGATTTGACCAAAGCTCAGGCCATTGCGATGCACGTAACAACCCTAATACTGCTTGTCATGAACAATATATCAGCGAACACAATATGTCGGTCCAGCAACTCCAAATATGGAGTCAGTAGATAGGATGGCATAGATCGAATCTAATCTAGGGTAAAACTAGGGCTTCAATTCCATTTAGGATGGCCATATGTTTAGTTGTGACCATTATTCCTTGTTGCTAATGCTAGTTATAGAAATGACACAAATGGAGCACGGAGGGCAGCGGGACGGGAACGATCAGCCTAGCACAAACACGAGAATCTATCAATACAAATGTTAAGAAGCCACGCATCCCGAATTGGCTAAGTACAACTGAGCCAGTTGAAATCCCCCATGGAACCAATGCATGGTGACGTTAGGGGCAGATCAATCAGCTTAATTAAAGCACACTTGAATGTCCTTTCTTTCTGGATATAATCACGCTTATCTGTTGGGCGGTTTGGAATACAGGAAATAATTTAATTTTCAAAGCCCGCCAACCAACTTTATATATATTCATGCAGAAGGAGATTTAAAGAGGCATCGTCGTGTTGCTCCGGAAGAAACTCTAAGCTCGGATTGGGCAGTGATGACGCTCCGGTGTCGTAACCTTCCTAAAGGCACTGCTTTGGATCCCGCGGCTCGTCGTGCGCGGCTGCATCTCTTCGCGGTGGCATGTTCACGGTTGAAGCCCCTGGTTGCTCTTGTA
The DNA here is from genome assembly GCA_022496015.1 of Hordeum marinum. Lineage (NCBI taxonomy): Eukaryota > Viridiplantae > Streptophyta > Magnoliopsida > Poales > Poaceae > Hordeum > Hordeum marinum. The sequence continues at coordinate 39,474,070 of CM039673.1, forward strand.
GTGCTACGATTTGGTGTTGTTATGCTCAGCACCTATATATTTTGCCTTAGGTGTGTATGTATGGTGTGGTGGCGTGAGTTTATACCGGATTATTGATCATTGTTGCTTTATATATAAAGCGAGGTTAAAGCTTTTTTCGATAAGAGAAGCTTCGCCAGATGAAATAAAAGGAAGTGGATCCTCTAACATGAAGAAGAGAAATCACCTAAGCTATAGTGCAAATTAGTGTAAAACAGAAAATGAAAGTCATAGGTACTGTAGCGAACACTGTATTTATTTACTGTAGCAGAGTTACTATTCATAAACATGAATTTAAAATTATTTTTATTTCACCATAATTTTGTTTGTATGCAGTTTTGGTGAATGTATACAGTAGATTTGCAATTTGCAAATTAATTCAAGTCATTTTAGGCTTAATCATATGGATGTGAAGGAGGAAAGTTAGGGAGATGTAGTTTAGGTGACTTATCTATTCATGTTAGAGGATCCACTTCCGAAATAAAGAGCACAGCAAAAAAAAAATATCAGGGTTTTGATGAATGGATTAACTCCATTCGTAAAACGTCAAGTCTTGTAGACTTGCATTGTATGGTCATTTTTGTTCTTTTTTCCTTTCTATGTTTAGCTCCTTGGTAATCATGTACCGTTTACTTCTCTTGACACTCAAAATGCTAAAACTATACTGCAGGAAGAACTTCCTACAGTTTCGCCTAAAAAAAAATGGAGCCAGTTTATCTTGCCGTCGATGAACTCAGAGCTCCCTAGCCGGCCTCAACTCTTTTGTTTTCTGAGGGGCCATTTCTGGATCTCAAATACGCGACTTTAACTATTACTTCTGTAATGATATGTGTTAGCAAAGCTGGAAATCACTCGTACATGAATTAACGATAAGTTATTGGGTTGAAACTGAAACAGCTACATATTATGTTGATCACATCTAATCAAAGGTAATCTCTCGTGTTATTCTTGCTAACAACAACCAACCTTTAACATGAAACTCTTGAAATTAATGACACGATAAAACAGACAACACAACAATGCCGATCGAGCAGTACATTGATCCATGATCTAAACTTTATTCCTCTACCCCTTGAGAAAGCTGGATTGCGCTAGACCACAAAGCTCTTCTTCTTGTTGATGACCTCCTGAATGATGAACCCAAAATCCCCAATCAGCATTGGTTTGGACATGAAGGCATCAGCCCCAGCACTCATGAAATCCTCCTCGGCACGATCATCAGCTGACACCCCAACAATCTTCAGATCAGTTCCTCCCATAGCACGGATCTTCGCAACTACCTGCCAAGCAACAAAAAATAACTACTATTTTACTCCATTTCTCATACATAAAACAAATCATTTTATCCGGATAAATACATGACATGAACTTGTAAAGGCACTGATACAACTAAAGGGCAAGCATAAGTACCTCAGGAGCAGTCATGATAGGCATGTTCTTCTCTACAAAAACAATATCGAACTTCTTCCCCTCATGGAACAAATCAACAGCTTATTTCCCGTTGATTGCTGGAGTAATTTCACATTGAAACCAATGCAGCATCGCCGAGAGAACCATTCTATCAACTGCATTGTCCTCAACAAGGAGTGCCTTCATGGAGGAGGATACTTGACCATTGGATGCCATGATCAGGTAAATGAACTACAAAAAAATAAAGAGATTGGTTATTCTTGATCCAAGCCACAGATTTGCAAGGGAGTTGGTTCTTTTTTTATCCTAGCCGAATATTTAGAAGGAGATTGGTATTCTAAACAATTTATAACGCAAAAAAATGATATTAATTATAAAATAGCAGTTTGCCTAATAGAGAAAATAACAAATGATGAACAATAGGAAAAGAAATGTGGTACTTTGAATGAAAATAATAATAGATATTGATTCTGAGACACGAGGATAATTTTCAGTGTTCTTTGCTGCAACATGTAGCACCCAAAACAACTCAAGTCCGGGTACAATATAATCCACATAGCAAGGAAGCGAAAATAAATCACAGGGGAGCAAAGAGAATCTATGAAAACATCAACATGCATATGTAGATGCATATACATGTATACCAACAACACGATAACAAATTTGTGCCACATAGATCAAACTGTAGTAATATCTCTGCACATGTATAGCACCTTCAAAAATCAATCTCTTTTCTGTAAAGAATGGACACTGAAACTACTATAGGTTGCATGATGAGAAAAGAAAGGCAGAAAACCAAATGAAGTGATTTGAACCTGAGGCTAGCAATATATCTTATCGTGCAGGAGCCGGAGGAGAGATTAAGCTCCTACTGCTATTGCTGCTTCAAGCATGATATTAATTACCAAATTACAGTTTTATTGACAGAGAAACTAAAAAATGATGACCAATAACAAAAGAATTGTGGTACTTTGCATGACAAAAATATCAACCATTGGCCATGCTACACATAGACAATTTCCCATGTTCTTTGTTCCAACATGTAGCATCCAAGCCAAATATTTTGACAAAAAATGGTATTCGCAAGAAGAATCAACACAAAAATCATAAATTATTAAACTACAGTTTTACTAAAAAGAAAACAATAGAATGATGAACAATAACAAAAAAATGTGGTATCTTGAATGGAAAAAAATTAACAGATATCAATTGTAGCACACATGGATAATCTCCAGTGTTCTTTATTGCAACATGTAGCGCCCAAGACAACATGAGGCCGGATAGCATCCACATAGAAAAGAAACGGAAAAGGTTCACAGGAAAACAAAGGAACCATGAAAATGGCAACATGTACATATAGATGCATATACATGGATGCCAGCAACAGCATATTCATAAAGAACATTTTGCTACATATATCAAAATGTACTCGCTCGTTTCATCGTACACATGCTTGCATAGCACTAATCATACTCTTATCTGCCTGGAAGCATGGACACAGAAACAACTACAGATCAGGAGAGAACAAGGCAGAAAAAATGAAGGAAAGAATAGGGGACCTTGAGGCTAGCTAGCGCTGATCGTGGAAGAGGAGGAGAGATGGAGCCCTTGCTGCTCGAGACTCTGCTGCTGGTGTGCCTTGTACCACCGTATGCCCAGGTATTTATAGGGGTCCAAAGGGACGCAAGGCCTCATGGCCAGCCAACCTCCACCGTCCGTTCAAAATCAAGTCAAAAATGGTACCGTCCATGCAAAAAATCTGCCCCCTCTCTTCCAAAATTCAATATTGGATTCGTATCTTTTGTGATTAAGGAGACACATCTTCAGAAATACTACAGTGTACGTTCTGGCTGGCTGGCCTCTATTTACATGCAAATATTACTGGATCTTTAAACTCTACGTGCATGCCAAGGACCCACGGATTTTTGGCGTCAAAGGTTACTTAAAATGGCATCACAGAAGATCACACCTCGTATACTATTAGTCTCGACGCGGTTGTGTCACACCGACTCACTGGCAATTAATCTGGAGATCACACCTCATATATTCTGGCAACTAGTTTAATTGTTGCAGGGAATTTATATTTTCCAGGAATGGCAGGGAGCTCGTTCCAGATCGATCACAGACGCAGGGTGGGCATTGGGTGGTTAATTCGCCAGATCTGATTTCTTATATTGTCATCTACCATTAATTGGATACCGTATGTGTGCATGGGCCTAATATATCAATCGAGCTGGCTTAATGTAAACGAAATATACACGATTATACCCATTTACATATGTACTGCGACTAAAGGTATCTCTAACAGCGTGCCTTGGACACGGTAAACTTCCGTGGACACGTTCGAGAACAAGGATAGCGAGGCAACCATCCAACCATGTGCATCAAATGTCCGTGTTGAACCCTCCGATGCATATTGCTTGTCTTAGATTTATCTAAATACGGATTATCTAATAATATATACATCTGTATCTAGACAAATCTAAGATAAATAGGAAGTGCCATTTTTTGCATACGTAAAATAGTTGCAAATATATGCATCAGAACCAAAAAGCATAGGATGTTCAACAAGTTTTTACGTCCAACCGATCCTCAAAGTTGTCGGACTAGTTGTTCGTGCAAAAAAGACAATGTTTGCATGGACGACCGGTATGTGTGGCAAATTATTCACTGCAGCCGGTTACTTCTCATCGGTCAGCTCCTCTAACTCGTCTGCCATGTGCTTCAACATCCTTGCATGGTAGGCTTACACGATCTTCGCCACATCGGGATCCAAATCCTCTGTCCTCAAGGTCAACATCTTAGCATCATCTGAGTTGGCCACGAGCTCAACCCTCTTCTCTTCGAGCTTTATCTTCTCTATCGCCGCCATGAACTTCCCATATCCCTCGTCCTTCTTTTCCTCATTCATGTGCTTGACACATGCATTCTCTTTCTTCGCCATTATGTCCTCGAACTTGTTTGTCATCTTGGTCGATGTCCCTTCTCAGTTCTCTTTCTCCTCCTCCAACTTCCTCCCCTGAAACCCCCTCTTGACCTTCTTGGCTGGCTCAAGCACTCCTTTTCTTGAGTCGGTTGGATCATCATCGTTGTCTTCATTGGCTATGTCGTCATTCTTGACGGGATTGGCAATGGATAGGAGCCATTGTGTTGTGCATTCAACTTAAACGAATAATGCATGAAGATGAAGTGTTTCTTCTCCACCCTCAAGAACAATGTGCATGCACGGTATGGCTAGAAAAAAAATACATGTTCAACTAGTTACATATGTGGCAAAATGACCAATACATAGAGCATATCCGAACAAATGACCAACACATATAATAATTTACTTGTTCGGTGATCTATGCATCACTTGGCCATCGACCTTGGAGTTGTCTCAAATGGCCGCAATACTTGTTGACAGACTCTTAAATGGTGTACTATCGATGTGTGAGCGACTTCGGACCATGATCGCGGATCACTTTCGTGTGATATGGATCAAAGCGATTGTGCTCATGGAACCAAGCATGAACATCCGACCCAAAAGTTAAGCCATTTTGGTTTGTGCCATGAAACAGATCAATGATAATGGCCAACCAAGCATCACACAATAATTCGTCCTCCCTCAAACTTAAACTTTATCCCTACCCTTCTTCTTTGTTGGGTCGACACCGGCTAGCCAATCGTCCTGCTCAAGGTTTGGCTGCTCTGTGTACGAGTCCAGCTGCTTGGTGTACTTGTCGGCATGCTTGCAGTGTGTGCCCTTGCCCATATCCTGCTGGGAGTCATCCACTTGTGCGTCCTTGAAGCCGCCTTCGTCGTGGATGATGTCCAACATCTTCCGTCGTCAGCCGCCTCCCGGATGGCATGCTGCAGACCTGTCACGTCCTCTTTGGACCAGCATGAATGCAGCGCCCAGCACGAAGACATTGTTGAAGAGGACACGTGGGAGAAGATTTTAGCTCGGACCGGGTTGTCGAACATGTACGTGGACCCGAGTCCAGAAGCCTGCAAATCTTCCTTGGGTTTGGTGCCAATTTACGAGAATTTAGGCATGCGGACGTGTCCATGAAGATATCCGACACCGCATTAGATGGCATAAATTGTCCGGACGCGCCGGTCCGGACGCTTGCGGGCAGCACGCCGTTCAAGATGCCCAAGGTACACTGACATGTCAACAATTTTATTTTCCCCAACGTACATATGCTTTTTTGCAAGAAACTTCCAATCTATTCATCCTCAAAATGGCAGGTTAGTGAACCACCTAGCGACGACTACAAGCACTGAAGCAAGACTAAGGCACGACATCGTCATTGCCTCTCCCTCCTTGGAGTCAGGCAAACATTGTTGTAGTAGACAGTCGGCAAGTCGTCATGTTAGGGCTCCGTAGGACCAGCGCACCAGAGCAGCAACCATCGCCGACGAAAAAAGTCGTATTGAAAGGATCAAACATATAAGCACCCAAGCAAAGACGAATAAAGTCCAGATCCAAACAAATCCACCAAAAACCAGCACCAACCGAATCCCACAAGATCCAACGGAGACACACCTCCACACATCCTCCGACAAAACTAGATGCACCATGGGATAGAACATAAGAGACATTACTCCTACTGAGGGACATCGCCACCGCCACACAGTCCCAACCAAGACGTTAAACCTAACAAGAACGAGAATAGAGTCCCTCCCACCGGGGGGGGGGGCCAAGGTCCTCCGCATCTCCATGGCCCAGAGGTCATCGAAGATGAGGCGGATCGGTGGCAGTGCCGGTGGGAGGAGGATAAAACCCTGGGATCTTTTTTTGTGGAGGAGGAAAGAGTCAACGTAGATAAGCTTATCCTCGTGTGAAACACCAAGTCATGTTCGAAGTTGAATCGAGGAGCAAACTGTCATTTACCAACTGGAAACTAACATGAAAATAGGTGCAGACCAACCAGAGTCGATCAAATCAGCCAAAACGATGACTGAAATCGATGTTGGGTCAGCACTGTAGATAGCCAATTCAGATGTCATATCTTGGTCTGCACTGGCTATAAAAACAGGCTGGAACTGGCCGGTTCCCATGGTTGTGGCAACTGCAAGGGGCTATTTCTTGGTCCTGGCTGACTCTGCCCAGATCATCAGATGCCAGGTGGTGATGATTTTGTATCTTTGCAGCATTCTACCGAGGATAAATAAATGTCCTTTGACTTTAAAAAATTAAGGTGAAAATATGTTCAGTTTATGTAACTGACATTTTGAATATGTACATATAGTATTCGCTGGTCTTATCTTCGTCATGTAGTATTCGCGACGAACGTCCACCTCTAAAATACCTCAGAACAATTACTTGCCCCTGTGGGCTCTCTCAGGCAGCGCGATATTGCCGTCACAGCGCCTTCAATTGACGCATCCTCTCCCTGTCCCATGTGCCATAAACAAAGGCCTGATCAGGAAAAGCTACAGGAAAACTACACGGCATTACGAAGGTTATGTCGCTTTAACCTTTTCTTTCCAATAGAACATGTTTCCATACTTCCCTGCAACCCGACTCCAGAAGCTCTGAGGAATGTCTAGATCAATCAATGAACCAATGTTGAAATTTATAATGTTACCTACAAAAACAGAGCCACGCTTGAGCATTTCTGTCCTGTCAGTAAACACGAGTGCGTGACAACACTTGTGTTTCATAACTAATCTAGCAGAAACAAAAATACTGTAAAATAAGTTTTATTGCAAAATTGAAGGCGCTATGACGTAACAAATCTGGAAGTCTGGATCAGGATCATGTGCATGGCATCGTACACACCCTAGTGCATGCACTTGTGTGCAATAGTGCAGCCTACATCAAAAAGTGTGTGTTGTTGCAAGATAATATTATGCAGACACAGAATATACACATAAGGAATTAACATCATTGAGTATGCCCTTAGGCTTAAATGACACATCAGCTGCATGGATAAGTGAACCGAATGGATGTCATGATCATTCCTGCATCATACTTCACCCCAGCAGTGTTCATTTTTCTTAATTCAGGAATTGCACTTTACAAATGATCCATATCTGAACTTTATTAGAGTAATATACTTAAATTTGCAATCAATGTGGGGGTCAGTTTCGTTATTCAGATAATAAAATAGCTCTGGCAACAACAACAAAACTAAGTGTAGTGTGAATATTATCTATAAAACAGAATTATCATACCGAAGGTGGGATCTGCAACAAAGACAATAGTTCGGTCATCAACTTGCCAATAATCCTTGATAGCCAATCCTGTAAGACAGAGCATTAATCAATTTTGTGCACAATCATGAGAATGCGAACTAATGCCTCCTGTTAGCCATAACAGAGAAGAATAAAAGATTGTATGATAATAGCTTAATAAAAGATTATATGATAATAGTTTATACGTGTCATGTTGGCCAATGATAATCGCAAGTACAAGCTCTACATTGGTTTTGAGAGTAAATAATTGCCACATAAGGAGAGAATAATCCTACTCCATATTACACGAGGTTTCTGTACATTGATAAAAAATACAGATTGTCGAGTACAAAGAATCAGATAGATTCAAAAATTAATCTGCATAAGTCCAGCAAACTCAGGACATCAGCATTCCCGATCCAATTGAATACATACACAGCTGCCCTCATGGGCCAGACTTGTATTCCCCATGGTCAAAAGGTGCTATCTTAGGCACACCATCCATGCACTTATCCATGCACATATGAAATGAAGAAAAACAATAAAATGTAATACAATGCGACTCATACAAATGTGTAAAAGAAGAAGCAAAAGCCACCTGGTGTATCCGGATAATTTTGTGCGAGAACTCTCAACTTATACCCAGTGTCCTTCTCTAGGTCTTCTATCTCCTGACGTATACGATTTTCCTAAGAACAAATCAAAATAGTCAGCAACCGTCTAACATGTGTTATCCAATTATCAACACCAAAAAATAAAAGGTAGAGAGGCTAAGACTACCCTCTGAAGATACAAATTATTTGTAGTTGCACCCTTATGGAGGTCAATACGACATGTTAAACAAAATTAGGCACAACGGAACTATTACGCAAGGATGAAAAACTTCATCTCATCCCTGCACGGTTGTGCATGCATCCATGTTGCTTTTAGCGTCGCTCTATTCCTCGCGGACACCAAATTTGAAAGCAGTTGCGGATCATCAGATAGTACAAGATTTGAGGCCTGAATTTACCTGGCCCGAAGAGAGAAACCCAGCGACGTCAATGACGGTGGTGAACTCCTTGGGGAGCAGCTCAGGTTTGTTGACCCCAGCCTTGGCACTGACCAAACCAACAACTGCAAAGCACGTACCATCAAGGAGAAGTTTCCACTAAGAAAGCACACATATGATCCATTTTCATTCAAGTGTGCCATCGAAAATATGATAATACAAAGAAGAAGAAAAAAACTTGCAAAATGCCACTCCAAAACAACAACACATCTTCTATTTATGCTGCCACAGCCCACAATTTTCCCCCACTTCACCAAGAGATTACATTTTTTTCTCCGTCGCACAACCACGATCGAGGATGCAAAAGAATTTCAGTTCCGCGCGGATGCAACTCATCAGCTGCCTCTGCCTCCGTCGCCGGCGCTACTGTTACAACAAAGGGGGGCGATTGCTGAAACTGAAAATTGCTAATTTCTGTACGGCAGGGACCGGCGGTGAGAATCACTCTTTCTGGTAAACATAGACCGTGGATAAAGAGCGTCCAAACACGCTCTACACTCTGAATGAACTGAGCCTGGCCTTTCGGGTTCAGACTGAAGCTCCGGTCTCGCGTCGACAGTGCATTGGTTCGCATAGCGTTACCATGCAGCGCACCAGCAAAATTCAGGTGACGAATTTGCTGATTTACCAACGAGCCGCGCATCATTTCGTTATTACTGTAGATATAAGGGCATCATCATCACCAAGGCCTGAACGTGGAAGTGTTCTAGACCTCCAGTTAACCGGATCCAGTGCTGCCTGCCAACTGCGAGCAGCTCCTCGAGGGAAGGAAGATGAAGAATGAGACTGGTGGCTTACAGCAGGAGAAGGACAGGGTGAGCGCGAGCGCGCCGGAGACGGCGGCCTTCCATGGCACGGCGCCGGCTAGCCTCCCGGCCCACGAAGCGGCCTCCCTGCCGGTGGCTGGGATGGTGGGCGGCGGAGTCCGGCGGGCGGAGCAGCGCGCGACGGCGGGAGGATGCCGCCTTGGCCGCGGGTGAATGGATAACGGCGTCGGCGACGATGTGGACGCGGCTGCTCCGTAGGGTGCCCGTGGGAGGGTGGATGGGACGAGGAGAACCATTTTTTTCTCCTCTTCTTTTTCCTACTGAAAATGAAAAATATGTGTCTCCTGGTTCTTTTCGTTCTGTGAGGAAAATTAGTCCCAATGGATTAGACCCGAGAGTACACTTGATAGTTGTTGCACTTTGCTTTTCTCATTGTTATTTGCTTGAACTGGATATCCTTAAAAAAAAAGACATTTAGATTTTGTGCAATTTGGATCGTGTAAATTATTCACGCTCCCAAAGTGAAGGATTGTCCGATTCCTTTGAAACACGGCAAACACATCCCAACATAATACAAACCTTGGTAATATTCATCATGACAACCATGGTTTTTTTTTCTCACGAATTCCATCGCTTACATAAATTTCAAACCCATCTATTTATTCTGCCAACTATTCAAGAATATATTTACCACAAAGATTAGATTTCCGCACGGATAAAAGACCACGATGTTTAATTAATCTTTCATCAGGCTTTCAGGAAAAAAATGAACTCAAGAGTTCAACAACACAAACAAACAATTAAAAAAATGGGCATGCCTAAGGCCCTGAATTCCTGTTAAATAACCATGTATAGTATGAATATATCTGCATGTACTAAACATTCACAATTACTTATTATTACTGCATTGACAAGAATAGTTATACAAACCTTACAGGAACAAGATACACTCGGCTGCATCAACGACACGATATCCAATTAATAACACACTGCACCAAACAGCAGGGCAATATGCAAAGAATGGGCCGTGCTGCCGAAAATGTCTCTGTCAGCTTCCCTCTATGGCTCTTCTATACCCAACATCTAACCAATATCAACTTTTCCCGCAAAAGGGGTTGAAATACTATCAGAACAAGCAAAAGATGAAACGCGGGGCCTAACATGGCGCAAGTACGGTGCAAAAATTTCGGCTCAGGTCAGGTGCGGAAAACCATTGGCATGTGATCTCACAAAGCGCTACTGGATGTATTGGCATGGTAATTCATTGCCAGCAAGAGCCCTCTGTTTCCGATATCCTCCGCAGCAATACCTGCATGATTGGCAACATTTGCATATTAGTTGTCAGGATATTTACTTGTCAAATACTACTTCCTCTGTTCCTAAATATTTGTCTTTTTAAAGATTCAACTATGGACTACATACGGAGCAAAATGAATGAATCTATACTTTAAATTATGTCTATATACATCCGTATGTAGTCCGTAGTGAAATATCTATAAAGACATATTTAGGAATGGAGGTAGTATAAGATAAAGGATCAAACTTGCGTACAACTCAAAATATCTCTTAGAGAAGACCAATCTACATAAGTTGCTCTAGAAGGCCGTGAGAGACAAACCAGGATTGACAATTCAATGGAAGATATCTAGTTGTCTACGACATGAGAAAGCAAATAAATCACAAAGGTATGAATCCAAATAATACCTGCATAGGATTTATGCCAACAGTGGTGTCTTTGATAACTTCACATTTACCATATTTACCACCACTGAACATTTGCAGACAGGAGTCAGTTCCTAATGTACATGTCAATCACTCGTCAACTTTTGTCCCGAACTTCTCAGCCAAGAACTCATCAAGAAGACCATAATTTCGAACAGGTTCTGAGCTGAAGTTCTGAGCAGGCAACTTTCGAATACATACAAGAATATGTTGAACATCTCGACATAATCTGGGTTTCATCAAACATCAAAATAGAAGTGTTAAAAAAGTATAGGTATAGAATACATACAACACATACGAAAAATTAATTGATTCTTCTTTTTTTTGCATGTGGGGAAGAATGGCAAAAGTGTAGCAGTACGATTTATTGATACTGTACCTGTTCTTCGCCTGAGGACTACTGACTTCCAACTTTGAAAATGCGTCTGTAATATGGGAATGGAATATCTGGACTACTTGCCTGCATTGCATAAAAGCGTCAAACGATATTAAGTCAATAAGATCTTGCAAGGGAACAAATAATAACGAATTTTCATGCTATGGATAATATTTCCAGCAAAATCATGATTGAACATAAAACTCAAATTTAGAAATAATGGTGCTATTTGCATTACATGAAGCCCATTAGAGTATTGTTCACGTGGTTACTTCAGCTTGAGCAGCGTCACTACCACCACATGCTGTTTTTACCTCGGTTTGCCTAAGTTGCATTACTCAGGGGGTAAATCACTTTAATTATTTAGTTAGAGATAAAATAGTTTGACTTATCTTTAGATGGTTTTAATTGGTTTATCTCTAGGCCTAATAATATGTTAGGAACTCCTTATAAATAAGGAGGCGTTATCATCATGCTCAGTTAAGCAATAAGAAAAATGATCTCGAGGTTCTTATCCCCATTCAAATGTCTCAACTTCCCCTACGATCTCTAGCCTTCAGCTATGCTTAATGGCCCTCGTATGGTTGCTACCCCAATGAACTGAGGTTCATCTTAAAGAACAGTAATACCTTACAAATTGTTTTCAAAACTTCAGTGCTCCGATTGTTTTAAAGCAATGTAGGTTTGGTGTTCCACTGATGTTTTTTTACATATCATGAATAAGTTAACCAGCTACATACAAGGAATGGCCTATATAAGAGCCGAAGCTGATAACCTCACCATTCTTAAAAAAAGATAATGTCCAAAGATTCTAAAGATACAAAGGATACTTCTTTACCTGAATATCGCTTGCAGATCTACCTCAAGCAGTATTTGAGAAAGGATGCGATGCAAATAAGTGACTTCCTGCAAAATGTTTATGTTCAAAATTTCAGCAACAGTTATAAGTTTATAACTAAACTTAAAGGAAAGCCTGAGTCAGAATTCAAATAACATAAATAAGTGAAAACACCTGAAATGAGATTCCAGGAGAATAAAAGACGGTAAATGGGAGTCAATAAATGAGTTAAAATGTTGTCTCCAAGTAGCAACAGATGAATTTGCATTTCCATTGAACGATCACAAGGAGTGTGGCTACAAATCATAATTAATCATACCTAAATGTAAGACGTTTTTGCAGTTCAAACTTCTTAGCATTTAGGAACAGAGGTAGTAACAGAGTGATTTCCATTGATACTCACTCCATTTCTTTTTACTTCACATATAAGATTTCTCTGAAGTTAAACTTCATAAAGTTTGACCATGTTTATAGGAAAAAATATCAACATCCACAATACCAAATCAATATTGTTAGATACATCATAGAATTAATGTTCGTATTATATAACTTTAATATTGTAGATGTTGATATTTTTAAATATAAATTTGGTGAAACGAAGTTTTGACTTCAGACAAATCTTATATGCGGAGTAAAAAAAATGGAGGGAGTAATGTGCCAAACCATAGCTACCTTTGTAACAGCTTTGGCGAATAGACTTGGCTGCGAATCATTATCATCTTGTCCATTCCAACTTTCCACGATTTGCGGTAATTTTCTAAGATTTGCTAGCAACCTCTCTCTCATTATCTGGACTAGCTTGGTGTGAATTTCATCTCGATGAACCTTATAATCCTGTCATTTCCAAGAAACTTGTAAGAAATGAAATTCATGCAAGTACATAAAACAGTTTGGTGCCAGTCAAGAGTTACCCTAACCCATGAAATGTCAAATAAACAAAATAGTAATCATACCTGAGTAACTCTATCCAGTTCAGACATCAACAGATGTTTGCGTGCCTCCGGTATTTTCAGGAAAAGCACTCGACGAATATCTGCAATTTCAAACAAAAATGGTTTGGCCAAGCAATGATCAAAATCACAGATACTTCAAGGATTCCAAAATAGGTCATCCTGAAAAAATTGATTCAACATGGCCATTGCATTTTCTTTTCCCTAGGTAAATATTGGGTGCAGCAAGAACAGGATGGATCTTGGGATATATGTCGCATATTTGGTGAATTTATTAATTAAATGCAGTGTTAGTTCTGGTTGGCTGTAAGGCTGTTTACTTGTACCGAAATAGCCTATCAGGCTATCACCAGCACATGAAAGTTACTAGAGTACATGAATCAGGCTCTAGATAAACAAAGGGGAACAAGCACACCCGGTACTGGTCCCTAAGCTGGAAATTAGCTGTTGCTTCTACTTTTTCAAGTTCGTGTTGTTCCCTACCCTTCTACATCATATAGCTGTTCAAATACCAACAGTTCCCTATCCTTCTACCTGGTACTAGTCCCTAAGCTGGAAACTAGCTGATGCTTATGTCTGGTACTGTAGATATCTTTTAAGGACCCTGGTTTCCAGTTTTCCAAACTTTCATTCCACCAGCAAATCAAGACACAAAAATATTCAACTAAAACATATAATAAGAAAAGATAATGCGACCCACAATCACTTGAAGTGACAGGATATAGTCAGCCTTCAGAACTCTATGTTTTTGCAAAATTAACAGAAAGTATGGATACCATAAATAACAGTGCAGCAAGAAGACAGAAGATTGGAAAAGAATGCTTACCTGGAATCAAAGAATGTATGAAACTGATAATTTGACTTGCCAAAGCTAAATGCTTAGAAGTAATTGATTTCAGACCAGATACCTGAAAAGGAACCAAAGGAAAATAAACCAATCAGTACATCAAATAGCTATTTAGCTTGATTAAGATTTGAGGAAACTAATGGTGCATTGAAGTACTATTTTTCAAAAAAAAAAACAGATAAGATTTTCGTCTTTTCATAAAAATTGTTGTGTTTCCATATTGGTAAATACTATTGTGCAAATAGTGTCCTATACAATGATAAACAATGAGAAATTGACAGTGCAAGTTCATTTAGCAGACATCTACTTTTTTAATAGAAAGACTGTACAGGAGACCTTATACAGTATACATGTGAGCACCAGAATTATAACCCTGGTGGGTGGAAGTCATGCCCCCACGACTCCACCGCACCAAGAGATGGTTCTCAGCATAGACATATATTTATTAAAAGATTTATTAAAAGAATCCACATTAAATGTAAACGATGAGAAATTGCTAATAACAAATTATGAGCTGTGTTTACATATTTAAACAACGAGGGATTATTGTTACCAATGGTAAACAATGATACCTGCATGGCACCTGCGCCAAGAACCAGTTGGCAAGTTCTAGTGTTGAAATGCTTTAATATCTCAACAACACGTTGGACCACCTCAAAAGATAACGATGGCAAACATTTACTGATGTCAACATACTCTGATAGCATTTTCAACAATATCAAACCGCTGCCAAACAAAAAATTGTAGCGTTATTAACATAAGGCAAGGATACATCTCACAGAAATACAGATGACTAAATGAGTACATAAGATGACAAGAGAAACAGAACAAAGACAGCGTACATCACTATAGAAGAATAGCAAATAAATACAGGAGACTAACCAGTTCACCATATGATAGCCAACACCTCCAAGCACAATGGTCTGCGAGACGGGCCTGACATTGCCAGCAACACTATTTTCAGTCTGAGAAGTGGATTCAGCCTTGTTTTCATTGCCTGTCGTAGATGTTCCATTGCTATTTTCAACATTATTTTCAGTTGACTGTGCTGATTCTTGACTTGTAGAAACCCCATCCTCACTGAGCTTTGAATTGTTATCATTGCTAGGCATCTCCATGCCATTAACAGGAAAATCAGTTGATGACAGTGACAGAACAATCGCTTGGAATTCTTCAGGAACATCAACAGCGACCCACGTCTCTTGGTCAAGAACTGCCTTAATTTTTGCCATCTTCAAAGGAATATTAAATGTTCAGAGCACAAAAAGTGTATAAATCATGCATCAACTACAAAATAAGATCGGTATCAATCTAAAATCTATATCAATTTTTTAAACCAACCCTAGTGTTATAATTTTTGAAGATAATTCAGAAAAAAATGACAAGCAGGGATTTTCTTAAGCATGTGTCCTCAGTTCCACTATCATTTCAACCTCGAGTTATTTGATTGATGGTGAATACCACTACTGTGTGGGTAATGTTGTTTGCAAAACAGAACTAGAAAGGAACCACATTGCATACAAACTGTTGTACATCCATAGGCTATAACTGAGGGAGAAGGCTGAAGGCTTTATACTTCAGAAATAGCACCATAACCAATTCATGTTTCAGGCACAATGATGTTGTATAATTATCCTATAAGCTGTTGCTCGTGCTAACAAAATTCAAAACAAGCTTCTGACTTTGTTCCATTATCTGATTGTAAAACTGTAAATCTAGCTTTCGTAAACTTCAGCAAAGTAATACATAACTCACCCGAACACTATGCTGATACTCAACAAATTGCTTTGACTGTTGCTGTAGAATTCCGCGAATGTTGTAACCTAACCTACCTCCAACCTATGAGGACAAGAGGTGAAAATAATATCATAACTAGCTTTTTACGCAATTAATATGGATATGTGTGCATATAATTTAAACAGAAAAAATAATAACCTTTTCTGTAGCAGCTATAAATTCTTCTGTTATATTATAGATGATCAGGAACTCCTGAAGCCTTAACTTGGGATGTAGAGCAGCACGAACTCCTAGCAGCTTAGCCCATCGTCCATGTGCAGCATCACATGCAGCAAACACTGCTTCTGTGCTTTCTCTCAACACATCAGCTCTACAGAAAATGCAAGTGCTCAAGCAAATCTGTGTTTGCGTCATCACATATAATTAAGGTTTGCAAGTAATGAATGAAATACGGTTACTATATTTGCCAAAACTGACCACAGCATCACCATGATACCAGCAATTAAATTGGTTTTTACAGAACAAAGAGCAAGTTATAACTTAACTTACCGAATATTTTTTATTGAATTTATACTGGACATATCATTTGCCTTTCCTTGAAACAACGGAAGCTTAGTAGGACTGCGTGTAACAGTATTAGAGACCCGTGAAGTAACATCATAATCTTTCTCTTGAGAAAAATCAACTGAGCCACCATGTTGTGCGACAGGATTTGTGTCATCAGGACTTATGTTCCCATCAAGGTTTCGCATGATCCACTGAACTATTTTTTTAACTTCAGCTGCTTGCTGTAGATGTACCTGGAAAGGAGGTGCACATTAAGATTTAATTTGGTAGACCATCTTCAATTAAAGCAAAACAAAATGATACATTGAGAAACCAATTTACCTGAACTATACTAAAAATAGCCGATAAAAGCTGAACAAAACCTTCAGATGATAGACTACGCAGTTTATTTGCTAAAGACTGGCCTCCAGCTGTACAATTGCAGTTCAAAACAAGTAGGAAGTTAGTGTGCAAGGTAGCAAGCTATGAAGACATATATTGAATTAAGAAAAAAATGCAAGACCATCAGAATCGGCAGCTCTGTCTCCAGTTACTGAATCAGAATCTATTGGTTTGGAAATCAAGACTGGAAGCATCTCTGCAACTGTGGATTTGATTGACGCTTTCATAACAGTAATAAGGGTATCCCGGTATATTCTGAGCACCGCAGGAACTTTGTCCTGCAAGATATAAATATGAACCTTATTATTCTGTATCCCCGCAGACTAATGACTCATGAATATACCATATATCCAGAAATACATAAACATGATCCTTCCACCACTTAGCTTTTTAAGTTCATACTCCCTCCGTCCCAAAACTCTTGTCTTAGGTTTGTCTAGAGATGGATGTATCTAAATACTAAAATATGACTAGATACATTCATATCTAGACAAATCTAAGACAAGAATTTTGGGACGGAGGGAGTAGGTGATTGACCTTTTCAAAAAAAATACTGAACTTGGTTTTCTGTATGCATGGAATTTTAGAGGGCATTTTATTTACAACTGCCTTGTTAGTGAGGGTAGTCTCTTATAAGGCCCCATAAACCCAGCTTATATGATGAGAAACTTATTGAATAATCACAAATATTACTGTGCTCATTGCGTAGCCAAATAGCGCATACAAATGTGAATAAGTGCTTCTCTGGAACTAAATCTATATGTCGTCTTACACTAAAGCCCCCATCGCTAGCTCTACAATATTGAATAGAAAAGCAGCCGCAGGACACCCTATTTTTCTGCACATCCACCCTCCATTTGAATATCTCAGCTTAATGGAAATATCTGACAGAACTAACCGTTCTCAGCAGGCAAATAATGAGGGGGAGAAGACGATCTCTGAGGATGAAGCCATCCTCCTCATCAACGTTTACCTGCATTGAGATGATGAACGCCGGTCAATAGAAGAAACAGAGCTGAAAACATTTTACTAGAACAAAAACAGTGTAGCTTAAAAACGAACCATAATCTAAACCAAAGGAGTACAGTACACATCAAGCCATTGTTAAAAAAACAAATTAGCATTTCACCTTTTGGCAAATTGGAGAAGATCAAGAACTGATTTGAGCACAGTCGTGGTATATATGATAACAGTGTGGTAACAAAGTTTAAGATCTGAAAACTGTAATTATTTTGGGATCACGTTTTGCGACGTGAGGATCCTATGATGACACTCAACATACATCAAACAGAAATTTCGGTAAAATTATTGTAGTCATCAAGAAACTACAAGTTCTTGATACAACGACACAAATAATAATGTAATGTGATGAAGCTACAAAGAAATCGAAATAGCAATGCCCTTGCCTCCTTGGCATTGATTCATTTACAGAGCCAATGGTTGCAAGTGGAAACAGGCGCAGCAGGTACTACTAACTCAGCATGAATGGTAGGTATTCGCTCCCTATCAGTTATGAGCCTCTCTAGATCTCTCAATCACACTTCATTACTCATGTTCATTCAGTTTCAGTTAACTAATTATTATTACTTAAAGTTGGCATGAAAGGTACACAAAAAACTCAGCATGAATGCATTGCATTGAAATCAGGTAAAGATAGGCCAATTATGAGATGGAGAATTGCAAAACTGAAAGCGCACATACTTCATGCTCGGTCCCATTGAGGGGAGTAGAAGTCTTCCTTTTCACAGTTGATAAAACCATCGCATCGACAGTTTTTCCGTCAGGAACAGCAGCCCGTACAAACTCTGCTGAAAGAATGCTACAAGAATGAATAGTAAGTTAAACAGCAAGTTGCTGATGGGACAGAAAAGGCTGCAAACAACATCACTATTCTAGGGGGCAAATATAAAGAAAATAAAATTATAGGATTTTAAGGTAGCTTCAGATTGAGACAAAATTGACCTTATATTATAGATGACGATAACGTACCATTAGCAAGGAAACAATATAGAAGCTAAATTTAAAGGATAGGTGGATCTAGAGTACATTTTCATTAAAATGTCACTTAAATGGATGTACTGATTTAGGCCTTGATATCCCCCAAAACAACTGACACATTACGCTGACTACAGTCTAATTGACATTTGAGTATCATTGGAACCGAATCATTCCATTTCACATTGGCTTGCACAAAATTAAGGATCAACAAATGTATTTCACTTAAAATATCTTATTGGAATCCATATGTATGCATATATTGAAAAGGCAATAAAATGCTTTGGCTCATGTAGTAAACATGTAACAAAGAAAAACGATGGCCCAGAACTATTCAACTGCCAATCATATGGATGATTACGAACGCAGTATTAGGCACAAGACACACTTGAGGTGCTACATCGGTAAATCAACAGGAGGCTAGATGGCAATGATGATAACAGAGAGTTTTTTTTTTCCAATTATCTTTACTATGACAGAGTGGATCATGTCTAATATTAGAGTATGGAATATTCACACCACCTCATATATGTTTACACCATTTTTTCACATTTTTATAGTTATAGAAGACCCAAGAAACTGTGTGCCATCCATTTAACATGAAACAGTGAATCCCTCCTAAAACAGAATGAGACAATAAAGCAATTATGCAAAATCTAAAAGCAGCACAGTTCCCAGTCTCTTGCTCCACTACAGTTTGTTTTGCTTCCAGAGTTCCAAAAGACCACGTAACTCCTCTTGCATTCCTCTCACCTCCTCCCTCCTGACCTCCCCACAGTCAAACTATGCTTCTCTATTCCCTTTTCATGAGTCTGCACTGCTCATGCTACTTTTTTGCTCATATTCCTTGCATAACTGATCAATAAAGAAAGCGGGTCCTGCTCATGCTACTTCAATCCTTCCAATTTTCGTCATTCATCTTATAACTCTTTAGTCATTATCTCCAGTGTACTATTAGTATTTGGCTGTGAGATCCCAGCCCACTAGAGAACAAGCCCATTGTGGTCCATGTGGGTATGTGTGTAAGAGCATGGTTGGGATAGTCCCACCTTGCTAGTTTAGGAGGAGCAACACCAACACATAAACCCATAGGTTCCATAGGTGGCAACTCAATCTAGCCTTCTTGTGTGAAGCGAGAACAAAAACACAAAGAGAGTTGCTACATGTGTGTGTCCGACCCAATACGGGGTTAGCTCTAACCAGTATGGAAATCATTACATTGGCTTTATTTTGACTTTAGGGCATCTACATTAGATTTCAAAAAAATGCCCTCTCTTAATCTTGTTAACATGCAGTTTGACCAGGCATGCACCTTGCACCACAAAGACGCTGAGCCCTTTGTAGCCTTGGGTACTTTTGCCTTGCTGCGCCTAGACCAACCACCTAGGGGTGGATTTGGTGCATTTGTAGCACTGATGTGTACTCTGATAGATCATACTGCTACGACGAGATACCAATAAACGACTGCAGTATCAAGCCTCTATAAGTATCCACTTTTGTTTCAGATACTCAGATGAAATTGCAATTGAAGTTAAAACACTACATGGTTCCTGATCTCATAAATCAGCCTAACTACACTGATAGAGATTATGTCTCAAGCTTTCCATCAGAATTCATAATGTATTTCTAAGCACGTAAAGGCATTTATTTTTCACATCAGAGATATCATTCATGTAATAAGTATTGCCCCTATAAAATAACAGCACATTATATTGATAGGATGTATGTTTAGTTTGTATGAAAATACCTGTTCACTGAATCTAATGATGTTCCCAACTGATCACGAATATGTCGAAAGCAATAAAGCCCAGCAAGTTCATCAGTGTCCTGGTTGAAAGAATTTATGTACCATAAACATAGGTTACACATACTGCACATGTCTGCTGACTGCAGTCATTCATTGGAAATATGCTAGGTGGCGTGTGATGGCAAAGAGTAACGGCATTACATAGGAATATTATGATAACACACTGGCATCAGGTCATGTAGAAGGTAATGTTTAGGTAACTTACTATGAGATTTTGCAAGTCATCAATGACATCAAGCGCACCAGCACAATCTGCCGCTAGCACAAGCTGCACATGTAGAAGAAGCTTATAAACCCAATGCATAGAAGAGATGTGAAGGCAGGAGGGACCTTTAAGCAATAGGTTACTATGATTCAAATATTCAATATAGAAGCAAAACAAAAATATAGTTGTTGCTTAAGTATGAACAGTTCAGGTCAGGCTGCCAAATCAGATACAATAGATCACTGGACTACATAAATAGCACAACAGTGATCTGGCAGAAAATAATGATAATTATGAACTAGCAGCAAAAAAAATGTGGCTGTGTTTGCAGTAGTATGTGCTTATAGGGCATTTACGCAAGCTCATATCCTCTCAAACAAAGACCGGTCATAATTTCTCTGCGGTCAAATAAAGACCATTGTCCCCAATAAGGCAAGAAGATGGATCCAAAGACATCGTTAGGTTACGTTTCCCACTCATCCATTTTCTAGTGTAACAACTCAAGAATGGACAGCATGTCGACCTACAGTTGGCCCTTAACACTTGTGACTTCCAAGGTACCAGTAACGTATAGAAAATATGCAAGGTCATTCCATAAAAAACACTGTCATGCATATAGCATAGCAATTCATGGTGTTACATGCGCAGCAATGATTGTCAGCTAATCAATCAATTCATTAAACCCCAGACCAATATCTGTATGTGCATGATTTTGTGGTTTTGCATACTTTGCACCGAACCTGACTATCAACCAACTCATCATGAAACTACGAGAGAAATGGTAACACACCACATCAATAAACAATGTGCAGTGCATGTCCGGACCATTTCTGGGAGCAACATTGCTGATCCGCAAGCAAACCAAATGCAATGCTCGGTGAGACCACTGACCAGCTTGAGGGCCGCGAGCGCCTGACTGACATAGAGGATGATGGTGAGCTTCTCCTGCAGCGCGACGAGGTTCCCCCGGGTGGCATTGAGCTCCTGCACCTGCTGGGCGTCCCCGACGAGGTCGCCCGTGAGCACCCGGACCACCTCCCTGAGCTCGCGGATCCTCCCGACGGCGGCGACAATCTCCCCGTCCAGGCCGCGGAGCCGGCCCTGGGCCTCGTAGAAGGACTCGGAGCGGCGCGCGATCTCCCGCACGAGGTGCGCCTCGACGACGTCGAGGTGCTGGCCGAGGCGCTCCTGCAGGGCGGCGTCGGCGAGCGGGCAGGCGGCCTCGAAGGTGGCCCCCTCCTCGAGCGCGAAGTCCTCCTTGAAGAAGAGCGCGGGGACCTCGCGGAGGCATGCGGCGAGGCCGGAGGAGGAGGAGGGGGAGGTCGACGCGCCGTGGTCGGAGGCGGCGAGGGCGAGCTCGGCGGTGGCGTGGAGGCGGACGTCGGCGAAGCGCGCGAAGGGGTCGGCGACGCGGGCGAGGTAGGGCGCGAAGTCGGCGCGGGAGACCTCGCAGGGGTGGGAGGGCGGGGGCGGCGCGTCCGGGAGGGTGGTCGGCGGGGGCCACGGGAGCCAGTAGGAGCCCGCGGAGGCCGAGGGGAGCGGGTTGTTGAGGAGCGAGGTGATGGACTGCGGGACGCCGCCCGGGGGCGCCGCCGCGGCGGCGGTGGGGGAGTCGGTGGAGTAGGAGGCGGAGGAGGTGGAGGCGGTGCGGAGGGGCGGGCGCGAGGCCATCGCTGCGCGGGGCGGCTAGGGGAGGGGAGGCGTAGGCATGGGAGATCGGGATCTGGGAGGGCCGGGGAGCGAAGAAGCCAACCGCAGGGGTGGGGGGGAGAGCTTGGCTGGTCAGATCTGTCGCTGGTCAGGTGGGAGGGATGGAGGGAGGAAGGGGGAGAAGAGAGGGAGGGAGTGTGGTGGTTTGCTTCCCTGTTTTCTCCCGGTTTTTCCTTCTCCTTGGCTTTGGTTTATCTTCTTTCTCAGTGTTTTGTGCTATATCATAATCTTCTTTGACTAGTTTTGAATGAAAACTACGTCCTATGTAGTTCAAAAATGCTTTTATATATTATAGTAGAACGGAGTGAATATATCTTTTTTTTTTGTTTTTTCAGCAGAAAAGAGAGTTCTATTCAATGTTTACTAAGTTGGAGTCGAGAGGCAAAAGTTTCTCAATACATGTGGTCCTTGGTGCAAGCACACGGTTATGCTTCGCTTCGTACACGTATAATTTGTCAAGCGATCAGCCACTCTATTATGATTCCTATTAATTTTCTGTGGAACAAAATCACTGGCGTTCATCATAGTTTTGACAAGACGTCTATAAACTGAGCATACAAGTCCATCATGAGAAAAAAATGAACAATGCATTCACGAAATTAGGTTGATAGTCATCGGCAGTTCTGTATGCTGTAACATGACAACCATCCCCTGCATAATAGCATGAATCTCTGCTTCAAGGGCATCATTGCAGATAAGCAACGAATATAATGGATCCATAGTGTCTTCGCGATACCATTCTCTCCCGAGAACGAACCATCAACATATATCTTCATCTGTTATAATAAGTTGGGTACTTGTGGACAATTAGACTGTCAATACTACTCCGTGTATATAAATGCATGTAAAGATACTCCTATTCGAAAGCATTTGATAGTCACTATGTTGTTAATGGCTTACCAAATGACGGGCATAATTTGCTTGACGTGTGTCCTTCTAATAAGTGTGTGAATTGGACTTACAAGTGCTTAATAATCAACATGGGTAAAACGATAGCACCAAACTAGCAAACAGACAAATGCTAAAAAAATAAAAATAACCCAAACATGCAAAAGCCATGAATACATAAGTGCATATTTGATCATGTATGCCCACTGTCCATATATTGGAATATTGTAGTGTTAGGCTTACAACATTAGAAGATGCACCTGTCATAGAAAACGTCCTTACAATCAGGGGTTCGCCATGTTGACCGCACCCATGTCTTCTAAGCATACGAAACATATTTAGACAATCGCATCTACCTCATCAAGTGCCTTTTCCTTGCTAAGTTGGATAAATACCGACTGAGGGGGTCTTGAATTAGGGGGTTCTCGGATATCTGACATGTTGTCTACGGGCCGGACTATGTGGGCTACTCACCGAACACTAGATGGTTTGAAGGCCCACTTTCTAGGATGGAAGCTTCGAGGAACACGGCTTGCGCTTCACGTTTGATGTAGTAACAAGCATGTTTATCTCTTCGGTATGTAACCGACCATGTGTAAACCCTAGGCCTCCTCGGCATCTATATAAGCCGGAGGGTTTTAGGGTGTAGAAGGAGGATAACTCATCTAGGGTTAGACATACGATCTCGAGGTACATCAACTCTGTATTCCCATAAACCTCCATAGGAGGGCCCGAACCTAGGTAAACTTGTGTCCCCTTCGTCTCCTGTTACCGTCGATCCTAGTCTCATAGTTGGGGACCCCCTACCCGAAATCCGCCGGTTTTGACACCGGCATTGGTGCTTTCATTGAGAGGTCCTCTGTGAGCGAGATGGAATCGGCGCCTCGCTTGGTCATCAACGAAGAGGTCCGTAACATGGACGTTTTCGTCCCCGGACAGATCTTCGCCTTCGACAGCGTTGTGCTGCATGTTGATTCCACCGGCCAACTAGGTCGTGTGGAGAACTTCGCCCCCGATCAGGAAGTTAGATTTGTAAACCTAGAGTTTCTTGACGACTCTCGAGGCGACTTGTCACTAATCGGGCTCACGGCTTCGCCCATAACCCCCGAGGACTCTAAGGCCTTAACCTTGAGCCCCTTCGTCGGACATGCCAATGGGGTCACCCATGGCGGCAGTCCGATCTCTAACCCCGGCCTGGCCATCAAGCCATATGACCGGACATGTGTTCCTACCGAACACTCCCCATGGGTGGGCTTCATAGGGGTTAACTCCACGAGCGTTGAACAGCTGGATCCGATCAGGCCCTCAGCGGTCGACAAGGCCTTGGAGCAATTCTCGTCGATGAAGATCACCGACGATCCAGCCCCGATCTATGCCTGACCCGGTTACAGTTCGGGCAGGGATGGATTTTTTGACCCACCCACCACCCACTTGATAGCCACCGTCGAAGACTTAACCGACGTGCTAGACTATACCTCCAAGGAGGCAGAATACATGGATGAAGAGGACCGTGCTCCCACTCCCGTTAACACTGGGAATTGGACCGCCACTTCTACATATGACGTCTACATGGTAGATACTCCCGCCATGAACGGCGACAACACGCCTCACAGCGATGGCAACAAATCGGGCAACGCGCCACCAAGGCGCTGGAAATTGCATAAGCGGTCCAAAAGCAAAAAGGGAAGAAGAACTATTATCATCAGCAGGGATGGCAACGCCCCTGCCGATCACGATCATCCCGATGTGCCCGAGCACCCGTTTGAGGGTCCGGACGAACTTGCGGACCAAAACGACCCCGATACCGTCAAGAACCCCGAAGGCAACGATTACCTCCCCTCCCCCCCCCCCCCCCCGTCGAGGAGGAAGACCTACCAGAAGCCGAGACTTGTACATCCCCGATAACCTTGAGGATCAGGAAGAAATCAGGTAGCGGCTCATAGCAACGGCTCGCAGCCTGAAGGCCAAAGAGCCGCAACTCAAAGCCAAGGAAGTATATGACACTGGTCTATCAAACCAGCCCAAAAGCTACCCTCGGAGGAGGCTGCTGCCACAATTCGATGATGAGCTCACTGACACTCCGTCTCCGCATCATACCACCTATGACGAGCCGGACCGCCCTCCTCGTGGGCGTGACAGAGCGGCTAAAGACACCGGTTATGTACCGGTGATGCCTCGAAGACAGGGCAAGGAGTCATTCGAGCCCAATGACCAGTTTGACCTGCGCGACGACTTAAATCACAAGGCAGGTCGTACAAGATCCATCTACGGATCCAGAGATTACTCACCGGATAGACGGGGAGAATATAGACCATGGTTCGACCAAAATAATAGAGGTCGTGAATGCAACCGGTCCCATACAAACACCGAGTATAGGCGGGACATAGCTCGGGTCAGAGGCGCCGCTCACCCACTTTGCTTCACAGATGAAGTAATGCGGCATCAGTTCCCCGAAGGGTTTAACCCGTAAATATAGAACAGTATGACGGGACCACTGACCCAACTGTATGGATAGAGGACTTCCTCCTCCATATCATATGGCATGAGGAGATGATCTCCATACCATGAAATACTTACCTCTCAAGCTTAAGGGGCCAGCTCGGCACTGGTTAAACAACCTCCCTAAAAACTCCATAGGACATTGGGAAGACTTGGAAGACGCATTTCGCTCTAACTTCCAGGGGACCTATGTCCGCCCGCCGGACTCTTCCGACCCCAGTAATGTCGTCCAGAAGCCCGACGAGTCCGCCCGACAGTTCTAGAATCGGTTCTTAACTAAGAAGAACCAAATTATCGATTGTTCGGACGCCAAGACCATTGCCTCCTTCCGGCACAATATTCGGGACGAATGGCTGGCCCGCCAGCTAGGCCAGGACAAGCCTCAGACTATGTTCGCCCTTACTTCCCTCATGACCCGCTTCTGTGCGGGCGAAGATAACTGGCTGGCAAGACGCAGCCACAATTCTGAAGATCATGTGGCACTCGAAGCCCAGGATGGCCACTCAAAGCCGAAGCGCAATAAGAACAAACGTCGGCACAACAGCAACGACGCCGATGACACGGCGGTTAATGCCGGATTCCGCAACTCCCGACCTAGGCAGCGGAAAAATCCCCCTAAAGGCAATCGTGACGGACCCACTCAGCTCGAGAAGATCATGGACAAGACTTGCCAAATTCATGGAACTTCGGAAAAGCCAGCCAATCACACACACCGCAACTGTTGGGTGTTTAAATAGGCCAGAAAAATACAACCCGAAGACCAGGGCAAGAGCTCGCGCAGCGAGGACGAAGAAGAGCCTCGGGGTCCAATAGGTGGCGGTCAGAAGAAATTCCCTCCCTAAGTCAAAATGGTGAATATGATATAAGCCACCCACATACCTAAGAAAAAGAGAAAGCGGGCCCTTCAGGAGGTCTATGCCGTGGAGCCCGTAGCTCCGAATTATAACCCATGGTCAGCATACCCGATCACTTTTGACCGGCGAGACCATCCGACCAGTATCCATCATGGGGGCTCGACTGCCCTCATCCTAGATCCCATTATAGATTGGTATCACCTCACTAAAGTCCTAATGGACGGAGGAAGTAGCCTCAATCTGATTTACTCAAACAAGGTGAAAAAGATGGGTATGGATCCATCAAGGATCAAGCCCAGCAGCATTGCCTTCAAGGGAGTGATCCCAGGTGTTGAGGCCCGATGTACGGGCTCTGTAACCCTGGAGGTTGTGTTCGACTCGCCCGATAACTTCCGCGGCGACGACTTGGTCTTCGACATTGTGCCCTTTCACAGCGGCTATCACGCGCTGCTCGGTCGGATGGCGTTTGCTCGATTCAACTCAGTCCCGCATTACGCATACCTCAAGCTCAAGATGTCGGGCCCCAAGGGGGTCATCACTGTCAACGGCAATACAGAGTGGTCCCTTAGAACGAATGAACATGCACTGGCACCGGCGGCCGAATTCAGCTACAAAGACGACCGACAAGCCTCGCCAATCGCCATAAAGGCACGAAAGGCCGGGAAGAGAGTTCGGATTCAGGCCGAACACTCTGACCCTCCTTCCTTCCCTCAATAGGGACTCGCCCCCCACCGCACTACCTCAGGACCAGCAAAGTATGTGCTGAGAAGGCACAACTCCGCACTTAAGATTCCATGGGTAGCGGTGGGGAACTTACAATAGGCGCTCGGTTGTTCCGAACTGTTACCATTAACACGTCTTCGGACAAACTACAGGCGCTCCTAAAAGAGCCTGCCCATGGTGTAAAGCTAACACTGCGGCCTCTCAAGATTTTGTTCGCAAAGTCCGCCCGCGCCAACACCCGTCAAGGTACATCCAAAAGCAAGAGTCAACTAGCAAGAGGGCATATCGAAGGCGTCTGGTCACCAATTGAAGACCCCTGGTACAACAGATCCTGTAGGACTTTATTTCTTATCACATACTTGTAAACATCTGCTTCGGCAATCCGAGTCATAAGAGTCGTTGAGGAAATGCGAAATTGCATGGCGCACGTACGCCTTATTTGTCCTGTTTTCGGCACATACTTTTTCTTCCCTCCCTCTTCTCGTGAACCTGTTCGGTATGACTCAAGGTCACCGGCTAATAGACCGGGGGCTCGATTTCAACACAAATCGCCTTAACCATTGTGTGTTCGGCATCTTGGCGTTCGCTTTATATGCATCGGTTCTGAACTATGTCTTTGGTCATTAAGTTGGGTTGTCTGGCTCCTGTGCTTGCCCCTTTATGTTCCGCTCGTTCGGCTAAAAGGGCAAAGGGAGCACCCTTGCGATTGTGCTTCCAGATAGTCCGGTCAAGCACCTCAGGGGAGAAAGCCGAAAACGGACTGTCATAGTATGCGTGATCCGGTCTGTGAACCCCAAGTTAGAAGTATTATACTTCAACCCTCGTAAACGGTTATTCTGTGTTATACGAGGACTTTGCCCTTTGTGCAAATACTATGATGTTGGCTTCGGCCTCGGCTCGTCCGAATATCGCAAAAACTCCGATGGATAATCGTGCGCTTCCCGCAGTCCTTTTCGCGCCCCTTCGATTAAGTGAAAGAAATAAAGCATAATAGTCCGATTGCCTAGTCTGCCACACTAAATCGCCTTCGGGTTCCTATAATTTGGCTAAGGAACACAGTGCATTGGAATAGACACCTCATGTAGTATCTACGTGGGGGCTGAAGCCGATGACTCGCATCTTTCAGTATCAAACAACCATACATGAGTCATAAAGGAATGCAAAAACAATATAAGCGCAGATACTAATACCATTGAAAAATATAAACAAGTCTTAGGACATATTACAAGCTCATTCAAATATTTTTTCACCTGAACACTGCGACACTATCACCCGCACACTCTCCATTACTCCATCGAAGTAAAGCTCGGGGCATCGGTGCTCCTTCAATGTAGGAGGAACGCTTGACGGTGTCGAGGCGGGGCGTCGCATCAATCAGCTGTTGCACCAGGCCGAAGTAGCTGCCTGGGAGTGGCTCGCTGGGCCATAGGTGGATGCAGAGGTCCTTGATGGCCGGCTCCGCCATTCGGTGCATCTCCATCAGCTGTTTCAGCTGCTCCACCAGGAGAGGAGGACGCTCGGGGGCTCCGAATTGTGCCCAGAACATCCGAGCTTCGTCTTCCTCTCCCCATGAGGCAAGCAGCTGATTGGCGTCCTACACACTCTTCTTGAGATCGGTGGCCGCGCCTGAGGATCGCCACACCTGGGTCAGCAATTCGAATTTGCTATCTCCGAACACGCACTTTAGGGAGTATGGCTTACCATCAGCTATCTCCTTGGCTTGGCGAACTTGTTCCTCGAAGAACCGTCTGCCCACCTGCTCCTTCTGGAAATCAGACTTCATGGTGGACAGTTCGGCCGAGATCGCCATATTCTTTTAATCCAAGGCCTCGCATTTGTTGCTCGCATCCCTGAGCTCATCCTATATCTCTACCACACGAGCCTGGTGTTTATCACTGGTGGCTCGTAGGGCGGAGAGTGTGATGGCCGCTTCCTTGGTCGTCGCCTTCTCCACGACCGCTTCATCTTTGGCACGTTGAAGCTCGGCCTTGAGTTTTTCAATCTCTTTCGACGAAGTTGCATCACGATGCGACTTCATTAGGAATCTGCATTGAAAGTATTCGGGAGAAAGCATCCAAATGTAGTTCGGACTTACCCTGCGCCTCGACGAACCTCTTGTTGAGGGCTTCCACCTCATCCTCGGAGCGCTTGAGCTTCTGATGTAGCTCGTCCATCTCGGCACCATTTTTCGCTGTCGCTGATGATGAAGCCTACATTAGACAATCCATACATCACATCGGCACTCGCTTCCCGAAATTAGAGTTATGACCCCTAGGTGAGCTTGTTCACCTCACCTAGGGCTCAGGGGCTGCCATGTCTACAGTACGGATGGATAAAAATACTTAGCAAAATTCTGAGTGACTTACTTGAAAGCCCGCAAGGAGACCTTTGAAGGCTTCCTTCAGTCTGTTATCAACGGACTGGACGCTCTGTAGTACCGCACCCATAAGGGTGCGGTGCTTGATACGTCTCCACCGTATCTATAATTTTTCATTGTTTCATGCCAATATTCTACAAATTTCATATACTTTTGCCAACTTTTTATACTATTTTGGGACTAACATATTGATCCAGTGCCCAGTGCCAGTTCCTGTTTGTTGCGTGTTTTTTTGTTTCGCGGAAACTCCATATCAAATGAAGTCCAAACAGGATAAAAACTTATGGAGATTTTTTTGGAATATATGTGAATTTTGGGAAGTGGAATCAACAGAAGGTGGTGCCCGAGGGGCCCACAAGCCTGCCAGGCGTGCCCTGGGGGGTAGGGTGCGCCAAGAGGGCTTGTATCTTCTTATGACAAGGGTGTTTATAATTACTATGATATTGAGCAAACTGAAGAATTTGTTGCTTTTAAGGGTGCCTGTGAAATTGCTTCTTCGATTGAAAAGTATGATGCTACTCTTTACAAATATGAAAGTTTTGCCATACTTAAATATTTCTATGAAAACTATCCTTCTAATGCTTATGTTAAGCAATATATTGAGGACTCCTCCGCTGTCCAGGAGGAAACTAATATTTTGGAGGAATCTATGGAAGAAGAAATTGCTGAAACTGTGAGCTCATTAGATGAAAAATATGAGGAGGAGAGTGAAGAACAAAAGGAGGAAGAGCGGATTAGCTACCCGTTCCCACCTTCTAATGAGAGTAACTCTTCAACGCATGCATTGTTTAATTTCCCTCTGTGCTTACCGAAGGATGAATGCTATGTTTATTGCTATGATCCCTTGGATTCATTTGAAATATCCCTTTTTGATGAACTTGATGCTTGCTATGCTTGTGGCCATGATGCCAATATGAATTATGCTTATGAAGATGAACTTGCTATAGTTCCTTATGTTAAGCATGAAATCGTTTCTATTGCACCCACACACGATAGTCCTATTATCTTTTTGAATTCTCCCAACTACACTATATTGGAGAAGTTTGCACTTATTAAGGATTATATAGATGGGTTGCCTTTTACTATTACATATGATGATTTTGATAGATATAATATGCATGTGCTTGCTGCTCCTACTTGCAATTATTATGAGAGAGGAACTACATCTCCACCTCTCTATGTTTCCAATATGATAAAATTGTAAGAAACTGCTTATGCTATGTATTGGCCTTTACTTTGTGTGCATGAATTGTTCTTTTATGACATGCCGATGCATAGGAAGAGAGTTAGACTTCGTTGTTGCATGATATATGTTACATTGTGCTCACTACCAAACTACAAATCATTGTTAATTAAAATTGGCTTTGATATACCTTGGGATCCGGGTGGATCCATTACTTGAGCACTTTATGCCTAGTTTAATGGCTTTAAAGAAAGCGCTGCCAGGGAGACAACCCGGAAGTTTTAGAGAGTCATTTTATTCTGTTGTGTGCTTTTATATAGTTTAAAAACAAAAAATAAATAGGGGAACCTAAAACTTTTTCAAAAAGAAAAGTGAAAGTGAGAGAGACGAGCATTCTGAAAGTGGGAGATAGCCTTGAACTTTGTTCATGCCCATGGAAACTTTGCAAATCTTGATTACAGAAACTTTTCAACAAAAATAATGATCTCCTTGTATAAATCCATTGTATTATAAAAATATTGTACCAAGATTTGCCTTTAGGATGATTAGATTGCTTGTTTGGTGTGTGAAGTGCAAAAACAGAAACTTTGGCTGTAGTACGTGAATTTACATTTTTACTGGAATGTCAAAAGTTTCTGAATTTTTTACACGGTACTTATATGAAAACCTTTTATTTTGTACTAGTTTTCAGATTTTTTAGAATTACAGAAGTATGGTGAATATTCAGATTACTACAGACTGCCCTGTTTAAGACAGATTCTGTTTTTGATGCATTGTTTTGCTCGTTTTGATGAAACTATCGATTGTATCGGTAGTATAAGCCATGGAAAAATTATAATTCAGTAGCTACAATGTAAAATTAAAATATGAATTGGTTGGCAACAGTACATAAAGTTGTGATTTGCTTTATTATACTAACGAATCTCATGAGGGTTTTGTTAAGTTTTGTGTGATTGAAGTTTTGAAGTTTTGGGTGAGATCACGATGGATGAAGGAATAAGGAGTGGAAAGAGACTAAGCTTGGGGATGCCTAATATTCAAGGACTCCCAAGAAACTAAGCTTGGGGATGCCCCGGAAGGCATCCCCTCTTTCTTCTAACAACCATCGATAATTTTACTTTGAGCTATATTTTTACTCGTCACATGATATGCATAAATTTTGGAGTGTCGTGTGCTTTTTATTTTTCTTTTAATAATGCACCATGCTGATATGAGATAGTCCTTCATCGATTTATAGAATTCTTCATGCACTTCACTTATATCTTTTGAGTATGTCTTTATAGAATGCTTCATGTGCTTCACTTATATCATTTGAAGTTTGGATTGCCTGTTTCTCTACACATAGAAAACCGCCATTTGTAGAATGCTCTTTTGATTCACTTATATTTTTTAGAGCGTGGGCATATATTTTGTAGAAAGAATTAAACTCTCATGATTTACTTATACCTATTTAGAGAGTTAACATGAGTTGGTCATTCACATGGTTAGTCATAAAATCCTACATCAAATTTGTAGATCACTGAATATGATATGTTTGATTCCTTGCATATAGTTTTGAGATATGAAGATGGTAATATGAGAGTCATGCTAGTGAGTAGTTGTGAATTGGAGAAATACTTGTGTTAAGGTTTGTGATTCCCGTAGCATGCACGTATGGTGAACCATTATGTAACAAAGTCGGAGCATGATTTGTTTAATGATTGTCAACCTTTGTGTGAGGGCCGGGAGCGCGCGATGGTTAACTCCTACCAACCTCTCCCCTAGGAGCATGCGTCTAATGCTTTGTTTGATAACTAATAGACTTTTGCAATAAGTGTGTGAGTTCTTTATGACTAATGTTGAGTCCATGGATTATACGCACTCTCACCCTTCCACCTTTGCTAGCCTCTATAGTACCGTGCAACTTTCGCCGGTGCATCAAAACCACCTTCCTCAAAAAAGCCACCATATATTTTCCTCAAAGAAGCCACCATACCTACCTATTATGACATTTCCATAGCCATTCCGAGATATATTGCCATGCAACTTCCACCGGTCCGTTTAGTATGACATGCACCATCATTTTCATATTGCTTCGCATGATCGTAAGACAACTTGCATGATGTTTTCATGGCTTGTCCATTTTTTGATGTCATTTGCTAGGCTAGATCATTGCACATCCCGGTATCCTACTGGAAGCATTCATATAGAGTCATATTTGTGTTCTAGGTATCGAGTTGTAAGTAAATAAAAGTGTGATGATTTTCATTATTAGAGCATTATCCCGTGTGAGAAAAGGATGATGTAAGCTATGAATTACTCACAAGTTGGGACGAGTCTCCGGACTTTACAAAAAATAAAAGAGGCCAGTGAAGCCCAAATAAAAAAGAGAGTCCAAAGATGCCCACCAAAATAAAAAAAAGAAAAAAGAAAAAAAAATAGAAAAATGAGAGAAAGAGAGAAGGGACAATTGCTACTATCCTTTTCCACACCTGTGCTTCAAAGTAGCACCATGATCTTCATGATAGAGAGTGGAATTTTCATCATTTGCATGACCACTTA
This sequence comes from Hordeum marinum, assembly GCA_022496015.1. Classification (NCBI taxonomy): domain Eukaryota; kingdom Viridiplantae; phylum Streptophyta; class Magnoliopsida; order Poales; family Poaceae; genus Hordeum; species Hordeum marinum. The sequence continues at coordinate 39,507,681 of CM039673.1, forward strand.
CTTTTCTTTTTGAGCTTTCATACACTTATAGCTCTAGTGCACCCGTTGCATGGCAATCCCTACTCACTCACATTGATATCTATTGATGGGCATCTCCATAGCCCGTTGATACGCCTAGTTGATGTGAGACTATCTTATCCTTTTTCCTCATCATCTCCACCATATTCTATTCCACCTATAGTGCTATATCCATGGATCACGCTCATGTATTGCGTGAGAGTTGAAAAGGTTTGAGAACATAAAAGTGTGAAACAATTGCTTGACTTGTTCATCGGGGTTGTGCATGATTTAGATACTTTGTGTGGGGAAGATGGAGCATAGCCAGACCATATGATTTTGTAGGGATAACTTTCTAAGGCCATGTTATTTCGAAAGGACACGATTGCCTTGTTGGTGTGCTCGAAGTATTACTGTTTTTATGTCAATATGGACTATTGCTTTGAATCACTCGTGTCTTAATATTCATGCCATGATTAGATTATATGATCAAGATTATGCTAGGTAGCATTCCACATCAAAAATTATCTTTTTTATCATTTACCTACTCGAGGACGAGCAGGAATTAAGCTTGGGGATGCTCATACGTCTCCGTCGTATCTATAATTTTTTATTGTTTCATGCCAATATTCTACAACTTTCATATACTTTTGGTAACTTTTTATACTATTTTTGGGACTAGCATATTGATCCAGTGCCCAGTGTCAGTTCCTGTTTGTGGCATGTTTTTTGTTTTGTAAAAAATCCATATCAAACAAAGTCCAAACGGGATAAAACTTACGGAGATTTTTTTGGAATATACGTGAATTTTGGGAAGTGGAATCAACAGAAGGCGGTGCCCGAGGGGCCCACAAGCCTGTCAGGCGCGCCATGGGGGTAGGGCACGCCCAGAGGGCTTGTGGCCGTAAGAAAGCTAATTTTTGGATACATATCCCCTCAAAATTTTAGCCCGATCGGAGTTACGGATCTCCGGATATTTAAGAAACAGTGAAAGGCCAGAATTTGGGAGCATAGAAACAGAAGGAAACACATAGAGAGATCCAATCTCGGAGGGGCTCTCACCCCTCCGCCGCCATGAAGGCCAAGGACCAAAGGGGAAACCCTCCTCCCATCTAGGGAAGAGGTCAAGGAAGAAGAAGAAGGAGGGGGGCTCTGTCCCCCTCTCTCCCGGTGGCACCGAAACGCCGCCAGGGCCATCATCGTGACGACAATCTACTCCAACAACTCTACCATCTTCACCAACACCTCCATCACCTTCCCCCATCTATCTACAGCGGTCCACTCTCTCGCAACCCATTGTACCCTCTACTTGAACATGGTGCTTTATGCTTCATATTATTATCCAATGATGTGTTGCCATCCTATGATGTCTGAGTATATTTTTGTTGTCCTATTGGTTGATTGATGATCATGATTGGTTTGAGTTGCATGTTTTGTAATTGGTGCTGTCCTATGGTTCCATTCGTGTTGCGCAAACGTGAGGGATCCTTGCTATAGGGTGTTGCAATGTGTTCATGATTTGCCTATGGTGGGTTGCTTGAGTGACAGAAGCATAAACCCGAGTAGGTGGGTTGTTGCATATGGGTGTAAAGAGGACTTGATACCTTATAATTCTATGGTTGGGTTTTACCTTAATGATCTTTAGTAGTTGTGGATGCTTGCTAGAGTTCCAATCATAAGTGCATAGGATCCAAGTAGAGAAAGTATGTTAGCTTATGCCTCTCCCTGATATAAAATTGCAATAATGATTACCGGTCTAGTTATCGATCGCCTAGGGACAATTCTGCAACTCCTACCACCAGTTTTCCACACTCGTTAAACTAACTTAGTTGTTTCTTTATCTTAACAACCCCTAGTTTTTATTTCCGTGGTCTTTATTATCTTGCAAACCTATCCTGTCACACCTACAAAGTACTTCTAGTTTCATATTTGTTCTAGGTAAAGCGAACGTTAAGCGTGCGTAGAGTTGTATTGGTGATCGGTAGAACTTGAGGGAATATTTGTTCTACCTTTAGCTCCTCGTTGGGTTCGACACTCTTACTTATCGAGAAAGGCTACAATTGATTTGTGGTTATCAGTGCTCCTCTGGGATGGAGGCGCTTATAGAGCCTCCCCCATGGCCGACCCCCCGGTGGTCGGCGGTACCGGGGATGATTGGATTTCCCGATCACCCACCGGGGATTGGACTAGTGCCTCCGGAGGCACGATGCGCTCTGGAGATGTCCTTTGAGGGGACTGATGGCCCGTCCGTCCGGCCTCCTCAGTGTCCGGATGGGGGATTGTCCCCTGGTCCTCGGTGGCCGAAGTGTTAGCCTCAGCCACGGGAATATATCCCTCGCCCCTGCGTCTGCCTCCATTGGAGTAGGCTTGGACGACACCTCCACAACGTCCTTCGTAGCGCCTCGAGTGGGGGGTGTGCGAGGCATCCCCGCTCTCTGCTAGTTCGGCGGGTGGGGTCTCCCCATCCGATACCACCTCGGTGGGAATGACGCGCGGGGGGCTGTAGGACCAATAGCCTACATGTCAGCAAACTCTGAATTTATTGGTTATAGGAAGGAGGGTATTCGGATCCTAACCTGGATGAAGGGGGCTTGACCCTGAGGCTCCTTCAGGGAACCTCCTCGTCATCTTCGGACGCGGAGCTCGAGTCCGAGCTGTCGTCGGACAAGATCATCCACACTTTCCGCGACCTCTTCAGGGCAGGAGAGGCTGCCTGCCTCGAGGCGTCCGGAGTCGCCACTCTCTTCTTGGGGCGAGGGAGATAGTCTCCCCCCCTCGCTCTCGACCTCCTCCTCCTTCTCTTCCTCCTCGTCGGCCTCCTCCTGATTCGAGGAGGCGGGCGTGTTTTTGGAAGCAACATCAGGCTGATCCTTGATGCGAAGGCCAGCCTGACCTGGTTTCTTCTTCTTCTCCTTCTTCGTGGGAGCCTCGTAAGGCTTCTTCACGAGCATCTTGGCTAACAGTCCGGTCCTCTCATCTTCGGGCTAAGGGGCCAGACTGCTGATGTTGATGGCTTTCTTCAGCCATCTCTGCATAAACATATCGGACACAAGGTTATGGACCTTCTGTGTATAGAGCCAATCAGGCTAGGATGAGTCGTACCTCGAAGTCCGGCTTGGCGGCGTGTAGGCCCTTGTCCTCCTTCTCTGCTGGCCAGATCTTCATTGATTTGAAGAACGCCTTCCATAGCTTCTCCCGTGTAGTGCGGAAGAGTTTCCGGACTGTGGGCTCGGCGTCGAGTTTTTGAGCCCACAGGGGAGTGTCCCGGCGCTGGCAGGGGAGGATGCATCTTCAGAACATTACCTGGACCAGGTCGGCCAGCTTGGTGTCGTTCTTGACCAAGGAGCGGATCCTCTTTTGTAGATCGGCCACCTCCTTGCTCGACCCCCAGACGAGCCCCTTTTCGATCCATGAAGCTAGTCTGGTCGGAGGACCAGATCTGAATGCGGCGGCGGGGTGCAGACCTTGTTCCTGTGGTTCGGTGATGTAGCACCACTCTTTCTGCCACCCCTTGCTACTTCTCGAGCATGCGTTGGTTTCCGTGAAGAGGAACGGGTGATGCAGCAAAGTAGATAAGTATTTCCCTCAGTTGTTGAGAACCAAGGTATCAATCTAGTAGGAGATACAAGCAAGTCCCCAATAGGTGTACCTACACAAGGAATCAAACTCTTGCACCCAACACTATAAAGGGGTTGTCAATCCCTTTAAGGTTACTTGCAAGGATGAGATATGATAGAGATAGATTGCTTGAACGGAAAGTAAAACAAAAGGTAAAAATAATTCAGCAAAGTATTTTTGGTATTTTTGGTTTTAGATTTGAAATTATAAGATGGAAAATAGACCCGGGGGCCATAGGTTTCACTAGAGGCTTCTCCCATGATAGCAAGTATTATGGTGGGTGAACAAATTACTATCGAGCAATGGGTAGAAAAGCGAATAGTTATGATGATATCCAAGGCAATGATTATGCATATAGGCATCACGTCCATGTCAAGTAGACCGAAACGATTCTGCATCTACTACTATTACTCCACACATCGACCGACTCCTGCCTGCATCTAGAGTATTAAGTTCATGAAGAACAGAGTAACGCATTAGGTAAGATGATATGATGTAGAGGGATAAACTCAAGCAATATGATGAAAACCCCATATTTTTATCCTTGATGGCAACAATACAATACGTGCCTCGCTACCCCTACTTTGTCACTAGGTGAGGACACCGCAAGAATGAACCCAAAACTAAGCACTTCTCCTATTACAAGAATTACCAATCTAGTTGGCCAAACCAAACCAATAACTCGAAGAGACTTGCAAAGATATGAAATCATGCATATAAGAATTCAGGAAAGACTCAAATAATATTCATGGATAATCTCAACATAAACCCACAATTCATTGGATCTCGACAAACACACCGCAAAAGAGTATTACATCGGATAGATCTCCATAAAGATCATGAAGAACATGGTATTGAAGAGCAAACAGAGAGAAGAAGCCATCTAGCTACTAGCTATGGACCCAAAGGTCTGTGGTGAACTACTCATGCATCATCGGAGGGGCAATGGAGTTGATGTAGATGCCCTCCGTGATCGAATCCCCCTCCGGAAGATTACCGGAAAAGGCTCCAAGATTAGATCTCTCGGGAATGGAGGCTTCCAGCGGTAGAAAAGTCTTTCCGTGGCTTGTTTTGATAATGATGGAATATTTGGGAATTTATAGGCCAAAGATTAGGGTTAGGAGAGCGGCCGTGGGCCCACAAGCCTGCCCGACGCGCCATCCCCCTGGGCGTGCCCCTAGGGCTTGTGGCCCCACGGTGGCTCTTCTGCCTTGGTTCTCAAGTCTCCTAGTTTCCTTTCATTCCAAAAAAATTCCTTCCGAAGGTTTTATTCCGTTTGGACTCCGTTTAATATTCCTTATCTGCAAATCTCAAAAACAAGGAAAAAACAGAAACTAGCACTAGGCTATAGATTAATAGGTTAGTCCCAAAAATAATATAAAATAGCATAATAATGCATATAAAACATCCAAAACAGATAATATAATAGCATGGAACTATAAAAAATTATAGATACGTTAGAGACGTATCACCCCTTGATGGTGTCGATGAGGGTGCCCGCTGGCCACTCGACGCGCGTGAGTTTGCCGATGACAGCACCACCGCAGTCGACATGCTTGCTGCCGACGCACTTCGGTTTGATGTGTCTCGATGTGCAAGAATGCCTCGCAGAAGAGGATGAAGGCGGAGAGGTGCATGATGGAGTTCCGCGGGAGGTCGTGGAAATTGAGGCCATAAAAGAACATTAAACCCCCGACGAAGGGGTGGAGAGGAAAGCTCAACCCCCTGATGAAGTGGGGGATGAACACCACCCGCTCCCCTGGGGGTGGGGATTTCTTGTCCCTTCTCCGCCGCGCGATGAGGGATGTCGATGGGAAGATAACCGGCCTTCTTGAGGTAGGTTATGTCCTTGTTGTTGACTGTGGAGATTTCCCACTTGCCGTTGGAGCCCGCCATTGTTGAGCTCGGAAGTGGGGGTGGAGAAACCTAGATCTGTGCTCTAGAGGCGCAAGGGAATAGGAGGCGGAGAAGTCGAATGGAGAGCGTGAGGGGCCTTCGGGGTTTTCTTTCCCCTTTTATGAAGTATGTTGATTTGGGCTCCCCTTGCCGCGCTATGAATCCCTCCACTTCCCAAGACGTGCGAGCCATTGCGGGCGTGTGATTAAGTATATCCTGTATAAAGAGGACACGATCGACACGTTGATAGATCGTGTGGATGAAACGGCCTCGAACCACGCATCAAGTGCCTGTAACTGGCCTAGCAGTCGTGGTGGGTTGTGACTTTTCGTTAGAGAGGTCGTCAGGAAACATTATCATTTTTCTCTGACACTTGGCCTTCAAAACCAACTTATCTTATAGGATTCGGATGTGCCACTGTGCGGAAAACTACTTATCATCGGAGGCCGAACTATGGTTCGGCAGAAAGGAACTCACCTCGCAAGCCGAAGACTCTGTTCACGAAGTAATTGGATCTGAAGACCCTTGGAATTGGAGGCAAGTCTGGGGGCTACTGAGGGAGTCCTGGATTAGGGGGTCCTCGGATATCCGACCTGTTGTCTATGGGCCGGACTATATGGGCTACTCACTGAACACTGGATTTTTTTTTCAAAACTAGCGGTAATATTTTATTAATTTTGAAAATCGGTGGCTGAGTTGGAGAAAAATCAAAACTGCAGCCTTGTCGGCTGCCACTGGGCCGAGCAGCGGCCCGTCGGCCGCCAAATGGCCGAGCCCCCACCCGTCGGTCGCCACCTGGCCGACAGCCCACCTGTCGGTTGCCACTAGGTCGACAGACCCTGGGATAAGGCCGACGCGGCCGAATCCCTTCTTCCTCCTCCAGCTCCTCCCTTGCTCTTATTTCGCCCAAAATTCCCCCCTCTTGATCTCCCATTCCCTCCGGCCATTTCACGTTTCAATCCGATGAAACGGTAGATCGGGTTGTTCTCCCCCGCCCTACGGTTTTGTTTTTTTGAACGGGTATTGGTTTGTTCGTTTGGAGGAGAAAACGGTGTGGTGGTGGAGTCGTCAATGGTGAGAGGGTGGAGTGGTTGATAGGAAGAAGAAGGTGGAGAGGAAGAAGAAGTGCATTCACGCGTCGAAGGTATGTTTTTTTGCTGTTAGTTTAGATTTTTTTTGGTTAGTTTTTTTAATAATCGTAAAATTAGTTTATGTTTTTCGATTAGCGTAGTGATTTTAGTTTTAGTTAGTCGGTTTATTTAGTGGAGTTATATTACTATCGTTTTAGTTAATGGAGGTATATTAGTCGGAGTGTAGGTCTAGTTAGTTGGAGTGTATCTTTAGTTAGTGGAGGTATATTAGTGTCGTTTTAGGTATTCGGTTTAGTTAGTCGTAGTGTAGGTTTAGGTAGTTGGAGTGTAGGTTTAGTTAGTCGGAGTGTACCTTTAGTTAGTCGGAGTGTAAATAGGGTTAGTTATTGGAGGTACATTTTAGTGTGTATTTTTTTAGAATATGCAGGTGCATTTTAGTGTATATTTTTATTTTAGTGTCAATTTATTCGTTGCGAATACTGAGAAGCTGGCAATGTGGTGACAGGTTAAAATGTCTGAATCCGTAAATTTGACCGTGTATTACGGCCCTGGCAATGTTCGATATAACGAGTTGGGGGTTGATCTTAGCGAGTTTAAAACAGGTGAGATGACACTTTCAGACCTGGATAGACTGGACATTAGGCAGTTGAAACACTGGTTGACAACTAGTTTTGGCCTGGATCCTGAAGTTTGTTCTGTCAGTATTCATGCCTTGTGGACCAAATCCTATAAAAATGTCAAGTGGGATTTGATTCCGATAGATAGGAGTCAGCATTGGTTGTCTCTGTTAAGTCATTGAAGAGACCAAAGAATCCATCTGTATGCCCTAGTGCAAGAAGTGGCGAAGGAGGAGAATATCGTACCACCCACCGTGGGGTATGAACCAGGCCAGAGCAGTCAAGTGGGTAATGAGATTTATGTGTCCGGGTCAGAGCCACCGGATGTGAATGCTACCCAAGCCGACAATGAGTCAGATTATGTTAGTGGTCATGCTGCGGGTCAGAGTATTCAATCGGTAGTATTAGTTGCCTCTGGTGTTGCTGATGGGGACGAGGAAGGCGAGGAAATGCAGAGGGTGATGGAGGAAGAGGACGAGGATGGGATTGCAGAGGAACTTGATTCTGAAAGTTCCGAGGATGAGGAGGAGGTACCAATTCCTGCTGCATGGGAGCAGGACATATCCGCCGGCTTTACTGTCAATGATGGCCATGAGACTCCATGGCAATATAATCTGAACCAAGTCCAAATCGGGGCTATGTTTGACACAAAGAAAAAAATGAAGTACGCGGTGATAAAGTGGGCTATGTCTACCCAGAGGGTTTTTCGGACACACATATCTGGTCTAACAAAATATACCGTCAAGTGTGTTGAATCAGGTTGTCCTGCGAAGGTGCACGCCCACGTGCCAAAGTATAACATCCACTAGGTTGTGACAAATGTTGTCCCACATAATTGTGTTAGGAAAAACATGTTGGTTCGTCATCCAAACCTTACTTCAACTCTCATAGCGCACCTCATGTATACTGAGATAGTGACGAAGAAAGATATGGAAGCAAAACACATCCAAACAACAGTGAAGGTCAGATAGAAGTATGACATTCCATATGGGAAGGCTTGGAGGGCTAAGTAGAAGGCTATGGAGGAGAGGTTTGGGACGTTCTTCGACTCATATGATAATGTTGTCCATCTCCTTGACGTACTGAAGGAGAGAAATCCCGGCACTTATGTTAACATTCACCACACGAGGTTGGATAGTATACCAGATTACAAGGTGTTGAAACGAGTATTCTTCTCTTTCGGTATGTGCATTGAAGCTTTCAGGCATTGTCCTCCTGTGATGTTTGTGGATGGTACATTCCTGACTGGTCAGTATAAAGGGCAAATCCTGACTACTATTGGTGTGGACGGGAACAACCAAATCATCCCGCTAGCCATGGCATTTGTGGAGGGTGAGAACTTTTCGAGCTGGGTATGGTTCTTCCGGCAAGTTAAAATTGCGATCATGAAGGACCGACCAAATGTGTGTCTTATTCATGACACACATCCCGGTATATTGAATGTCGTGAAGACATTGAGTAATCCAACTGCTGACGAGCCAACACCTTGGAAGGACTTGCAAAGTTGGTGGTGCATGCGCCATCTAGGTGCTAATTTTTTCTCACAGTTCAAGAACAAACGGTTGATGAACTTGTTCAAGAAGTTATGCAAGCAGAACCAGTGGCGCAAATACGATTTTATTTGGTCAAAACTTGATGAGTTCACTAAGAAGCAGGTGGTTGCTAGGAAGAAAATGGAGAAAGACCAGGTTAAATTAACAGCACTCATTGCGGAGATGGAGGGGCCAGTTGGTCTTTGTGACTTGCCAACAATTGACCCTCCTAATATGAAGAGAAAGAAGGGAAGGGCAATAAAGAATTTTTTTGAGTGGATAGAGAAAGAGCCTCCAGTGAATTGGTATTTGCTGCATGACACCCATGGAGCTAGGTATGGCCACATGACAACCAATCTTGCAGAGATCTATAACTTTGTTCTCAGAGGGAATAGAGCGTTGCCACTAACAGCTATTGTGGAGGGTGTATTCCATGGCACTGTGAGGTATTTCAGAGAAAGGCATGAGTTAGCAAGGAAGCATATTGAAGATAATCAGAACACTCCTTACTACAGCCGTGTCATGGAGTATATGGCTGAGAAGATAAAGAAAGCAAAAAAGCACACCGTCACACTCATAGGTAATCAGGAAAGGAGGTATGAGGTTCAGCTTCCTACTGATGGTTTTGGTTCTGCAAATGAGGTGAAGACGCGTGAGGTTACAATTGGAGAAGAATTTTATCCAACTTGTGAGTGTAGATGCAACAAGCCGCAGTTGTTGCACCTGCCTTGCTCACATGTCTTGGCTGCCTGTGGTCAGATTCAGTTGGATGCTATCTCCTTCGTGTCTTCGTACTATTCAAAGGAGGCAGTACTCAATGTCTGGACAGGTGAGATGACAGGGTTTAGAGTCGTCGGCAATTTCAACAAGGTAAACGATGCCGATAGAGTATACATCCCGGATCCTGCTCTATGACGAACTAGCAGGGGCAGGCGTAAGGTAAAGCGCATCCGAAACGATATGGACCAATCTGAAGCTGGTGAAGCAACCAGGCAATGTTTGCTCTGTGCGGCGTATGGGCATAGGATGAAATATTGCCCCACACTGAAGAAAGATGGTGCTTCTACATTGACGAGTGCTTCTGCATCGACGACTGCAACAGCAGTTGCAAGAGGAGGTCCTGGCAGTCGTGGTGGACGTGGCTCTCGAGGCCGAAAGGGCGGACGAGGAATGAATAACTCAGAAGCTACATAATCTGTGGGACTATGTTCTTATTTGTAATTTGTGGGACTATGTTTTTAATTTGTAATATGTCGGACTATGGTTTTATTTGTAATATGTGTGCACTATGTTTTTATTTGTAATAAGTGAGACTATGTTTTAATGCCTTTCGGATACTAAGTTTTTATTTTTAGTATGCAAACATCTATGTTTTATTTTGTAATATGTTTGTACTATGTTCTCATTGCAGATATGGCTTCGTATCCGATGCTTAATGGTAATATCGATAGAGGGCACCAAGGCGCACTTACGGAATCAGGCACGAACTTAGACGTGTTGATCACTCGCACCCCAAAGTCTAACTGGATGATACACCCTGCATGGGTGGATAGGTATGTGTCGGTACATCTTGCTGAAATTAAGATACATCTTGCTGAAATTAAGATACATCTAGCTGAAATTAAGATACAACTTGCTTAAATTAAGTTACTTGAAATTAAATCTACTGAGTCCAACGTGGATATTTTCCTTTTCCATCTGCAGATTCTTCTGCTGCCTAGGCTGCATGAGCCCTTTCTTTCTTTCTCTGCCTCTCAGCTTCACGGACATCCTCTCGCTGATGGCGCTCCTCCGCATGTCGAATTTGGTTTTCTTGGTTGTTCTTCATCATCTCAGCAAGAAAAGCCCTCTGCTCGACACAGTACTCTTGCCAAGCTCTCTCCTGCTCTGCTTTCTCCTCTGCTGCCGCCTTCTCGCTGCGCTCCTCCGAGTCCAAACTAGCCCATGCTCGACGACTTCTTTCACGAATCTCAGTCACCGCCCAGTCCGGCATTTTTGTGTCTATCCAACGATAGTACTGGCACAGGGGCGGAGGAGACTACAAAGGAAACAGAAATATAACAAATGAAATAAACAACAATATCAACAACGTGTTTATTCTGTGTGACTAAAACTTACCGGAGGCGTGATGTACGGTGAAGGACCAACGGGTGGATCTTCCTCATAATTAGCGCACAGGAAAAACTTCATGCCCAACCAATCTGAAAAATTCGTCACCTCCTTCACCTTGCAGACATCCCTGCACCAACAACGAACTGCTTCCACCCCTGAGGCAACTTCACACTCTTGCATTTGCTAGGCCTAATGCTTTGATCAGAACAAGGCAAACTCATAATGACTACCGCACTGGGTTTTTCGAGTACTGGATGCCGATGGAGGAAGGCACATACAATGCCTCCTTTTATAGGCAGATGACAACCACAATGGCGGGAAATCGGCCGGGAGAGAATGGCGGGAGAGAATGGCAGGAGAGAATGGCGGGAAAGATAATGGCGGGAGAGAATGGCGGGAGAGAATGGCAGGAAAGATAATGGCGCGAGAGAATGGTGGGATACAGGTGGCGGCATAGTATTGCGACAAATAAAAACTGGAATAGTCCGGCTAGCTAAAATTAAGATACATCTTGCCGAAATTAAGATACAACTTGCAGAAATGAAGATACAACTTGCTGAAATTTGAGTTACAAGAAGATAGATCTACTTAGTACAACGTGGATATTTTCCTTTTTCATCTCTGGCTTCTTCTGGTACCTGGGATTCACGGGCCCTGTCTTTCTTTCTCACTATGGCAGATAGCTTAAAACAACAACTAGCTCTTGTTCACATTGTTTGAATGTTACGAGCACCAAATTGTTGACTTCCATAGACGATGCCAGTAGAAAATTACTGAAACTGTCCTTCTTCAACACCATTCGATCACCCAAGCCAATGAAGTACGAACAAGGAATGCCCACAAATATATCATCATCTTCTGAATCCAAAGTAATTTCTAGAAGTAAAGAACCAGTCCTAGGAATAGCCACAAATTCCATCAAACTCCTCACAACCATGGTAGGAATAACCTGACAAAAACAAGCAAGTTATATGATCCATCTTATGAACCAGCAAAGAACAAACAAATAATAAAAATCAGAAACCAAAGCTTACCATATGTTGGGAATAACGTTCATGCGATCCATCCTATGAACGAAAGGAGTACACAGTATGTAGTTGTCATCAAAGAGCTGCCGCGACATTACATACATTTGATGATAATTCAGAGTGACACCACAACTATAAAAACAGCTGTCAACAAGTTCCCTCTGAGTTTCACTCAGATCCTCAAGAGTTACGAAAAAATGATTTCACTAACTGAGATGAACCGCAAAAAGTATAAGCTCAAACAAATCTGAAAATCAGTCAAACAAATATCTTACCAACATGGGGTAAAGGAAACAACATAACACCATCCCGATGAAATTCGACACTAATATAAGTTCCATAGTGCTCAAGCATAACAATCATCATGTCACTGTGGCAGAGACCATAATCATTCACGAGTTCCTCCCACGAAGGACCATGGAATTTACTGCTCATCCTACCATGTGTAAATATAACATGGTATAAGTTACCCTCAGTGTTGTGCAGAGCAAGATCAAAATCCGTGTCACCTCTCCGAATAGCTAAAGCTCTGCACTCGTCAATGTACCAAGCAAGATGTGATCTAACACTGCACGGAACATACTACAAACAAGAATGGAAGCAATGGTCATAAACTTATAAACAAAGGCATTCGAATATGCCACAATTAGATAATCAAGACATAGAATCTTACAACACGTCTTGCACATCGACGATCCAGCACCACAGTAAATACAGACGCACCGGAATCAATGGCAGCACAAGGGCCACCTGGAGCTCGGCAAAATGGGCAAGCCATTACCTGCAAGCGGACGGTGACAAATATGAATTAAATCCACTACTGACTTGACAGTTCTCATTCGATTGAGTTGGAAGCAACAAAAATATACCGTAGGCCGGTGGAGAACGCCCTGATCTATTGTTTACGCGGGTAGGATAACAAAATGGGTGGTCCAGTGAGGAGATCGGCAAGGTGGTGGAACCACCGGAGAGCAACTGGAGTGAGAGGGGAAGAGGGGAAGGCTAGTAGACGGGGGGGTGGGGGGTGAAACGAGTTGTCAGAGGGGGAAGAAAAGAGGGCCAGGCCTTATCCAGGTGCCTTTCGGCCTACCCCTGGCCGACAGGCCTCTCCCCTGGCCTCTGATTGGCCGACAGGGGCTATTCGGCCTACAGGTAGCCGACTGGCCACTGGTCGGCCTGGTGGTGTCCGACAGGTCCCTGTTCGGCCTGCTACTGTCCGGCCGGTGACGATGGAGATCATGCCGGTGCTTTCAAGATGGAGATCAAAAGCACAAGTTCATCTCCATATCATGTCACTTATGATTTGCATGTGATGTTAATCCTTTTATGCACCTTGTTTTGCTTAGGACGACGGTAGCATTATAAGGTGATCCCTCACTTAAATTTCAAGATGAATTGTGTTCTCCCCGAGTGTGCACCGTTGCGAAAGTTCATCGTGTCGAGACACCATGTGATGATCAGGTGTGATAGACTCTACATTCACATACAACGGGTGCAAGCCAGTGTTGCACATGCAGAACACTCGGGTTAAACTTGACGAGCCTAGCATGTACAAACATGGCCTCAGAACACAAGAGACCGAAAGGTCAAACATGAGTCATATAGTAGATATGATCAACATGATGATGTTCACCACTGAAACCACCTCAACTCACGTGATGATCGGACTTGAGTTGGTGAATTTGGATCATGTGACACTCAGATGACCCGAGGGATGTCAATTTGAGTGGGAGCTTTAGTAATTTGATTAACTAAACTCATTATCTTGAACAATAGTCTAAGTAACCTTTGCATATTTATGTTGTAGATCAATGGCTCGCGCAGTAGCACCCCTGAATTTTAATGCGTTCCTATAGAAAGTTAAGTTGAAAGATGATGGAAGTAACTTTGTTGACTGGGCCTGTAATCTGAGGATTATCCTCACGGCTTCCTAGAAATCATATGTCCTTGATGCACTGCTTGGTGACCAACCAGAAGACATGTCATCCGAAGACGTTAAGAACGCTTGGGAGGCACGTACTAGAGATTACTTAATAGTTCAGTGTGCAATATTGTATAGATTAGAACCGGGACTTCAAAAACGTTTTGAACGTCATGGAGCATATGAGATGTTCCAGGAGTTGAAGTTTATCTTTCAGAAGAATGCCCGGATCGAGAGGAATGAGACCTCCGATAAGTTCTATGCTTGCAAAATGGAGGAGAACGGATCTATCAGTGAACATATACTCAGAATGTCTAGGTATTCGACTCGTCTAGCAGAGTTGGGAATTACCCTTCCGCCAGAGGGGATCACTGTCAGAGTTCTTCAATCACTGCCACCTAGTTACAAGAGCTTTGTGATGAACTATAACATGCATAGGATGAACAAGTCAGTCACCGAGCTGTTTGCGATGCTAAAAGTCGCTGAGTCTGAAATCCAGAAAGAATCAAGTGTTGATGGTCAATAAAACCACTAGTTTCAAGAAGAATGGCAAGGGCAAGGGCAAGAAGGGTAAAACCAAGAAGCATGGCAAAGCAGTTGCTACTCCCGTAAAGAAGCCGAAGCATGGACCCAAGCCAGAAACTGAGTGCTTTCATTGCAAGGGAACTGGTCACTGGAAGCGGAACTGCCCCAAGTACCTGGCTGACAAGAAGGCGGCCAACGACAAACAAGGTATATATGATATACATGTTATTGATGTGTACCTTACTAGCTCTCGTTGTAGTGCCTGGGTATTTGATACCGGTTCGGTTGCTCACATTTGCAACTCAAAACATGAACTACGGAATAGACGAAGGCTGGCAAAGGATGAAGTGACGATGCGCGTGGGAAATGGTTCCAAGGTTGATGTGATCGCCGTCGGCATGCTCTCTCTTCGATTACCATCGGGATTAGTGATGAACCTGAATAATTGTTATTTAGTGCTTGCGTTAAGCATGAACATTATATCTGGATCTTGTTTATTGCGAGACAGTTACCCATTTAAATCAGAGAATAAAGGTTGTTCTATTTATATAAGTCATACCTTTTATGGTCATGCACCCAATGTGAGGGGTTTATTCATATTGAATCTTGATAGTGATGACACACATGTTCATAACATTGATGCCAAAAGATGTAGAGTTGATAATGATAGTACCACTTTTTTGTGGCACTGCCGTTTAGGTCATATTGGCGTAAAACACATGAGGAAGCTCCATGCTAATGGACTTTTGGAGTCACTTGATTTTGAATCACTTGACACATGTGAACCATGCCTCATGGGTAAGATGACTAAAATGTCATTCTATGGAACAATGGAACGAGCAAGTGACTTATTGGAAATCATACTTACTGATGTGTGTGGTCCAATGAATGTTATAGCGCGTGGTGGATATCGTTATTTTCTCACCTTCACTGATGACTTAAGTAGATATGGGTATATTTACTTAATGAAACACAAGTCTGAAACGTTTGAAAAGTTCAAGCAATTTCAGAGTGAAGTTGAGAATCATCGTAACAAGAAGATTAAATTCCTGCGATCTGATCGAGGAGGTGAATATCTGAGTTATGAGTTTGGCAGTCACTTAAGACAGTGTGGAATTGTTTCACAGTTGACACCGCCCAGAACACCACATCGTAATGGTGTGTCCGAACGTCGTAATCGGACCTTATTAGATATGGTGCGTTCTATGATGTCTCTTGCTGATTTGCCACTATCGTTTTGGGGTTATGCATTAGAGACAGCTGCATTCACTTTAAATAGGGCACCATCAAAATCCGTTGAGATGACGCCATATGAACTATGGTTTGGCAAGAGGCCAAAGTTGTCATTTCTTAAAGTTTGGGGATGTGATGCTTATGTCAAAAAGCTTTAGCCTGAAAAGATGGAACCCAAAGCGGAGAAATGCGTCTTCATAGGATACCCGAAAGAGACAGTCGGGTATACCTTCTATCTCAGATCCGAAGGCAAAGTGTTTGTCGCTAAGAATGGAACATTTCTTGAGAAAGAGTTTCTCTCGAAAGAATTGAGTGGGAGGAAAATAGAGCTTGATGAGGTTGTTCACAAGTTAAAGGAGTTGACTACGATGAGACCTTCTCACCCGTAGCGATGCTTAAGTCTGTCAGAATCATGTTGGCAATAGCTGCTTATTTCGACTATGAAATTTGGCAGATGGATGTCAAAACAGCGTTCCTCAACGGTTTCCTTGAGGAAGAGTTGTATATGATGCAACCAGAAGGTTTTGTCTATCCAGAGAATGCTGACAAAGTTTGCAAACTCCAGCGATCCATTTATGGGCTGGTGCAAGCATCTCGGAGTTGGAATAAGCGCTTTGATGAGGTGATCAAGTTTATGGAGACCTAGAAAGTGAGTGGGAGCTCTATATCATTTCTAATAATATATGTGGATGACATATTGCTGATTGGAAACAATATAGAAATGCTAGAAAGTGTGAAGGAATATTTGAACAAGCGTTTTTCAATGAAGGACCTAGGAGAAGCTGCTTTCATATTAGGCATTAAGATCTATAGAGATAGATCGAGACGCTTAATAGCACTTTCACAAAGCACATACCTTGATAAAGTTTTGAAGAAGTTCAAAATGGATCAGTCCAAGAAGGGGTTCTTGCCTGTGTTACAAGGTGTGAAGTTGAGTAAGACTCAATGCCCACGGACTGCAAAAGATAGAGAGACGATTAGTGTCATCCCCTATGCTTCAGCCATAGGCTCTATCATGTATGCAATGCTGTGCACAAGACCCGATGTCAGCCTTGCCATAAGTATGGCCGGAAGGTTTCAAAGTGATCCTGGAATGGAGCACTGGGCAGCGGTCAAGAATATCCTTAAGTACCTAAAAAGGACTAAGTAAATGTTTCTCATTTATGGAGGTGATGAAGAGCTCATCGTAAAGGGTTACGTCGATGCAAGCTTTGACACTGATCCGGATGACTCTAAGTCACAAACCGGATACGTATTTATTCTCAACGGGGGAGCGGTAAGCTGGTGCAGTTCCAAGCAAAGCGTGGTAGCCGATTCTACGTGCGAAGCGGAGTACATCACAGCCTCGGAGGCAATGAAGGAAGGTGTCTGGATGAAGGAGTCCATGACAGATCTTGGAGTAGTGCCCAGTGCACTGAATCCAATGAACCTGTTCTGTGACAACACTGGTGCCATTGCTCTGGCTAAGGAACCAAGGTTTCACAAGAGGACCTGACACATAAAGCGACGCTTCAACTGCATCCGCGATTACATCGAGGAGAAGGACATAAATATTTGCAAAGTGCACACGGATCTGAATGTTGCAGACCCATTGACTAAACCTCTTCCAAGGGCTAAACATGATCAACACCAGAACTGCATGGTTGTTTGATTCATTACAATGTAAATCACATAGTGATGTGAACTAGATTATTGACTCTAGTGCAAGTGGGAGACTGTTGGAAATATGCCCTAGAGGCAATAAATAAAGTGTTTATTATTATATTTCCTTGTTCATGATAATCGTTTATTATCCATGCTATAATTGTATTGATTGGAAACACATTACATCTGTGGGTAAATAGACAACACTTTGTCCCTAGTATGTCTCTAGTGAACTAGCTCGTTGATCAAAGATGGTCAAGGTTTCCTAGCCATTGACATGTGATGTCATTTGATAACGGGATCACGTCATTAGGAGAATGATGTGATGGACAAGACCCAAACTGCCGAAATTGCTCCACCACCATCGTTGTAGCGCTGTCACGCTACCAGAGAACTCGTCTACCTCTTTTCTCCCTCTTGCTAGATCAAGAAGGCGGAGATCGTCATCAAGTTGTACGTGTGCTGAACGCGGAGGTGTTGTCCGTTCGGTGCTTGATCGGGATGGATCGTGATTGGATCGCGGGACGCTCGGCAATTTGGATCGCAAAGACGTTTGACTACACCAACCGCATTTCTTAACGCTTCCTGCTTAGCGATCTACAGGGGTACGTAGATCCACTCTCCCTCTCGTAGATGCTCATCACCATAGATAGATCTTGCATATGCGTAGGAAATTTTTTGTTTCCCATGCAACGTTCCCCAACAGTAATAGGCATGTTTACCTCTTCGGCATGTAACCGCCATGTGTAAACCCTAGGCCTCCTCGACATCTATATAAGCCGGATGGTTTTAGGGTGTAGAAGGAGGATAACTCATCAAGGGTTAGACATACGATCTCGAGGTAGATCAACTCTGTATTCCCATACACCATCAATACAATAAAGCAGGACGTACCGTATTACCTCCATAGGAGGGCCTGATACGTCTCCAACGTATTTATAATTGTTTATTGTTCCATTCTATTATATTATCTATTTTGGATGTTTTATATGCATTAATATGCTATTTTATATTGTTTTCGGGACTAACTATTAATCTAGAGCCTAGTGCCAATTTTTGTTTTTCCTTGTTTTTGAGAATTGTAGATAAGGAATATTAAACGAAGTCCAAACGGAATAAAATCTTCGGAATAATTTTTCTTGGACCAAAAGCAAACCAGGAGACTTGGAGATGAAGTCAGGAGAGCCACCGTGGGGCCACAAACCCTAGGGGCGCGCCCCCAGGCTTGTGGACCCACGACAGCTATCCTAACCCTATTTGTTGGATATATGGAAGATGGGGAGTTGTGCATGATTTAGATACTTTCTATGGGGAAGATGGAACTGTTGGAAATATGCCCTATTGGCAATAATAAATTAGTTATTATCATATTTCCTTGTTCATGATAATCGTTTATTATCCATGCTATAAATTGTATTGATCGGAGACTTAGATGCATGTGTGGACACATAGACAAAACCATGTCCCTAGTATGCCTCTAATGGACTAGCTCGTTGATCAAAGATGGTTAAGGTTTACTAGCCATGGACATGAGATGTCATTTGATAACGGGATCACATCATTAGGAGAATGATGTGATGGACAAGACCCAAACTACAAACGTAGCATATGATCGTGTCAGTTTATTGCTACTGTTTTCTGCATGTCAAGTATATGTTCCTATGACCATGAGATCATGCAACTCACGGACATCGGAGGAGTGCCTTGTGTGTATCAAACATCGCAACGTAACTGGGTGACTATAAAGGTGCTCTACAGGTATCTCCGAGGGTGTCTGTTGAGTTGGCATGGATCAAGACTGGGATTTGTTACTCCGTGTGACGGAGAGGTATCTCAGGGCCCACTCTGTAATACAACATCACAATAAGCCTTGGAAGCAATGTGACTAAGTGTTAGTCACAGGATCTTGTATTACAGAACGAGTAAAGAGACTTGCCGGTAACGAGGTTGAACTAGGTATGGAGATACCGACGATCGAATCTCGGGCAAGTAATATACCGAAGAACAAAGGGAACGTTATACGGGATTAACTAAATCCTTGACATAGAGGTTCGACCGATAAAGATATTCGTAGAATATGTAGGAACCAATGTGGACATCCAGGTCCCGCCATTGGTTATTGACCGTAGAGGTGTCTCGGTCATGTCTACATAGTTCTCGAACCCGCAGGGTCTGCACACTTAAGGTTTGGTGACCTTTCGGTAGTATAGAGTTGTGTATGGTGGTGACCTAAGGTTGTTCAGGGTCCTGGATGAGATCCCGGACGTCACGAGGAGCTCCGGAATGGTCCGGAGGTAAATATTCATATATAGGAAGTCCCAATTTGGTCGCCGGAAAAGTTTCGGGCTCATCGGTAGTGTACCGGGAGTGCTGGTAGTGTACCGGGAGACCTCCGGGAGGGGTATTTCGACCCAAGAGGCTTCATGGGCTGTGGGAAAGTATTAACCAGCCCTTAGTGGGCTGGTGGTACCTCCACATAAAGCCCATGTGGCTGGAAGAAAGAAACCCAAAGGAAAAAGGTGGAAAAAGGCAAAAAGGAAGAGTCCTAGTCCTACTAGGAGTGGAGGAGGAGAGTCCTCCTCCACCTCCCACTTTGGTCGATCCAAGGGCTGGATTTTTGGCAGCCAAGACTCCTCCTCCTCTCCTCCTATATATACTAGAGGATGTTAGGGTTTTGGCACCGAATTTTCAGCCACGTGCAAACCCTAATCTCTAGTGCATAGTTTCTCCTCTAGATCGGTTTTCTGCAGTGCTTAGGCGAAGCCCTGCCGGAATTGCTACACCACCATCGCCGGAGCGCCATTAGGTTGTCGGAGAACTCTTCCTCCTCGCCACTTCCTCTTGCTGGATCAAGACGGTGGAGATCGTCATCAAGCTGCACGTGTGCTGAACGCGGAGGTGTCGTCCGTTCGGTACTAGATCGGAAGGATCATGATCAAGGCCATGAGACGATCGTGATTGGATCGCGGGACGGATCGTGACGAGATCGCGGGACGGATCGTGATGAGTTCACGGGACGGATCGTGATTGGATCGCGGGACAGATCGTGATGAGATCGCGGGACATTCGGCGATTTGGATCGCGAAGATGTTCGACTACACCAACCGCGTTTCTTAACGCTTCCCGCTTAGCGATCTACAAGGGTATGTAGATCCACTATCCCTCTCGTAGATTCTCATCACCATGGATAGATCTTCGTGTGCGTAGGAAATTTTTTGTTTCCCATGCAACGTTCCCCAACAGGAACATAGCCAGACCATATGATTTTGTAGGGATAACTTTCTAAGGCCATGTTATTTCGAAAAGACACGACTGCTTTGTTGGTGTGCTCGAAGTATTACTGTTTTTATGTCAATATTAGACTATTGTTTTGAATCTTACGGATATGAATATTTATTCCACAATAAATAATATTACATGGATAAATATGTTAGGTAGCATTCCACATCAAAAATTCTGTTTTTATCATTTACCTACTCGAGGACGAGCAGGAATTAAGCTTGGGGATGCTGATACGTCTCCAACGTATATATAATTTTTTATTGTTCCATGCTATTATATTATCTGTTTTGGATGTTTTATATGCTTTAATATGCTATTTTATATTATTTTTGGGACTAACTAATTAATCTAGAGCCTAGTGCCAGTTTCTGTTTGTTCCTTATTTTTGAGAATTGAAGATAAGGAATATTAAACGGAGTCTAAACGGAATAAAATCTTTTGGAATAATTTTTCTTGGACCAGAAACAAACCAAGAGACTTGGAGATGAAGTCGGGAGAGCCACCGTGGGGCCACAAGCCCTAGGGGAACGCCCAGGGGGGTAGGGCGCGCCCCCAGGCTTATGCGCCCACACCAACTCTCCTAACCCTATTTCTCATCCTATAAATTCCCAAATATTCTCGGTATACCAGAACAAGCCACGAAAACAATTTTTCCGCCGCCGGAAGCCTCCGTTCCCGAGAGATACAATCTTGGAGCCTTTTTTGGTAATCTGCGGGAGGGGGATTCGATCACGGAGGGCATCTACATCCACTCCATTGCCCCTCCGATGATGCGTGAGTAGACCTTCGGGTCCATAGCTAGTAGCTAGATGGATTCTGCTCTCTCTTTGCTCTTCAATACCATGTTCTTCATGATCTTCATGGAGATCTATCTGATGTAATACTCTTTTGCGGTGTGTTTGTCGAGATTCGATGAATTGTGGGTTTATGTTCAGATTATCTATGAATATTATTTGAGTCTTTTCTGAATTCTTATATGCATGATTTCATATCTTTGCAAGTCTTTTCGAGTTACTGGTTTGGTTTGGCCAACTAGATTGGTAATTCTTGCAATAGGAGAAGTGCTTAGTTTTGGGTTCAATCTTGCGGTGTCCTCCCCTTGTGACAAAGTAGGGGTAGCGAGGCACGTATTGTATTGTGGCCATAAAGGATAAAAAGACTGAGTTTTCATCATATTGCTTGAGTTTATCCCTCTACATCATGTCATCTTACCTAATGCATTACTCTGTTCTTCATGAACTTAATACTCTAGATGCAGGCAGGAGTCGGTCGATATGTGGAGTAATAGTAGTAGATGCGGAATCGTTTCGGTCTACTTGACACGGATGTGATGCCTATATGCATAATAATTGCCTTGAATATCTTCATAATTATTCGTTTTTCTATCAATTGCTCGAAGTAATTTGTTCACCCATCGTAATACTTGCCATCATGAGAGAAGCCTATAGTGAAACCTATGGCCCCGGGTCTATTTTCCATCTTATACTTTCAGATCTAAAACCAAAAATACCAAAAATACTTGCTACCTTATTTTTACCTCTTGTTTTACTTTTCGTTCACGCAATCTATCCTATCTATCTCTATGAAATCTCATCCTTGCAAGTAACCGTGAAGGGATTGACAACCCCTTTATAACGTTGGGTGCAAGAGTTTGATTCTTTGTGTAGGTACATCTATTGGGGACTTGCTTGTATCTCCTACTGGATTGATACCTTGGTTCTCAAAAACTGAGGGAAATACTTATCTACTTTGCTGCATCAACCGTTCCTCTTCATGGAAACCAACGCATGCTCGAGAAGTAGCAGGGCCCGAACCTGGGTAAACTTGTGTCCCCTTCGTCTCCTGTTACCGTCGATCCTAGTCTCACAGTTCCGGACCCCCTACCCGAGATCCGCCGGTTTTACCACCGACAAGATGAAGATGTGAAGGAGAGTCCACTTTAATGTTGAAGCCGAAGCCAGAGTCGCCCCTCACTTAAATAACAGTAGTTGTCTTTGAGTGTGTGCGAGAGTTTCTCAGGGTTTCGACAAAGTAGAACATGGGGACATCCCCTGATGACCTCTCCCCCCCATCGGCGCCCATTTGAGTACGAGTTTGTCCTCCCCACTCTAAATGGTTTTGGCGGATTTTGTTGATACAACGACGAGACTTAGAATCGATTTTCCCTTCTAGAAGGGGTTGGATTCCACCAATGCCCCCATCTCTGTCGACGGAATTTGTCTCTGTCATCATTAACAAATTCAAGATAAGCGATACATTCCAAATATATCTTTTTTGCATGTTTTGAGATATATTTTCATCATTTAGACTGACATATTAATTAATTGTCTAGTGTCAATTTGCTGGCTTCTAGTGCGTACGTTTCAAGGAAAATATGTGTTTTAAACCGTCAGTAAAAATAAGAGGACGATGTTGATACGTCTCCAACGTATCTATAATTTTTGATTGTTCCATGCTATTATATTATCTGTCTTGGATGTTTTATATGTATTAATATGCTATTTTACATTATTTTTGGGACTAACCTATTAATCTAGAGCCTAGTGCCAGTTTCTGTTTTTTCCTTGTTTTTGAGTTTCGCAGATAAGGAATATTAAACGGAGTCCAAATGGAATAAAACCTTTGGAAGGAATTTTCTTGGAACAAAAGTAATCTACGAGACTTGAGACCAAGGCAGAGGAGCCACCATGGGGCCACAAGCCCTAGGGCGTGGCCAGGGGGGTAGGCCGCGCCGGGCAGGCTTATGGGCCCATGACAACTCCCCTAACCCTAATCTTCGACCTATAAATTCCCAAATATTCCATCATTATCAGAGGGAGCGACGAAAACACTTTTCCACCGCTAGAAGCCTCCGTTCCCGAGAGATCCAATCTTGGAGCCTGTTCCGGTAATCTGCCGGAGGGGGATTCGATCACGGAGGGCATCTAGATCAACTCCAGTGCCCCTCCGATAACGCGTGAGTCTTTCACCACGGACCTACGGGTCCATAGCTAGTAGCTAGATGGATTCTTCTCTCTCTTTGCTTCTCAATACCATGTTCTTCATGATCTTCATGGAGATCTATCTGATGTAATACTCTTTTGTGGTGTGTTTGTCGAGATCCGATGAATTGTGGGTTTATGTTCAGATTATCCATGAATAGTATTTGAGTCTTTCCTGAATTCTTTTATGCATGATTTGATATATTTGCAAGTCTCTTCGAGTTATTGGTTTGGTTTGGCCAACTAGATTGGTAATTCTTGCAATAGGAGAAGTGCTTCATTTTGGGTTCAATCTTGTGGTGTCCTCACCAAGTGACAAAGTAGGGGTAGCGAGGCACGTATTGTATTGTTGCACAACGGTAAAAATATGGGGCTTTCATCATATTTCTTGAGTTTATCCCTCTACATCATGTCATCTTACTTAATGCGTTACTCTGTTCTTCATGAACTTAATACTCTAGATGGAGGCAGGAGTAGGTCGATGTGTGGAGTAATAGTAGTAGATGCAGAATCGTTTTGGTCTACTTGTCACAGACGTGATGCCTATATGCATATACATTGCCTTGGATATCTTCATAATTATTCACTTTTCTATCAATTGCTCGACAGTAATTTGTTCACCCCTCGTAATACTTGCCATCATGAGAGAAGCCATCTAGTGAAACCTATGGCCCCGAGGTCTATTTTCCATATTATACTTTTAGATCTAAAACCATAAATACCAAAAAATACTTGTTACCCTATTTTTACTTTTACTGTTACTTTCCGTTCAAGCATCCTATTATATCTATCTCTATTAGATCTCATCCTTGCAAGTAACCGTGAAGGGATTGACAACCCCTTTATAGCGTTGGGTGCAAGAGTTTGATTCTTTGTGCAGGTACATCTATTGGTGACTCGCTTGTATCTCCTACTGGATTGATACCTTGGTTCTCAAAAACTGATGGAAATACTTATCTACTTTGCTGCATCAAACCGTTCCTCTTCACGGGAAACCAACGCATGCTCGAGAAGTAGCAAGAAGGATATCTGGCACCGTTGCCGGGGAGATACAAGTCAAGTCAAGATAAGAACTCTCTTGCCAACTTACCAATTTCTGGTTTGGTTGCGGGGAGATATACATCAAGCCTACCAAGTACCCATCACAAACTCATCTCTTGCATTTACATTATTTGCCATTTGCCTCTCGTTTTCCTCTCCCCCACTTCTAAAACGATTTTCAGAAAATACCAACAAGATTTGCCTTTTTATTCGCCCTTTTTGTTCGTATTTTCATTTTCTTTTTTGCTTGCTTGTGTGCTTGATTGCTTGATTTGTCACGATGATTCAAGAGAATACCAAGTTGTGTGACTTTTCCAATACTAATAATAATGATTTTATTAGTACACCGATTGCTCCCGCCACTAGTGCGGAATCTTATGAAATTAATGCTGCTTTGCTCAATCTTGTTATGAAAGAACAATTTTCTGGCCTTGCTAATGAAGATGCCACATCCCATCTAAATACTTTCGTTGAGTTGTGTGATATGCAAAAGAAGAAAGATGTGGATAATGATATTGTCAAATTGAAGCTATTCCCGTTCTCACTACGAGATCGTGCTAAAACTTGGTTTTCATCTTTGCTTAAAAACAGTATTGATTCATGGAATAAGTGCAAAGATGCTTTTATTTCCAAGTACTTTCCGCCCGCTAAGATCATCTCCCTTAGGAACGATATATGAATTTTAAGCAACTTGATCATTAACATGTTGCACAATCTTGGGAGAGGATGAAACTTATGATTAGGAATTGCCCCACACATGGTTTGAGTTTATGGATGATTATACAAATTTTCTATGCTGGACTGAATTTTTCTTCTAGGAATCTCTTAGATTCCGCTGCGGGTGGCACTTTTATGGAAATCACATTAGGAGAAGCTACTAAACTCCTAGATAATATTATGGCAAACTACTCTCGATGGCACACCGAATGATCTCCTACTAGTAAAAAAGTGCATGCTATTGAAGAGATTAATACTTTGAGTGAAAAGATGGATGAATTGATGAAATTATTTGCTAGTAACAGTGTTCCTATTGATCCTAATGATATTCCTTTGTCTTCTTTGATTGGAAATACTAATGAATCTATGGATGTGAATTTTGTTGGTAGGAACAATTTTGGTAATAACGCTTATAGAGGTAATTTCAATGCTAGGTCATTTCCTAGTAACTCCTCTAATAAAAATGGTAATTCCTACAGCAATTATTATGGAAATTATAAGAAATTTCCCTCTGATTTTGAGAGTAATATTAAAGAATTCATTAGTACGCAAAAATGTTTCAATGCTATGATTGAAGAAAAATTGCTCAAGATTGATGATTTGGCTAGGAACGTTGATAGAATTTCTCTTGAGATTGATTCTTTAAAAATTATACCTATTCCACCCAAGCATGATATTAATGAGTCTTTAAAAGCTATGAGAATTTCCATTGATGAGTGTAAGGAAAGAACCGCTAGAGTTCGTGGTAAACATGAATGGCTTGAAAAAGTGTGTTCTTGTGATAATATTGATGGAGATCTTAAAGTAATTGATGTGACTCCTATTGAATTTGTTTTCCAATGTTGATCTTGATAAGTATGGGACTGGATATGAGTCGACTTTAGTTAAAAGGCATCTTAATGATTCAAAGTTTATAGATCTTGATGCTAAGATTGACAAAAGTGGGATTGAAGAGGTCAAAACTTTAAATACTAGTGAACCCACTCTTTTGGATTTCAAGGACTTTAATCATGATAGCTGCTCCCTAATTTATTCTATTTCCTTGTTGCAATCCATGTTGAACTCTCCTCATGATTTTAATCAAAACAAGGCTTTTACTAAACATATTGTTGATGCCATGATGAAAACTTTTGAAGAAAACCTTGAGTTGGAAGTTTCTATACCTAGAAAGCTATATGATGAGTGGGAACCTACTATTAATATTAAGATTAATATTATGAGTGCCATGCTTTGTGTGATTCGGGTGCTAGCGTTTCTACGATTCCGAAAACTTTATGTGATGTGTTAGGTTTCCGTGAATTTGATGATTGTTCCTTAAATTTGCATCTTGCGGATTCCACTATAAAGAAACCTATGGGAAGAATTAATGATGTTCTTATTGTTGCAAATAGGAATTATGTGCCCGTAGATTTCATTGTTCTTGATATAGTTTGCAATCCTACATGTCCTATTATTCTTGGTAGACCTTTCCTTAGAACGATTGGTGCAATTATTGATATGAAGGAAGGGAATATTAGATTTCAATTTCCATTAAGGAAGGGCATGGACCACTTTCCTAGAAATAAAATAAAATTACCTTATGAATCTATTATGAGAGCTACTTATGGATTGCATACCAAAGATGACAATACCTAGATCCATTGCGTTTTGCCTAGCTAGGGGCGTTAAACAATAGCGCTTGTTGGGAGGCAACCCAATTTTATTTTGCTTTCTGCTTTTTGATTCTGTTTTGGTGTGTTTGGCACATTATTACTTCTTTAGTAATTGTGTTTTTGTGTTTTGATTAGTGTTTTAGCCAAGTAAAACCTTTGGGGTGATCTATGGTAGTTGTTGATTTGATCTTGCTAAAAAATAGAAACTTTTGCGTTCAGTACAGGAATTTTCCAAATTTATCAGAGTCGAATTGATCTAATTTTTTTACACAAGATGTATATGCAGATTTACCTGATTTTCCTAATTTTTCAAAAAATTTAGAGTTCCGAAAGTATTGGAAGTTAACAGATTTCTACATACTGTTCTATTTTTGACAAATTCTGTTTTCTTTGTGTTGTTTGCTTATTTTGATGTATCTATGGGTCGTATTGGGGGGTATGAGTCATGGAAAAGTTAGAATACAGTAGGTATTACACAAATATAAATAAATAATGAGCTCACAAAATTACCTAAAGTGGTGATTTATTTTTCTTATACTAACGGATCTCATGAGTTTTCTGTTGAGTTTTCTGTTGTGGAGTTTTCAAGTTTAGGGTGAAGACTTGATGGACTATGGAATAAAGAGTGGAAAGAGCCTAAGATTGGGGATGCCCAAGTTACCCCAAGTAATATTCAAGGATACCAAAAATCCTAAGCTTGGGGATGCCCTAGAAGGCATCCCCTCTTTCGTCTTCAATCCACAGGTAAATTTACTTGATGCTATATTTTTATTCACCACATGATATGTGTTTTTCTTGGAGTGTCTTGTATGATATGCGTCTTTGCTTGTTAGTTTGCCACAATCATCCTTGATGCACACATCTTTTGAGACACACACGCTGAATCGTGAATTTGTTAGAATAGTCTATGTGCTTCACTTATATCTTTGAGCTAGGCAATGTTGCTCTGGTGCTTCACTTATATCTCTATAGAACATGGTGGTGTTATATTTTATATAAATCATTGAAATCTCGTTCCTCACTTATATTATTTTGAGAGTTTCTTAAACAGCATGGTAATTTCTTTAGGTTATGAATTTAGTCCTAATATAATGGGCATCCAAGAGGCATATAATAAAAACTTTCATGTTAAGTGCATTAAAAATTATGAGAAGTTTGATTCCTTGCATATAGTTTTGAGATAATAGGGATGATAATATGAGAGTTATGCTAGTGAGTAGTTGTGAATTGGAAGAGATACGTGTGTTAAAGCTTGTGATTCCCGTAGCATGCACGTATGGTGAACCGTTATGTAACGAAGTTGGAGAATGTTTGTTTAATGATTGTCGACCTTTGTGTGAGGGTCGGGAGCGCGCGATGGTTAACTCCTACCAACCTATCCCCTAGGAGCATGTGTCTAATGCTTTGTTTGATGACTAATATACTTTTTCAATAAGTATGTGAGTTCTTTATGACTAATGTTGAGTCCATGGATTATACGCACTCTCACCCTTCCACCTTTGCTAGCCTCTCTAGTACCGCGCAACTTTCGCCGATACACCAAACCCTCCTTCCTCAAAACAGCCACCATATATTCCTCAAAACAGCCACCATATATTCCTCAAAATATCCACCATACCTACCTATTATGGCATTTCCATAGCCATTCCGAGATATATTTTCATGCAACTTCCACCATGTAGTTTTTCATGACTTGCATCATCACTTCATATTGCATATAGAGTCATACTTTGTCATAGGTATCGAGTTGTAATTTTGTTTTTTGAGTTATAAGTAAATAAAATTGTGATGATTTTTCATTAATAGAGCATTGTCCCGTGAGAGAAAAGGATGATGGAGGCTATGATTCCCTCACAAGTTGGGATGAGTATCTGGAATTTACAAAAAATAAAAGAGGCCAGCAAAGCCCAAACAAAAAAAGAGGCCAAAGAAGCCAACCAAAATAAAAAAATATATAAAAAATGAGAGAAAGAGAGAAGGGACAATTTCTACTACCTTTTTCCACACTTGTGCTTCAAAGTAGCACCATGCTTTTCATGATACAGAGTCTCCTATTCTGTCACTTTCATATAACTAGTGGATATTCATTATGCACGACCACTTAGTTTTCTTTTTGAGCTTTCATACACTTATAGCTCTAAGTGAATTTGTTGCATGGCAATCCCTACTCACCCACATTGATATCTATTAACGTGCATCTCCATAGCCCGTTGATACGCCTAGTTGATGTGAGACTATCTTCTCCTTTTTCCCTTGCACCTCCTCCATATTATATTCCACCTATAATGCTATACCCATGGCTCATGCTCATGTATTGCGTGAGAGTTGAAAAGGTTTGAGAACACCAAAAGTGTGAAAAAATTGCTTGACTTGTTCATCAGGGTTGTGCATGATTTAGATACTTTGTGTGGGGAAGATGGAGCATATCTAGACCATATGATTTTGTAGGGATAACTTTCTACGGCCATGTTATTTCGAAAGGACATGAGTACCTTGTTGGTGTGCTCGAAGTATTACTGTTTTTATGTCAGAATTGGACTATTGTTTTGAATCTTACGGATCTGAATATTCATGCCACAATAAATAATATTACATGGATAAATATGTTGGGTAGCATTCCACATCAAAAATTCTGTTTTTATCATTTACCTACTCGAGGACGAGTATGAATTAAGCTTGGGGATGCTGATACGTCTCCAAAATATCTATAATTTTTGATTGTACCATGCTATTATATTATCTGTTTTGGATGTTTTATATGCATTAATATGCTATTTTATATTATTTTTGGGACTAACCTATTAATCTAGAGCCTAGTGCCAGTTTCTGTTTTTTCCTTGTTTCTTAGTTTCGCAGATAAGGAATATTAAACGGAGTCCAAACGGAATAAATCTTCAGAAGGAATTTTTCTGGAACAAAAGGAACCTACGAGACTTGAGAACCAAGGCAGTGGAGCCACCGTGGGGCCACAATCCCTAAGGGCGCGGCCAGGGTGGTAGGCCGCGCCGGGCAGGTTCGTGGGCCCATGGCAGCTCCCCTAACCCTAATCTTTGGCCTATAATTTCCAAATATTCCATCATTATCATAGGGAGCCACGAAAACACTTTTCCACCGCCAGAAGCCTCCGTTCCCGAGAGATCCAATCTTGGAGTCTTTTTCGGTAATTTGCCAGAGGGGGATTCGATCACGGAGGGCATCTACATCAACTCCATTGCCCCTTCCGATGATGCGTGAGTAGTTCACCACAGACCTACGGGTCCATAGCTAGTAGCTAGATGGATTCTTCTCTCTCTTTGTTTCTCAATACCATGTTCTTCATGATCTTCATGGGGATCTATCCGATGCAATACTCTTTTGCGGTATGTTTGTCGAGATCCAATGAATTGTGGGTTTATGTTCAGATTATCTATGAATATTATTTGAGTCTTTTCTGAATTCTTATATGCATGATTTCATATCTTTGCAAGTCTCTTCGAGTTATTGGTTTGGTTTGGCCAACTAGATTGGTAATTCTTGCAATAGGAGAAGTGCATAGTTTTGGGTTCATTCTTGCGGTGTCCTCACCTAGTGACAAATTAGGGGTAGCAAGGCACGTATTGTATTGTTGCCATCAAGGATAAAAAGGTGGGGTTTTCATCATATTGCTTGAGTTTATTCCTCTACATCATGTCATCTTACCTAATGCGTTACCCCGTTCTTCATGAACTTAATACTCTAGATGCAGGCAGGAGTCGGTCAATGCGTGGAGTAATAGTAGTAGATACAGAATCATTTCGGTCTACTTGACACGGACGTGATGCCTATATGCATAATCACTTCCTTGGATATCTTCATAATTATTCGCATTTCTATCAATTGCTCGATAGTAATTTGTTCACCCACCGTAATACTTGCCATCATGAGAGAAGCCTCTAGTGAAACCTATGGTCCCTGGGTCTATTTTCCATCTTATACTTTCATATCTAAAACCAAAAATACTTTGCTGCATTATTTTTACCTTTTGTTTTACTTTCCGTTTAAGAAATCTATCCTATCTATCTGTATCAGATCTCATCCTTGTAAGTAACCGTGAAGGGATTGACAACCCCTTTATAGCGTTGGGTGCAAGAGTTTGATTCTTTGTGTAGGTACATCTATTGGGGACTTGCTTGTATCTCCTACTAGATTTATAACTTGGTTCTCAACAACTGAGGGAAATACATATGTACTTTGCTGCATCAACCGTTCCTCTTCACAGAAACCAACACATGCTCGAGAAGTAGCAAGAAGGATTTCTGGCGCCGTTGCCGGGGAGATACATAGTAAGTCAGGATCAAGCCTACCAAGTACCCATCACAAACTCATCTCTTGCATTTACATTATTTGCAATTTGCCTCTCGTTTTCCTCTCCCCCATTTCTAAAACGATTTTCCCAAAAGATTTTCCTTTTTTCGCCCTTCTTCCATTCGCCTTTTCATTGATATGTTTGCTTGTGTTGCCATGTGCCTTCTATTTGCTTGCATCTTCGCTTGGTAAAAATCTACTGATATGGATCCTCATCCACTTGCTAATCTTTTCAAAATACCAAATTGTGATGAACCAATTGATAGTGAGTTGAGTGCACTTGATTATTTCTATGAAGTTTTGTTTGAAAATCATGAATTTGGATATTTTGATGAAGTATTGAAAGAAGAAAATTATAAAGTGATTCATGATAATTTCTTGAATGAAAAGCATGATTGCCATGTTGTTAGTATGGATTCTCTGAATATCCATGATGCTAATGATATGCAAAACCACAAGCTTGGGGATGCTATGCTTGATGAAGATGAAATTTTTTGTACCCGAAGTTTAGGTGATGACACATATGCTACAATTGATCATGAAAAGAATGCTTTGTGTGATAGTTATATTGTGAGATTCCTTCATGATTTTACTGAAAATTACTATTAGAGAGGAACATATGCTTTTACATATTGCAATAATATCAAGTTTCCTCTCTATGTGATCAAAGTTTGGAAGTTATGCTTGTTTTTCCTTCCTATGATAGTTGATTTTTGTTCCCATAATTTGTTTGCTCACAAAATCCATATGCATAGGAAGTGGGTTAGACTTAAATGTGCTTGCCATGTGATTCATGATGTTCCTATTGTTGCAAATAGGAATTATATACCCATAGATTTCATTGTTTTTGATATAGAATGCAATCCTACATGTCCTATTATTCTTGGTAGACCTTTCCTTAGAACGATTGGTGCAATTATTGACATGAAAGAAGGAAATATTAGATTCCAACCTCCATAAGTAAAGGCATGGAACAATTTCCTAGAAATAAAATGAGATTGCCCTATGAATCTATTATGAGATCTAATTTTGGATTACATACCAAAGATGACAATACCTAAATCTATTGCGTTTTGCCTAGCTAGGGGCATTAAACAATAGCGCTTGTTGGGAGGCAACCCAATTTTATTTTTCTTTCTATTTTTTGCTTCTGTTTTAGTGTGTTTTGCACATTATTACTTATGTAGTAATTGTGTTTTGGTGTTTTAATTAGTGTTTGAGCCAAGTAAAACCTTCGGGGTGATCTATGGTAGTTGTTGATTTAATCTTGGTGAAAAATAGAAACTTTTGCGCTTAGTCCAGGAATTTTATAAAATTTTCATGGAGTCTAATTAGTCTGAAATTTTTATAAAAGATTTATATACAAATTACCCTCATTTTACTAAATTTTCAGAATTTTTAGAGTTTCATAAGTATTCGAAGTTTGCAGATTGCTACAGACTGTTCAATTTTTGACAGATTCTGTTTTCTTTGTGTTGTTTGCTTATTTTGATGTATCTATGGGTCGTATCCGGGGGTATGAACCATGGAGAAGTTATAATAAAGTAGGTATTACACAAATATAAATAAAGAATGAGTTCACAACAGCACATAAAGTGGTGATTTATTTTTCTTATACTAACGGATCTCATGAGTTTTCTGTTGAGTTCTGTGTTGTGAAGTTTTCAAGTTTTGGGTGAAGATTTGATGGACTATGGAATAAAGAGTGGCAAGAGCCCAAGCTTGGGGATGCCCAAGGCACCCCAAGCCATATTCAAGGATACCAAAAAGCCTAATCTTGGGGATTCCCCGGAAGGCATCCCCTCTTTCGTCTTCAATCCATTGGTAAATTTACTTGAGGCTATATTTTTATTCACCACATGATATGTGTTTTGCTTGGAGTGTCTTGTATGATATGTGTCTTCGCTTTTCATAATATTGCTTGAGTTTATTCCTCTACATCATGTCATCTTACTTAATGCGTTACTCTGTTCTTCATGAACTTAATACTCTAGATGCAGGCAGGAGTCGGTCGTTGTGTGGAGTAATAGTAGTAGATGCAAAATCGTTTCGGTCTACTTGTCACGGACGTGATGCCCATATGCATAATAATTGCCTTTGATATATTCATAATTATTCACTTTTCTATCAATTGCTCGACAGTAATTTGTTCACCCACCATAATACTTGCCATCATGGGAGAAGCCATCTAGTGAAACCTATGGCCCCCGGGTCTATTTTCCATATTATACTTTCAGATCTAAAACCAAAAATACCAAAAAAATACTTGCTGCCCTATTTTTACTTTCACTTTTACTTTCCGTTCAAGCATCCTATTATATCTATCTCTATTAGATCTCATCCTTGCAAGTAACCATGAAGGAATTGACAACCCCTTTATAGGGTTGGGTGCAAGAGTTTGATTCTTTGTGCAGGTACATCTACTGGTGACTCGCTTGTATCTCCTACTGGATTGATACCTTGGTTCTCTAAAATTGACGGAAATACTTATCTATTTTGCTGTATCAAACCATTCCTCTTCACGGGAAACCAACACATGCTCGAGAAGTAGCAGATCTATGCACCAAGGAGCATCTAAGTGACCTGGAGTTGCATCAGGAGGACCCCTAGGGTAGATAGGCCCCCCCATAGGTGCTTAAAGACCTAGGGCGCCTACGTAGGGCTCCTAGGCACATCAGAAAGATTTTAGATCCCTCCTTGACCTCAAACTTGCCCCTGATTTTTTGACCTACCCTACAAATGTCAGATTTTTGGGAGCTATGAATGTTCGAGAAAAGATAAACAACAACGCAACTCATATTTCAAGAAATAGCCCCCTTGAAAGTCAAATCCAATATCAGGGGAGGCTCTCGTCCTCCACAGTCATGGCCACCAAAAATTAGAGGGGGGATCCTTCTCCCACCTAGGGAGAAGGCGAAGGAAGACAAATAAGGAGGGGGGCTCTTTCCCTCTCCCTAGCGGCTCACCACCATCGCCACCAACAACGGCACCATCGTCTCCACCACCATATTATTCCTCAGCATGTGGTCTTCTCCATCCATAACAATTTGTAATATATTGACGAATATTGATGTTTTGTTCTATGAATTATTTCTCGTGATTTATCGCATCCTTTATCAATATTTGAGTAGTAACTTGTTCTATGGCATTGGTGAAAAAGTATAAAGTTGGTTGAACATTCATATGGTGGTTTGTATACAATATTTTGTGTCTTATATATGAGTGTACGCATATCGTACTGTACCATACCGTAGGGTGAACACCTAAGGTGTTGCAATGGGTTATGATAAATATTTGTGCGGAGGCTGGAGTGACAGTAATGACCGTCCCAAGCATATAAGAGTTCTAACATATGGGAGTTAGGGGACCCTAGAGGAAGATAAAGCTACAGTTGGGTTTTTATCTTGATTATTCTTAGTAAATGTGGATGTTTATGCTAAGGGTACACTTATGAGTGCATGTGAGGCTTGGTGTAGCAACATGCTAGCTTAGGATTCTCCCTAGAAATTGTCGTGCTACAATTATTGGGTAAAGCACAAAGTCCATCTTACAATGTAATGCCTTGTCTATAGACATGGTGAGATAAGTTTTATGTGACAATGAATGGTAATCACCTAGGTAGATCATTGAGACACATTATTTGGTTGCCACTAAACTTACTCACAAGATAAGAGAATCAACTATTTATTACACAATACTCAATAGCCAAGAACACTTGGTCCCAACGGATATCACTACATTCACCACGCCCACAACACTTCCTATCATTTACTCTATTTTAGTATTCTAAATGCTCTTTTCTTTATAGAGGTAGTTAATACTTAATACCTGGTAACTGTTGGGTAGTTGCTACTATGTGCGGCTTTGCTCTGTGTTACTCTGCTGCAACATACACCACCCAGTCAACTTGCTACCTAGTAAGGTGTACATGAAAAGGGCATATATAGTTGTGCGATTGGCATACATAACTTGATAGAATATTTAACCTACCGTTAGATTGTATGGGGGTATCGACACTCATATACTTTCACCTCCACTTTGGAAAGTGCTACAACTATACCTTGCACTTGGGGAATATCAAGCTCTTTCTTGGCACTCTTGCTAGGGAGCATAGCTATGTTGAAAAAAAATCATGCACTTGTTGTTGGAAATATGCCCTAGAGGCAATGATAAAATAGTTATTATTGTATTTACTTATTCATGATAATTGTCTATTGTTCATGCTATAATTGTGTTAACCAGAAACCATAATACATGTGTGAATACATAGACCACAACATGTCCCTAGTGAGCCTCTAGTTGACTAGCTCGTTGATCAATAGATGGTCACGGTTTCATGGCCATGGACATTGGATGTCATTGATAATGGGATCACATCATTAGGAGAATGTTGTGATGGACAAGACCTAATCCTAAGCATAGCACAAGATTGTGTAGTTCGTTTGCTAAAGCTTTTCAATGTCAAGTATCGTTTCCTTAGACCATGAGATTGTGCAACTCCCGGATACCATAGGAATGCTTTGGGTGTGCCAAACATCACAACGTAACTGGGTGGCTATAAAGGTGCACTACGGGTATCTCCGAAAGTGTCTGTTGGGTTGGCATGAATCGAGACTGGGATTTGTCACTCCGTGTGACGGAGAGGTATCTCTGGGCCCACTCAGTAAGACATCATCATAATGAGCTCAAAGTGACTAAGGAGTTAGTCACGGGATGATGTATTACGGAACGAGTAAAGAGACTTGCCGGTAACGAGGTTGAACAAGGTATAGGGATACCGACGATCGAATCTCGGGCAAGTATCATACCGATAGACAATGGGAATTGCATACGGGATTGATTGAATCCCTGACATCGTGGTTCATCCGATGAGATCATCGTGGAGTACGTGGGAGCCAACATGGGTATCCAGATCCCACTATTGGTTATTGACCAGAGAGGTGTCTTGGTCATGTCTACGTGTCTCCCGAACCCGTAGGGTCTACGCACTTAAGGTTCGATGACGCTAGGGTTATAGGGAAATGGTATACGTGATTACCGAAAGTTGATGGTAGCAATAATACGGACTAGGTCCGTGATCTGAGGATTGTCCTCATTGCTGCACAGAAAGCTTATGTCTTTGATGCACCGCTAAGTGCACCACTCCCTCAAGCGTTGTCTGTAGATGTTGTGAACATATGACAGGCACTTTTTGATGACTACGTGATAGTTCAGTGCGTCATGCATTACGGCTTAGAATTTAGGCTCCAAAACGTTTTGAACGTCACGGAACATAAGATATGTTCTAAGAGCTGAAATTGGGATTTCAGGCTCGGGCCTATGTTGAGAGGTATGAGACCTCCAACAAGATTCTTTGCCTGCAAGATAAAGGAGAATAGCTCAATCGGTGAGCGTGTGCTCAGATTGTCTGGGTCCTACAATCACTTGAACCAAGTGGGAATTAATCTTCCAGATGAGATAGTGATTAATGTAGTTCTCCAAGCCACTGCCACCAAGCTACTAGAGCTTCGTGATGAACTATAACATGCCAGGGATGGATAAGATGATCCCTGAGTTGTTCATGATGTTTGACACCACGAAGGTAGAAATCAAGAAGGAGCATCAAGTGTTGATGGTTAAGTGAATACCACTAGTTTCAAGAAGGGCAAGGGCAAGAAGGGAAAAAAACTTCAGGAATGGCAAGCCAGTTGTTACTCTAGTGAAGAAACCCAAGGTTGAGCCCAAACCCGAGACTGAGTGCTTATGTTATGAGGAGAAAGTTCGCTGAAGCGGGACAACCCTAGATACTTGGTAGATAAGAAGGCTGGTAATGTCGACAGGAGTATATTTGATATACGTGTTATTGATGTGTACCTTGCTGGTACTCCTAGTAGCACCTGGGTATTGGATACCGGTTTGGTTGCTAAGTGTTAGCAACTCGAAATAAAAGCTACGGAATAAACGGAGGCTAGCTAAGTGAAAGGTGACAATGTGTGTTTCCAAGGTTGATGTGATCACCATCGCACGCTCTCTCTACCTTCGAGATTTGTGATAGACCTAAATAAATGTTATTTGGTGTTTGCGTTGAGCATGAACGTGATTAGATCATGTTTAGTGCAATACGATTATTCATATAATTAGAGAATAATGGTTATTCTGTTTACATGAATAATACCTTCAATGGTCATGCACCCAGTAGGAATGGTTTATTGAATCTTGATCGTAATAGTACACATGTTCATAACATTGGTACCAAAAGGATACAAAGTTAATAATGATAGTACCACATACTTGTGGCACTGCCGCTAAATGTCATGTTGGTATAAATCGCATGAAGAAACTCCATGCTGATGGATTTTTTGACTCACTCGATTTCGAATCAGTCGAGACATGCGAGCCATGCCTCTTGGGCGAGATGATTAAGACCCCGTCTTCCGATATGATGGAGCGGGCAAGTGGCTTATTGGAATTAATACATGTTGATGTATGTGGTCCAATGAGTGTTGAAACACACAGTGGATATCGTTGTTTTTCTTTACCTTCACTGATGATTTGAGTAAATATGGGGATATTTACTTAATGAAACACGAATCTGAAATGTTTGAAAGGTTCAAGGAGTTTCAGAGTGAAGTTAAAGATCATCGTGACAAGAAGATAAAATGTCTATGATATGATCATGGAGGTGAATATCTAAGTTACTAGTTTGGTATGCAATTTTAGACAATGTGGAAATTGTTTCACAGCTCACGCCTCCTGGAACACCATAGTGTGATGGTGTGTTCGAACGTTGTAGTCGTGCCCTATTGGATATAGTGAGTACTATGATGTCTCTTATCGTTTTACCACTATCATTATGGGGTTATGCATTAAAGACAAATCCATTCACTTTAATAGGGCACCATCTAAGTCTGTTGAGATGACACCGTGAGAATTATGGTTTGACAGAAGCCTAAGTTGTCATTTCTTAATGTTTGGGGCTGTGACGCTTATGTGAAAAGGGTTTTCACCTAATGAGCTCGAACCCAAAGCAGACAAATGCATCTTCATAGAATACCCTAAAGAGACATTGGGTATACCTTCTATCTCAGATTCAAGCGCAAAAGTGTTTGTGGCTAAGAACGGGTCCTTTCTTGAGAAAGAGTTTCTCTCGAAAGAATTGAGTGGGAGGAAGATAAACTTGATAAGGTTGTTGAACCTTTGTTTCAACCAGAGAGTAGCGCAGCACAGAAAGAGTTTTCTGTAGAGCCTACGTCAGTTGAAAAGGAAGTTAATGATGATGATCATGAAGCTTCGGATCAAGTCAGTATCGAACCTCGTAGGTCAACAAGGATGCGTACTGCTCCTGAGTAGTACGAAAACCCTGTCTTGGAAATCTTGTTGTTGGACAACGATGAACCTACGAACTATGGAGAAGCGATGGTGGGCCCGGATTCCAACAAATGGCTAGGAGCCATGAAATCCGAGAAAGGATCCATGTATGAAAACCAAGTATGGACTTTGGTAGACTTGCCTGTTGAATGGCAGGTCGTTGACTACAAATGGACCTTTGAGATAAACATAGACGCTAATGGTGAAATGTCACCATTTATAAAGCTCGACTTGTCGCAAATAAGTTTCCGCCAAGTTCAAGGAGTTGACAGCGATGAGATTGTCTCATCTATAGCGATGCTAAAAGTCTATTAGAATTATGTTAGCAGTTGCTGCATTTTTCGATTATGAAATCTGATAGATGGATGACAAAACAAGGTTTCCGTAATGGTTTCTGTGAGGAAGAGTTGTATGTGATACAACCAGAAGGTTTTGTCAATCCTAAGGATGCTAAAAGGTATGCAAACTCCAGCGATCCTTCTATGGACTGGAGCAAGCATCTCGGAGTTGGAATATATGCTTTGATGAGGTGATCAAAGTGTTTAAGTTTATACAAAGTTTATGAGAAACTTGTATTTACAAGAAAGTGAGTGGGAGCACTATAGAGTTTCTTATGAGAATATGTAGTTGACATATTATTGATCGGAAATGATGTAGAATTTCTGGAAGAGCATGAAGGGTTGTTTTAAAAGAGTTTTTCAAAGGAAGACCCAGATAAAGCTACCATTTTATTGAGAATCAAGATCTATAGGGATAGATCAATTCGCTTGATAAGTTTTTTCGACGAAGACATACCTTGACAAGTTTTTGAAGGAGTTCAAAATAGATGGGTCAAAGAAGGAGTTCTTGACTGTATTTGTAAGGTGTGAAATTGAGTAAGACTGAATACCCGACCACGGCAGAAGATAAAGAAAAGTTGAGTGTCATCCCCTATGCTTTAGCCATAGGCTCTATATAGCATGCCATGCTGTGTACCGCACCTGTGTGTGCCTTGCCATGAGTCTGTCAAGGGGTACAAGAGTAATCCAAGAGTGGATCACTGGAAACGGTCAAAGTTATCCTTAGTAACTTGAGAACTAAGGAAATATTTCTCGATTATGGAGGTGATAAAGAGTTCATCGTAAAGGGTTACGATGATGCAAGCTTTAAAACCAATCCGGATGACTCTTAGTAGAAATCCGGCTACGTATAGTGGAGCAGCCATTTGGAATAGCTCCAAGTGGAGCGTGGGAGCAGTATCTACAAATATGACATAGAAAGTTTGCAAGGTACACACGGATCTGTATGTCGCAGACCCGTTGACTAAAACCTCTTTCACGAGCAAAACATGATCAAACTCCAGAACTAATTGGGTGTTAATCACATGATGATATGATCACATGGTGATGTAAGTGTTAATCACATGGTGATGTGAACTAGATTATTGACTCTAGTGCAAGTGGGAGACTGTTGGAAATATGCCCTAGAGGCAATGATAAAATAGTTATTATTGTATTTCCTTATTCATGATAATTGTCTATTGTTCATGCTATAATTGTGTTAACCGGAAACCATAATACATGTGTGAATACATAGACCACAACATGTCCCTAGTGAGCCTCTAGTTGACTAGCTCGTTGATCAATAGATGGTCACGGTTTTATGGCCATGGACATTGGATGTCGTTGATAACGGGATCACATCATTAGGAGAATGTTGTGATGGACAAGACCTAATCCTAAGCATAGAACAAGATCGTGTAGTTCGTTTGCTAAAGCTTTTCAATGTCAAGTATCGTTTCCTTAGACCATGAGATTGTGCAACTCCCGGATACCATAGGAATGCTTTGGGTGTGCCAAACGTCACAACGTAACTGGGTGGCTATAAAGGTGCACTACGGGTATCTCCGAATGTGTGTGTTGGGTTGGCACGAATCGAGACTGGGATTTGTCACTCCGTGTGACGGAGAGGTATCTCTGGGCCCACTCGGTAAGACATCATCATAATGAGCTCAAAGTGACTAAGGAGTTAGTCACGGGATGATGTATTACAGAACGAGTAAAGAGACTTGCCGGTAACGAGGTTGAACAAGGTATAGGGATACCGACGATCGAATCTCGGGCAAGTATCATACCGGTAGACAAAGGGAATTGCATACGGGATTGATTGAATCCCTGACATCGTGGTTCATCCGATGAGATCATCGTGGAGTACGTGGGAGCCAACATGGGTATCCAGATCCCGCTGTTGGTTATTGACCAGAGAGGTGTCTCGGTCATGTCTACGTGTCTCCCAAACTCGTAGGGTCTACACACTTAAGGTTTGATGACACTAGAGTTATAGGGAAATGGTATACGTGATTACCGAAGGTTGTTCGGAGTCCCGGATGAGATCCCGGACGTCATGAGGAGCTCCGGAATGGTCCGGAGGTAAAGATTGATATATAGGAAGTCCAGTTTTGGTCACCGGAAAGTTTTCGGGCTCATCGGTAGTTTTAAAAACTTATTGCCGCTTGTTTATCTAGCCTTAATGATGATTATTTAAATGGAAGATCTCTTTCGCATGAAATTTTTAATAGTAGCAAAGCAATATGATTAATTATCCTCCATGTTGAACAATTATAAGTGGCTTAAGGAGGATGGAAATAATACTGATGACAAACATAGGTATTTGGATGAACATCCTTCTTGTGATGACTATGATAAATATTGGAACAAACCTTATGATGACCATATATATGAATTACTTGAAGATTATTATGCTACTTTTATGGATGATAAAACATGAACGATAATTTTTCTCCCACATATGATGTCCTATGTTACTCTCTAACTCACGAAACTACACTTTAGAAGGGATTTTTGCTTATATTGAGGATTATGTTTGTGATATGCATTTAGCTTGTGCTCATAAGAACTCTAATGAAACTTATACTATTAAGTTTGTTGTTGCTAATTGTAATAACTATGAAAGAGGAAGAAATAAGGGCCCCATCAATGTCTTCAAAATGCTAAAGTTGCAAATAAAAACTACTTTTACCATGCATTGGTCCTTCCCTCTATGTTAACGATTTATTTAGTATGCAATGCCAATGCAACAATGTGGATCTATTGTCATGGAAGATTTTCAATAAAAAATATTTATTTGATTGTATCACCATCATATTTTAAAAATAATGTGCCAAGAATTACATTTAGCCTATATCTCCCACATCCAGAACACATGTTTTTAGGCCAATTCTCTAAATTTTCATGGATCCATCACTTCCGCTGATGTTTGTTTCAGGGGCAGAATGTATCATTGCTGCCCTCATCGCTTTGACTGGAGTACCATCTTCATCCACAACACCATAGAAATATCCACCCTCGACACCCTACAAGGTCAAAGCTAGGTCCTAATGTTATTTTTTAATTGATGATTAGTGCCATGTGATTTATTGGTCGAGTATTTTAATTTAAGACGTAGACAATAACATTATGCTAATGATCATGCCTATGTATTTAGACCATTAAAAAAGTTATCCATGACATGGGAGAAACCTAGTTTACAAGTTTGATGGAACTAAATTATCGTTACTATGCATTCTCGTGTTATAATGTCTCGATGGTAATGTGTGAACATCAATTGTATGTATACTTCACCATTGACAGGCATCGAGAAGAGCACTATGCTACGATGAATTGGAGTACATAGCAAAAAATTACCACTTTACGGGTTAAAGTTTTAAAAACTACCTTTTTTTATTTTCCAAAATGCTACCACAAAATCGGTTCGCTGTTCCGAAAAACTACCATGTCGCACTGATGACTAAGTGAATTAAGTTTAAACGTTATTATGACATCCCGGATCCACTTGTTAGGTTGACCATTGACCGTTGACCTAAATAATAAATAAAAGCAATCGGTTCTTTGCCAGCGAGTTCGTCGTCGGAGCCGAAGAAGGGACCTGGCCGTCGCCACTACTGTTGCGTGTCGTTGGACATTGTGGTGGTCTTCGGAGCTGTTGTTGCTTGCGCGTCACTGCCGCACCGTCGGAGCTCCTGCTGCTTACCATGTCGCTGTCATGCCGCTGCCGCTTGCGGCCCTGCTTCTTGCCGCCGCTTGCTCATGCTGCTGATTGTTGTGCCGCTGCTTGCCGACGCGTTGCCGCCCCGCTGCCACTTGTTGCACTGCTGTTGGGCACCACAACTGCTTCTTGTCGTCGCTTGCTGATATGCCTCCAATGTATCTATAATGTTTGCTTGTTCCATGTTGTTATATTATCAATCTTGGATGTTTTACAATCATTTTATATCAACTTTATATCATTTTTTGGGACTAACCTATTGACATAGTGCCAAAGTGGTAGTTGTTGTTTTGCTTGTTTTTTACTTCGTAGAAAATCAGTACCAAACGGAGCCCAAACATTGTGGGGATTTTTGTGGATTTTTCCTGGACCAGAAGGAAGCAGATGGGCCAAAAAACACAAGAAGAGGGGGCCCAGGGTGGCCACCCTCCACCAGGGTGCGCTAGAGGCCCCTGACACGGCCTGGTAGAGGGTGGGCACCTCGGGAACCCCCTCAACCGACTATCGAGTCTATAAATTCCCAGAAAATCAAAAAACTCTAGGGGAGTCGACGAAACACAATTCCAGCCGCCGCAAGTTCCAGAACCCCGAGATCCAATCTAACACCATCACGGAGGGGTGCACCATCTTCATGGGTGCTTCTCCGATGATGCATGTGTAGTCCACTATAGACCTATGGGTCCGTAGGCAGTAGCTAGATGGCTTCCTCTCTCTCTTGATTCTCAATACAATGGTCTCTTGGAGATCTATTTGATGTAATGACTTTTGCGGTGTGTTTGTTGGGATCCGATGAATTTTGAGTTCATGATCAATTTCTATCCATGAATATTATTTGAGTCTTCTTTGATCTCTTGTTTGCATGATTACTTATAGCCTCGTATTTCTTCTTCGAATCTTTCGTTTAGTTAGGCTAACTAGATCTTTCTTGCCATGGAAAGAGGTGCTTTGTCATGGGTTCGATCTTGCGGTGTTCTTTCCCAGTGACAGAAGGGGCAGCAAGACACACATGTATCCTTGCCATTAAGGGTAACAAGATGGGGTCTATTCCTACACGAATAGATCTTTTCTACATCATGTCACCATTCTTATTGCATTACTCCATTTTTCCATGGACTTAATACACTAGATGCATGCTGGATAGCGGTCGATGTGTTGAGTAATATAAGTAGATGCAGAATCATTTCGATCCATTTGTCTTGGACATGATGCCTATATAATGATTATTGCCTCGATATCGTCATGATTATTTGATCTTCTATCAATTGCCCAACAGTAATTTGTTCACCCACCGCGTGCTATACTCATGAGAGAAGCCACTAGTGAAACCTAAGCCCCCGGGTCTACTTTTCCAACATATTGCTTTCCGATCTACCCTTTTGCCTTTTTGTTTTCAGATCTATTAATCCAAAAACCCAAAATACCTTGGTGCACTTTTTGTTTACCTATT
This sequence comes from Hordeum marinum, assembly GCA_022496015.1. Taxonomy (NCBI): domain Eukaryota; kingdom Viridiplantae; phylum Streptophyta; class Magnoliopsida; order Poales; family Poaceae; genus Hordeum; species Hordeum marinum. The sequence continues at coordinate 39,551,729 of CM039673.1, forward strand.
TTATTTTGTGTTCTTACGAGATCTATTTGCCAAAACTGTCATTACCTAATCTATCTTATTATCGCAGAGAGCTTGACAACCTCTCTTTCGTCGGTTTGCAAGTATTTGTTATTGGTGTGCAGGTGTTGTTTGCGTGGGTGCGTGATCTTCCTCTACGGATTGATACCATCATTTCATAACTGAGGGAAATACTTACCATCGTTGTGCTGCATCATCCCTCCCTCTTTGGGGAAATACTGATGCAGTCTTAAGCCACGCCACTTGCCGTGTTGCTGCTCGCGTCGTCGTTGGTTGTTGCTGCTTGCTGCATGACGAAGTCCATGATACTTGTGATCCGCGTTGGGTTTTCCATGAAGAAGATGGGTAATTGCAGCACAATACGGGTAAGTGTTTCCCTCAGTTAAGAAATCAAGGTTTATCGAACCAATAGGAATATCAATCCACAACCGTCTTCAATGGTTGCACACAAAAGAGCAAACAACTTGCACCCAACACGGGCAAGAGGGTTGTCAATCCCCTTGACCTCGTTATTTGCAATCAAGTGAAGTGTGTAGATAATTGTAAATTTTAAAATAAAATAAAACGTAAATAATGGCAGCAAAGTAAAGATAGATTTTGTAAATATATAAGTGAATACACCCACGGGCCATAGTTTTCCCTAGCGACATCTCTCATGAAAGTAATCATATGGTGTGTACACAAATTACTCTTGGACAATTGATAGAAAAGCACATAGTTATGTGATATTCACGACAATGATCATGTGTATATAGGCATCACGTCCAAAACAAATATCCCGACTCCTGCTTGCACCTATTACTATTATTCCGCTTCAAGAGCGCTTCTATGTTTGCCTCTCTACGTATTACGATCATGACAAACAGAGTAATGCTTGGAGAACGATGACATGATGTAGACAAAGTAAACTCAATCGATATGAATAAACCCCATTGTTTTATCCTTAGCAGAAACAACATAAAGACGTATCTTCTCTCCTTCTATCACTGGTATATATAAACCCGTCATGTTGAACCCACTACAACGCACCCCTCTCACTGAAGAAAGATCAATCTACTTGGCCAAAGCAAATCGAAAGATCGGAGAGATTACGAAGCTATAATGATCATGTAAATAAGAATCATAATAGTTTCAGAGAAGACTCAAATACTTTTCATGAAAAATCTGAACATAAACTCACAATTCATCCGATCCCAACAAACGCACTGCACAAAAAATTACATCGGATAGATCAAAGCGAAGATGTGATGATAATACTTGTATTGAAGATCAATAGGGAGAGAGATAGCCATCTAGGTACTAACTACGAACTAGTAGGTTTGTGGTGAACTACTCACACATCATCATGAGGGTGACAAGGTTGATGAAGAGGCCCTCCCTGGTCAATCCCTCCTCCGGCAGGGTGCCGGAACGAAGCTCCAGATGAGATCGCAGTGAAATAGAGACTTGCGGCAGCGAAAAAAGTGTTTCGGGATGTTCCCTAGGGTTTTGGAATATATGTGAATTTATAGGCCAAAGAACGGGGGTAGGAGGTCCACGAGGGAGGGACAAGCCATCTGGGCGCGCTGACCCTTCCTGTCCGTGCCCTGTTGGCTTGTGCCTCCTCTGTGCGGCCTCCGGTGTTCTCCCGAAGCTTCCAGGTCTTCTTTTGGTCCAGAAAAATCATAAAAAGTTTCAATGCAATTGGACCTCGTTTGGTACTGTAAACTTGAAAAGTAAAAAATACACAGAAAATAGGAACTGGCACTGGGCACTGTATCAATAAGTTAATGCTCAAAAATAATATAAATCACTAAATTATTACTCAAAAAGTATCCTAAAATGATGATATAATAGCATGGAGCAATGAAAAATTATAGATATGTTGGAGACGTATCAGACCACCTGAGCGGTAGAAGGTCACCGGCGAAGAGAGGGAGACGGAGGAGAAGAAGGTGGGATGTGGGGCCCGCCTGGTCATAACGGTCAACTAAATGTTTACATAACGTAGTTGACTTTTTGTCATGTGGAGCTGACAAGCAGGGCCTCCATATCAACAACCAGATTAAGAGATAAGCATTTGGTCACTAGTTTTTTTGAACAACGAACCACTTTTGTGATAGTTTTTTGGAAAATGAAAAAAAGTGGTAGTTTTGTGTGGTCAATGCTTGTAATGTGATGTTTTTTTTGCTATAAACTGGATGGATTGAAGCGTGGCTGCGTGTGTGTGTGTGTGTGTGTGTGTTTGGAGGGGGGGCTAGATTGTTAAATATGTGGTCACATTTTATCTTGATTATTCAGAATGAAAGATGTCTATGTTGTTAGGGACATAATCATAAGTGGTATATTAGGCATGGGTGTTACTATATACCAAGTGTTAGCTCCATTAAAATAAGAACAATCTATTGAAAAGGAAAAAACAAAATTCTTTCACTAGGAAGTATACCCTCACAAGCTTGGAACTTGTGAAGATGTACGCAAATACTTCCTCTAGACACTCTCCCGGGGCATGGCGAAGCCTGACCCCACTCCCACATCTCGTCATCCTCTTGTTGAGAGTCACTCATGAAGTTCGTGTATTGTAAGGGTATCTCTGACGGCGGCCCGCAAATTTCCTTTTGCATCTATCCACGGATAGGGGGATCAGTCCGCGGACACGAATGCGCCCTGGTGGAGGGTGGGCACCTCGTGACTCTTCTCGCCCTCCCACAAAGAGTATAGTGCCTCTTTTGTTCCAAAACTATCGTCAAAAAGTTTTGGGCGATTCTGAGGACTTTCATTTTTTGCACAAAAACAACACCACGGTAGTTCTGCTGAAAACAACATCAGTCCGGGTTAGTTCTAAATAAATCATATAAAGTGCATCAAAACCATATAAAAGTATTGTAAACATAGGTGAATATGGCAGGAATACTTCATAAATTATTGTTACGTTGGAGAGGTATCAGATACATTATTGTAATAGACTTAATTTGCATGTTATATGTGGACGATTTCTGCTATTTTCTATCCGAACTTTGATGAATATCGGTCGATTGGATCAAATTTTGCCAGCTGGTCTGAATTGTTGTTGAAATATAGGCGGCTAGTGTTGGATGACGTCCTCCCGCATTTGTGTCCGCGGACAGATGCGGAAGGAAATGTGTGGGTCGCCGTTAGAGATACCCTTACAATACACGAACTACATGAGTGTCTCTCACGAAGAAGATGATGAGATGTGGGAGTGGGGTCAGGCTTCGCCATGCGCTGATACGTCTTCATCGTATCCACTTTTCCAAACTCTGTTGCCCTTGTTCTGGACTCTAATTTGCATGATTTGAATGGAACTAACCCGGACTGACGTTGTTTTCAGCAGAAGTGCCTTGGTGTTATTTTTGTGTAGAAATAAAAGTTCTCGGATCGTCCTGAAAATTTACGAAGAATATTTTTGTATTTAATAAAAAATATTGGCACAAGAATTAACCAGAGGGGGGCACCTGCAGGCCACAAGCCTGCTAGGCGTGGCCATCCCCCTAGCGGCGCCTAGCAGGCTTGTCGGGACCTCGTGGCTCCTCTGACCTCCTCTCCAGCCTCATATAACCCTATTCGTAGAGAAAAAAAATCAGAGAGAAGAGTTCACCACGTTTCACGATACGGAGCCGCCGCCACCTCCTATTCTTCCTCGGGAGACCATATCCGGAGTCCGTTTTGGGCTCCGGAGAGGGGAAATCGTCGCCATCATCATCACAAATCATCCTTCATCACCATTCCATGATGCTCTCTGTTGTTCGTGAGTAATCCCATCGTAGGCTTGCTGGACGGTGATGGGTTGGATGAGATTTATCATGAATCAAGTTAGTTTGGTTAGGGTTTGATCCCTAGTATCCACTATGTTCTGAGATTGATGTTGCTATGACTTTGCTATGCTTAATGCTTGTCACTAGGGCCGGAGTGCCATGATGTCAGATATGAACCTATTATGTTTTCATGAATATATATGTGTTCTTGATCCTATCTTGCAAGTTGTAGACACCTATTACAAGTTATGATCCGCATCCCCCAGGGTGACAATAACTGGGATTCTTTCCGGTGATGACCATAGTTTGAGGAGTTCATGTATTCACTAAGTGCTAATGCTTTGGTCCGGTTCTCTATTAAAAGGAGACCTTAATATCCGTTAGTTTCCAATAGGACCCTGCTGCCACGGGAGGGTAGGACAAAAGATGTCATGGAAGTTCTTTTCCATAAGCACGTATGACTATATATGGAATACATGCCTACATTACATTGATGAATTGGAGCTAGTTCTATGTCACCCTATGTTATGACTATTGCATGATGAATGCTATGCAACATAATTATTCATCACCGATCCATTGCCTACGAGCTTTCCACATATTTATCTTTGCTAAGTTACTTCTTCATTGCTACTATTACAATCACTATAAAACTACTACTGTTACTTTTGCTACCGTTACCGTTACTTCCATACTACTTTGCTACTGAATGCTTTGCTGCAGATATTAAGTCTTTCAGGTGTGGTTGAATTGATAACTCATCTGCGAATACTCGAGAATATTCTTTGGCTCCCCTTGTGTCGAATCAATAAATTTGGGTTGAATACTCTACCTCGAAAACTGTTGCGATCCCCTATACTTGTGGGTTATCAAGACCTTTTTCTGGCGCCGTTATCGGGGATCATAGCTCTATTCTCTAAGTCTATTGGGATCTATATTTGTTGATCATTATGAAGAATATGAAAGATCCAAAAATCAATATCTATCCCTCTACTACGAGGGGAGGTAAGGAACTGCCATCTAGCTCTGCACTTGATTCACGTTCTGTTATGAGTAAGTTTGCGACACCACCACCTCCTAGTAATTCTAATATGTCGCAAGTAATTGATGATCCCACTTATGCTATGCATGATGCTTATGCTGATACTTTGCTTGATAATACTGTGCCACTAGGTGAATTTCTTGATGAAAAAATTGCTAGAGTCAATGCTAAAAATTATGATACTTCTGAAACTGATGAAATTATTGAAACTGAACACTTTGAGACACCTGCTAGACCTAGCTCTCCTAGATATGAATTGCCTGATATTCCCGAGGGTTATGTTATGGAAGCAAAGGTAGCTAGGGACTTTCTTGCCTGTAATGATAGGGATGATCTTAAGAAATTACTATGCAAGTGGAAAGAAAAATCTTTGAATGCTAGAATGAAATATGATCCTAAGTTTGCTACTTCACCTATCTTTGTTACTGATAAGGATTATGAATTCTTTCTTGATCCTGAGTTAATTACTTTGGTTGAATCTGATCCTTTCCATGGTTATGAATCTGAAACTGTTATGGCACATCTTACTAAACTGAATGATATAGCCACCCTATTTACTCATAAGGAAAAAATTCGTTATTATTGTATCCTCAAGTTGTTTCCTTTCTCGCTAAAGGGTGATGCTAAGATATGGTTTAATCCTCTGGCTCCTGGTTGTGTGCGTAGTCCCCAGGATATGATTCATCACTTCTTTGAAAAATATTTTCCTGCCCATAAGAAACAAGCTGCCTTGTAGGAAATATTTAACTTTGTGCAAATTGAAGAAGAGAGTCTCCCACAAGCTTGGGGGGGATTTCTCCAATTACTTAATGCTTTGCCTGATCATCCTCTGAAGAAAAATGAAACACTTGATATCATTTATAATGGACTAACCGATGCTTCTAGGGACCACCTAGATAGTTGTGCTGGTTGTGTTTTCAGGGAATGAACTATTGAACAAGCTGAAATACTATTGAATAATATACTGATCAATGATAATGATTGGACTATTCCCAAACCACCTCCGAAGCCAACTTCGTAGAAAAGAGGTATTCTATTTCTCAGTCCTGAAGATATGCAAGAGGCAAAGAAATCTATGAGATAAAAAGGTATTAAAGCTGAAGATGTTAAGAATCTACCACCTATTGAAGAAATACATGGTCTTGATAACCCGACACAGGTAGTAGAGGTAAATTCTCTTCATAGATTTGATGAAAGCGATATTCAATAAGTCTGCTAGCCAATGCTTGGATGAGTTTGCTAATTTTGTTGTGAAGAAATAAAATTTTAATTCTTATGTTAGTAGACAATTGAAACATAATGCTTTCATGCTTGATCGCTTAGGTGAATATATGAGTAGAACTATCAATGATCTTAAACTAACTAGTAAACATGCTTCCATGGTAACTACTCAAGTAGAACAGGTACTTAAAGCACATAATGATTTTCTTAATGAGATGAATAGTAAGAACAATGATCATTCTATTAAAGTTGTGACTAGAGGTGGAAGAATGACTCAGGAAACTTTGTATCCTAAGGGCCATCCTAAGAGAATTGAACAAGATTCTCAAAGGGGTGATATTGATGCACCTAGTCATTCCAATAATAGGAGGAACAAGGATGATGATAGAACCTTGCATGCTGCTGGTGAACCTGTTATAGATACACCTGAAAACCCAAATGATATTTCTATTTCTGATGCTGAGACACAATCTGGTGATGAACATGATCCTAGTGATAATATTAATGATGATGTTCATGTTGATACTCATCCTAGTAATGATAATGATGTGGAGATTGAACCTGCTGTTGATCTTGATAACCCACATCCTAAGAATAAAAGATATGACAAAAGTGACTTTATTGCTAGGATACATGGTAAAGAAAGAGAACCACGGGCTCAGAAACCCATGCCATTTCCTCCTAAACCATCTAAGAAAAAGGATGATGAGGACTTTGAGCGCTTTGTTGAAATGCTTAGACCTGTCTTTTTGCGTATGCGCTTGACTGATATTCTGAAAATGTCTCCTTATGCTAAGTATATGAAAGATATTGTGACTAATAAAAGAAAGATACCTGAAGCTGAAATTTCCACCATGCTTGTTAATTATACTTTTAAGGGTGGAGTACCAAAGAAATTAGGAGATCCAGGAATACCAACTATACCATGCTCTATAAAAGGGAATTATGTTAAAACTGCTTTATGTGATTTGGGAGCTAGTATTAGTGTTATGCCTTTCTCTTTATATCTTAGACTTGATTTGAATAAGTTGAAACCTACTAAAATCTCTTTGCAAATGGATGATAAATCAACTGCTCTACCTATTGGTATTTGTGAGGATGTACCTGTCGTAGTTGCAAATGCTACTATCTTGACGGACTTTGTTATTCTTGATATTCCCGAGGACGATAGTATGTCAATCATCCTTGGTAGACCCTTTTCGAATACTGCAGGGGTTGTTATTGATTGCAACAAGGGCAATGTCACTTTTCATATTAATGGTAATGAGCATATGGTACACTTTCCAAAGAAACAACCTCAAGTTCATAGTATCAACTCCATTGAAAAAATTCCAACGATTATTATTGGAGACTTTGAATTCCCTCTTCCTACTGTCAAGAAGAAATATGATATACTTATTGTTGGGGATATACATATCCCCATTGAGGTAACTTAGTGTTATTCGAAAATTCTTTGGTTTCATGTTATTCGAAAGAAGTTTATTAATAAGACTTGATCAGCCTTATTGATGGATTCCTTTTGATGAGCATGAGATGGATGGACTTAGAAAGCACAACTTTCTGTACCCAACTTTTACTTTCTGTTAGTTAGATTAAATTAAGTAAGAATGCTATTATTTTTCTGTTTTCTGTGTTTCCCATGCAATAAAAAAGTGATCTGAAAATAAAAGTTCTTCAAATATCCCGAAAATGGAGTATGATTTTTTCTGAAATATTTAAAAATTTCTCGCACTGAGCACACTACAGGGGGCTGCACCAGTGGGCCACAAGCCCACAAGGCGTGACCACCCCCTGGTTGCGCCTAGCAGGCTTGTGGGTACCACGTGGCCCCCTCCACTTATTCTAGCAACCATTCACTTTATCTTCCTCCAGAAAAAATCCCACCATTGCTCAAACCCGTGTTCTTGCTCATTTTGCTGCCATTTTCGATCTCCTTGCTCAAAGCTTCGTTCGCAAAACTGTTTTGGGAGATTGTTCCTCGGTATGTGATTCCTCCAATGGTCCAATTAGTCTTTGTTCTAGTGCTTTATATATTGCAAATTTTTGCTGCTATGGTGACCTTGTTCTTGAGCTTGCATGTCAAATTTGTATGGTCCCAAGTAGTTTTGATGCATGATATAGTCTCTAGGCACTTGAGAGAGTAGTTGCTATCAGTTTTGTTGAGTTTTGTTCACCTTTATTTTGGGTCACTTAAAATTTCAGAATTTTTCAGAAATGTTGAGGAGATTATTAAGAGGCTCTTCAAGTCGGAGTTCTAAGGAAGATGAAAATGAAATGAGGGAGAAACCCAAGTATAATCTTCCTTGCGTCGCAGAAGTTTGACCATGTGAATGGCCGTGTGACACATTCTTGAGGGCGGCCGGAATTTATGAAGATTTCTATTATTTGCCTGAGAATGCAGGCATCACCGACTTCCTCAATGATAAGTGTGACCAGTACCTCTTGCTTACCAATACCTTTGCGCAAAATTTTCACTTTCATTCTAGGGAAGACCCCCCTACAGTAGAATTTCACTTATATGATGTGCCTAAGAAAATGAACCTTTATGATTTTTGCAAAGTGTGCAAAATACCCTATGAGGGTAGCATCAGGGAACCACGTCCTCGAGACATGGAAGATTTTATTGTCGCAGTCACTGTAGGGGAAGAGAGAGGTGTGTCAAAGGCAAGAGCAACTAGTTTACATTTTCATGTGCTATGCTACTATTCACTATTTGCCAGAAGATGTTTAGTTGGTCGCTGGGAGAGTGGAAGTCTTAATGCCCCTGACCTTGCTATTTTGCGCCATGCTTCATTTGCTGACAGGACCTTTAGTCTGGGCGCTATGGTGGCCCGATAGTTGAACACCAACCGTTCAAAGGGGCCAATATTCGGAGGTATCTATGCATCTCGTTTAGCTAAACATTTTGAGATACCCATTAGGCTTCACAATAAAGATGAGAGGCTGCTACCCGCAAAGTTTTTAGATTATGACCGTATGATAGCCCATGATGTTATTAAGAAAAATGATGATAGGAGGCTCCTTTACAACTTAGTTTTTAGCCAAGGTACTTGTGAAATTATTACTCTGCCTGCTTCTTCTTTGTTTGATGTTCATTCAGGCAGGTACACCATTATGCCCGGAGACATTTACAGATATTGGGGGTCTTACACAACCCCCAGCTCCAGAGTCGGCACCAACCCTTGATCCGTACCCGGAGCCCGTCTTTCAGTGGGAGCCGTAAGAGTTTGCTAACCAATGGAACTATGAGGATGGTCCTGAGTATCCGGGAGAGAGCTCTTTCCAGCCATGGACCTAGACCAACTTAGGCCAAAAGCCTAAGCTTGGGGGAGTACGTATTTCTCACCGACTTTACATTCATGTTCACACACTCATCTTACTAGTTGGTGTTTCTACTTTCACAAACATATACGTATTTCTACTCTTTCATTGTACCATCCATGGTAGTTTACTTTCTTGTTTCGTTTTCTTCTTGTGTGTTTATTTAACTTTGAGAAAAATACAAAAAAAATTAGTTCTAGTTTTATTTCTAGTTGCTTAGTTGTAGCATTAAAAACAAAACCCCCAAAAGATTTTTGTTCTTCTTTTTCTTGTTGGGAGCTTTCTCGTGTAAATAGTTTTCTCATTCATGTTTTGTCTTTTCTTTCTTTGGGTCATAAGGAGAAGACCACAATGAAAATGTCGAGTGGCTCTCACATGCATTATTGTTTACCTATTAGAGAGCCCATGTTACCTTGTCTTCTCCTTTGAGTTATTGTTTGCAGATTCCAGCTTAGTCCAATGCACGTGCACTCTTATTATTATCCACACCGTTCAGTCATGCAAGTGAAAGGCAATAATGACGATATTTGATGAAAAGATTGAGATGGGGAAAAGCTGGTATGAACTTGACCTATCTTGCTTGTAAATATGATTAGCTCATCGTTCCGAATTCAGTTAATCATGGGTGAAACATATTTGTAATGACAATTAGAGATTATAGTTATTCATGCCATGCTTAATTAGATAAGAGTGGATAATGGTTTGTTTTGGGTGCCAACATGCATATTAAAATGGTTGTGATGTAGTATGATGGGATGGTATCCTCCTCTGAATGATTCAAGTGGCTCAACTTGGCACATGTTCAGGCATGTAGTTGAAACAAAATCAACATAGCCTCCATGATATTTATGTTCATAGTGATTTATATCCTACTCATGCTTGCATTCAATGTTGGTTAATCTCAAAGCATGTTGATGACTGTGTCGCTCTCTAGTTGGTCTCTCCCTAGCCTTTTGCTAGCCTTCACTTGTACTAAGCGGGATTACTGCTTGTGCATCCAATCCCTCAAACCCAAAGTTGTTTCATATGAGTCCACCATACCTACCTATATGCGGTATTTACCTGCCGTTCCAAGTAAATTTGCATGTACCAAACTCTAAACCTTCAAATAAACATTTTGTTTTGTATGCCCAAATCGCTCATGTGGCGACTAGGGGCCGTCAGTATTTTCCATGCTAGGTGGGTTATTCTCACGATATGTGTTGATTCACTATCATTCACGAGAAAGTGGTTGGTAATCAGGATGCCTAGTTCCATGCTCGAAATAAAAGCAAAATTTAATTAAACTAAACACCCCCAGGACTGTGTTTGTATGGACGGTACCCATGGATTCGGCTCGCCGTGGAGTGTGACTGATTGGTGGAGGGGGAGTAAAAACTTTATCATTCTCTTTGGGAACCGCCTATAATGTATCTAGCATGGAAGATGTTGAAAACCTTTTGGTCGTTATGTGAGCAATGAAAGCATACCGCTCAAAAATCATTACTTATCTCTGTTTTAAGAACTCGAGCTCTCGCGCCTCTACAAATCAATGCTTCCCTCTGCGAACGGCCTTTCCATTTACTTTATTGTTGAGTCCTCATCTTCTTATGAAAAGGCACCAATTAGAGAGCACCACCGTCATCTGTATGCTTTGCTGTTAATTGATATTGAGTATGAGCATGACTGGATCTCTTTCACTGTGAATTACAATGTCTAGTCAGTCCTTGCTCTTTAGAGGTGCTCTGCATTTATGTTTTGCGGTCTCAGAAGGGGCTAGAGAGATTCCATTTTGTCATATTGTATCATGATTGTTTTGAAAAACTGTTGTCATCAGAGAGTTATTATTATTGCTCGCTAGTTGATTATGTCATTGATATGAGTATATATGAGACATAAATGCTATTGTGAACATGCTTAGTCCAGGATCTTTGCTGAAAATCTAAACATCAGTTATACGTATTTACAACAACAAGATCAAACAGAGTTTGTAAAGTTTTTCTTTATCACTTTCAGTTTATCAACTGAATTGCTTGAGGACAAGCAATGGGTTAAGCTTGGGGGAGTTGATACATCTCCATTGTATCCACTTTTCCAAACTCTTTTGCCCTTGTTTTGGACTCTAATTTGCATGATTTGAATGGAACTAACCCGGACTGACGTTGTTTTCAGCAGAATTGCCTTGGTGTTATTTTTGTGCCGAAATAAAAGTTCTCGGATTGTCCTGAAAATTTACGGAGAATATTTTTGGATTTAATAAAAAATACTGGCGCAAGAATTAACCAGAGGGGGGCACCTGCAGGCCACAAGCCTACTAGGCGTGGCCACCCCCTAGCCATGCCTAGCAGGCTTGTGGGGCCCTCATGGTTCCTCCGACCTCCTCTCCAGCTCCATATAACCCTATTCCAGAGAAAAAAATCAGAGAGAAGAGTTCACCACGTTTCACGATACGGAGCCGCCGCCACCTCTTGTTCTTCCTCGGGAGACCAGATCTGGAGTCCGTTTTGGGCTCCGGAGAGGGGAAATCGTCGCCATCGTAATCACCAACCATCCTTCATCACCAATTCCATGATGCTCTCCGTTGTTCGTGAGTAATCCCATCATAGGCTTGCTGGACGGTGATGGGTTGGATGAGATTTATCATGTAATCAAGTTACTTTGGTTAGGGTTTGATCCCTAGTATCCACTATGTTCTGAGATTGATGTTGCTATGACTTTGTTATGCTTAATCCTTGTCACTAGGGCCCGAGTTCCATGATTTTAGATCTGAACCTATTGTGTTTTCATGAATATATATATGTGTTCTTGATCATATCTTGCAAGTTGTAGACACATATTATGAGTTATGATCCGCATCCCCCAGGGTGACAATAATTGGGATTCTTTCTGGTGAATACAGTAGTTTGAGGAGTTCATGTATTCACTAAGTGCTAATGCTTTGGTCCGGTTCTCTACTAAAAGGAGGCCTTAATATCCCTTGGTTTCCAATAGGACCCCGCTGCCACGGGAGGGTAGGACAAAAGATGTCATGCAAGTTCTTTTCCATAAGCACATATGACTATATATGGAATACATGCCTACATTACATTGATGAATTGGAGCTAGTTCTGTGTCACCCTATGTTATAACTGTTGCATGATGAATGCTATCCAACATAATTATCCATCACCAATCCATTGCCTACGAGATTTCCACATATTGATTCTTGCTAAGTTACTTCTCCGTTGCTACTGTTACAATCACTATAAAACTACTACTGTTACTTTTGCTACCGTTACCGTTACTTCCATACTACTTTGCTTCTGAATACTTTGCTGCAGATATAAAGTCTTTCAGGTCTGGTTGAATTGACAACTCAGCTGTGAATACTCTAGAATATTCTTTGGCTCCCCTTGTGTCGAATCAATAAATTTGGGTTGAATACTCTACCCTCGAAAACTGATGTGATCCCCTATACTTGTGGGTTATCATGCGCCGGGAGAGTGTCTAGAGGAAGTATTTGCGTACATCCTCACAACTCCCAAGATTATGAGGGTATACTTCCTAGTGAAAGAATTTCGTTTGTTGCTTTTCAATAGATAGTTCTTATTTTAATGGAGCCAACACTTGGTATATAGTAACACCCATGCCTAATATACCACTCATGATTACGTCCCTAACAAGATAGACATCTTTCATTGTGAATAATCAAGATAAAACGTGACCACATATTTAACAATCTAGCCCCCCCCCCCCCCGAAACACACACACACACACAGCCACACTTCAATCCATCGAGTATATAGCAAAAAAAACACCACATTACAAGCATTGACCACACAAAACTACCACTTTTTTCATTTTCCAAAAAACTATCACAAAAGTGGTTCGTTGTTCCAAATAAACCTAGTGACCAAATGCTTATCTCTTAATCTGGTTGATGACATGGAGGCCCCGCTTGGGAAAAAGTCAACTACGTCATGTAAACAGTTAGTTGACCGTTATAACCAGGCGGACCCCACATCCCATCTTCTTCTTCTCTGTCTCCCTCTCTTCGCTAGTGACCTTCTGCCGCTCAGCTGGCCCGATATGTCTCTAACGTATCTATAATTTTTGATTGCTCCATGCTATTATATTATCATTTTGGCATACTTTTTGAGTAATAATTTAGCAATTTATATTATTTTTGAGCATTAACTTATTGACACAGTGCCTAGTGCCAGTTCCTGTTTTTTGTGTGTTTTTTACTTTTCAGGTTTACAATACCAAACGAGGTCCAATTGCACTGAAACTTCTTTATGATTTTCTGTACCAAAAGAAGACCTGGAAGCTTCGGGAGAACATCGGAGGCCGCACGGAGGAGGCACAAGCCAACAGGGCACGGACAAGAAGGGTCGGCGCGCCCAGATGGCTTGTCCTTCCCTCGTGGCCCTCCTACCCCCGTTCTCTAGCCTATAAATTCACATATATTCCAAAATCCTAGGGAACATCCCGAAACACTTTTTCCACCCCCGCAAGTCTCTATTCCGCTGCGATATCATCTGGAGCTCTGTTCCGGCACCCTGCCGGAGGAGGGATCTATCAGGGAGGGCCTCTTCATCAACCTTGCCGCTCTCATGATGATGTGTGAGTAGTTCACCACAGACCTACTAGTTCATAGTTAGTACCTAGATGGCTATCTCTCTCTCTATTGATCTTCAATACAACAATGATCATCACATGTTTGCTTTGATCTATCCGATGTAATTTTTTGTGCGGTGCGTTTGTTGGGATCCGATGAATTGTGGGTTTATGTTCAGATTTTTCATGAAAAGTATTTGAATCTTCTCTGAAATTATTATGATTCTTATTTACATGATCATTATAGCTTCGTAAATCTCTCCGATCTTTTGATTTGCTTTGGCCAAGTAGATTGATCTTTCTTCAAAGAGAGGGGTGCGTTGTAGTAGGTTCAACATGACGGGTTTCTATATCCCAATGATAGAAGGTGAGAAGATACGTCTTTATGTTGTTTCCGCTAAGGATAAAACAATGGGGTTTATTCATATTGAATGAGTTTACTTTGTCTACATCATGCCATCATTCTCCAAGCATTACTCTATTTGTCATGATCGTAATACGTAGAGAGACAAACATAGAAGCACTCTTGAAGTGGAGTAATAGTAATAGGTGTAAACACGAGTCAGACTATTTGTTTTGGACGTGATGCCTATATACACATAACTATGCGCTTTTCTATCAATTGTCCAACAGTAATTTGTGTACCCACCGTATGATTACTTTCATGAGAGATGCCGTTAGGGAAAACTATGGCCCATGGGTCTATTCACTTATATATTTACAAAATCTATCTTTACCTTCCTGCCATTATTTACCTTTTTTTATTTTACAATTTACAATTATCTACACACTTCACTTGTTTGCAAATAACGAGATCAAGGGGATTGACAACCCTCTTGCCCGTGTTGGGTGCAAGTTGTTTGCTCTTTTGTGTGCAACCGTTGAAGACGGTTGTGGATTGATATTCCTATTGGTTCAATAAACCTTGATTTCTTAATTGAGGGAAATACTTACCTGTATTGTGCTGCAATTACCCATTCTTCTTCGCGGAAAACCCAACGCGGATCACAAGTATCATGGCCTTCGTCGCGGAGCAAGCAGCAACAACGAACGACAACGCAAGCAGAGACACGACATGTGACGTGGCTTGAGACTGCATAGTTATTTCCCCAAAGAGGGAGGGATGATGCAACATAGTGATGGTAAATATTTTCCTCAATTACGAAACAATGGTATCAATCTATAGAGGAAGATCATGCATCCACGTAAAAAACAACTGCACACAAACAACAAATACTTGCAACCCGACGCGAAAGAGAGGTTGTCAAGCTCTCTACGGTAATAAGATAGATTAGGTAATGATAGTTTTGGAAAATTGATCTCGTAAGTACACAAAATAAAATAAGTAAACAAAAAGTGGAGCAAGGTATTTTTTGGTTTTTGGATTAACAGATCTAAAAAAAAGGCAAAAGCGTAGATTGGAAAGCAATATGTTGGAAAAGTAGACCCGGGGGCCGTAGGTTTTACTAGTGGCTTCTCTCATGAGTATAGCAAACTGTGGGCGAACAAATTGCTGTTGGGCAATTGATATAAGATCAAATAATCATGACGATATCCAGGCAATAATCATTATATAGGCATCACGTCCAAGACAAATGGACCGAAACGATTCTGCATCTACTTCTATTACTTCACACATCGACCGCTATCTAGCATGCACCTAGTGTATTAAGTCCATGGAAAAACGGAGTAATGCAATAAGAATGGTGACATGATGTAGACAAGATCTATTCGTGTAGGAATAGACCCCATCTTGTTATCCTTAATGGCAACGATACATGCGTGTCTTGCTGCCCCTTCTGTCATTGGGAAAGAACACCGCAAGATCAAACCCATCACAAAGAACCTCTTCCCATGGCAAGAAAGATCGATCTAGTTGGCCTAGCTAAACCAAAGATTCGAAGAAGAAATACGAGGCTATAAGTAATCATGCAAAGAAGAGATCAAAGAAGACTAAAATCGTATTCATGGATAGAAACTGATTATGAACTCAAAATTCGTCGGATCCCAACAAACACACCGCAAAAGTCATTACATCAATAGATCTCCAAGAGACCATTGTATTGAGAATCAAGAGAGAGAGAAAGCCATCTAGCTACTGCCTATGGAGCCGTAGGTCTATGGTGAACTACTCACGCATCATCGGAGAAGCACCCATGAAGACGGTGTACCCCTCCGTGATGGTGTTAGATTGGAACTCGAGGTTCTGGAACTTGCGGCGGCTGGAATTGTGTTTCATCGACTCCCCTAGTGTTTTTGGATTTTCTAGGAATTTATAGGCTCGATGGTCGGTTGAGGGGGTGCCCGAGGTGCCCACCCTCTACCAGGCTGCGTCAGGGGCCTCTAGCGCGCCCTGGTAGATGGTGGCCACCCTGGCCCCCCTCTTCTTGTGTTGTTTGGCCCATCTGCTTCCTTTTGGTCGAGAAAAAATCCACTAAAATCCCCGCATCGGTTGGGCTTCCTTTGGTACTGATTTTCTGCGAAGTAAAAAAACAAGCAAAGCAACAACTGGCACTTTAGCACCATGTCAATAGGTTAGTCCCAAAAAATGATATAAAGTTGATATAAAATGATTGTAAAACATCCAAGATTGGTAATATAACAACATGGAACAAGCAAAAATTATAGATACGTTAGAGACGTATCAGCCAGCGACGACAAGAAGCAGCTATGGTGCCCAGCAGTAGTGCAACAAGCGATAGCGGGGCGGCAACGTGTCGGCAAGCAGCGGCACTACAAGCAGCTACACGAGCAAGCGGCGGCAAGAAGCAGGGCCACAAGCGGCAGCGGCACGACAACGACATGGTAAGCAGCAGGAGCCCCGATGGCGCGGCAGCGACGCGGCAAGCAGCAACAGCTCCGAAGACCACCACCATGGCCAGCGACACGCAGCAACAACGGCGATGACCAGGTTCCTTCTTCGGCTCCGACGACGAACTCATCAACAAGGACCCGATTGCTTTTATTTATTATTCAGGGAGCTGATTGCTTTTTACAATTTTTTAGGTCCCCTATTGTATTCAAGAAAATATTTGGGTCCACATGTCATAACCTGTCAATGGTCAACCTAACGGTCAACCTGACAAGTGGATTCGGGCTGTCATAATAACGTTTAAAGTTAATTAACATAGTCATCAGTGCGACATGGTAGATTTTCGGAACAACGAACCAATTTTGTGGTAACATTTTGGAAAATAAAAAGTGATAGCTTTTAAAACTTTAACCCATAATGTAGTAGTTTGTTGCTATGTACTCCAATTCATCGTAGCATAATGCTCTTCTCGATGCCTGTCAATGGCGAAGTATACATACAATTGATGTTCACACATTACCATCGAGAGATTATAACACGAGAATGGATAGTAACAATAATTTAGTTTCATCAAACTTGTCAACTAGGTTTCTCCCATGTCCTGGATAACTTTTTTTGAATGGTCCAAAAACATAGGCATGAGCATTAGCATAATGTTATTGTCTACGTCTTAAATTAAAATACCCTACCAATAAATCACATGACACTGATCATCAATTAAGAAATAACATTAGGACCTAGCTTTGACCATGGAGGGTATCGAGGGTGGATATGTGTATGGTGTTGTGGATGAAGATGGTGCTCCAGTCAAAGCGACGAGGGCAGCAGTGATACATTCTGCCCCTGAAACAAACATCAGCGAAAGTGATGGATCCATGACAATTTAGAGAATTGGCCTAAAAATGTGTTATGGATGCGAGAGATATAGGCTAAATGTAATTCTTGGCACATTATTTTTAAAATATGATGGTTATACAATCAAATAAATATTTTGTATTGAAAATGATCCATGACAAAAGATCCACATTGTTGCATTGGCATTGCATACAAAATAAATCGTTAACATAGAGGGAAGACCAATGCATGGTAAAAGTAGTTTTTTATTTGCAATTTTAGAATTTTGAAGACATTGAGGGGGCCCTTATTTCTTCCTCTTTCGTAGTTATTGCATGTAGCAACAACAAACTTAATAGTATAAGTTTCATTAGAGTTCTTATGAGCACAAGCTAAATGCATATCACAAACATAATCCTCAATATAAGCAAATATGCCTTCTAAAGTGTAGTTTCGTGAGTTAGAGAGCAACATAGGACATCATATGTGGGAGAAAAATTATCGTTCGTGTTTTATCATCCATAATAGTAGCATAATAATCTTCAAGTAATTCATATATATGGTCATCATAAGGTTTGTTCCAATATTGATCATAGTCATCACAAGAAGGATGTTCATCCAAATACCTATGTTTGTCATCAGTATTATTTCCATCCTCCTTAAGCCATTTATAATTGTTGAACATGGAGGATAATTAATCATATTTCTTTGCTACTCTTAAAAATTTCATGCAGAAGAGAGCTTCCGTTTAAATAATCATCATTAAGGCTAGATAAACAAGCGGCAATAAGTTTTTGAGCAGTGAGTCACTTTCATCTTCACCTGGAGACATGCATTGGTAGCTAATCCATTCTTCATCTGTTGGTTCCATTGGTTCTTCACTTTCAAGGGTGATACTTCCTTCATCAAAAGCATTAGTAGCAACAACATGACACATCATAAGTACTATTGTTAGCATTATTAAGATAACCATATAGAAAGTCATCACAAAGATAAATTTTAAAGGTAAATAATGATAGCAAGGTAAAGATAGATTTTGTAAATATATAAGTGAATAGACCCATGGGCCATAGTTTTCCCTAGCGGCATCTCTCATGAAAGTAATCATACGGTGGGTAAACAAATTACTGTTGGGCAATTGATAGAAAAGCGCATAGTTATGTGATATTCACGACAATGATCATGTGTATATAGGCATCACGTCCAAAACAAATAGTCCGACTCCTGCTTGCACCTGTTACTATTACTCCACTTCAAGAGCGCTTCTATGTTTGCCTCTCTACGTATAACGATCATGACAAACAGAGTAATGCTTGGAGAACGATGACATGACGTAGTCAAAGTAAACTCAATTGATATGTATAAACCCCAATGTTTTATACTTAGCGGTTACAACATAAAGACGTATCTTCTCTCCTTCTATCACTGGGATATAGAAACCCATCATGTTGAACCCACTACAACGCACCCCGCTCATTGAAGAAAGATCAATCTACTTGGCCAAAGCAAATCGAAAGATCAAAGAGATTTACGAAGCTATAATGATCAAGTAAATAAGAATCATAATAGTTTCAGAGAAGACTCAAATACTTTTCATGAAAAACCTGAACATAAATCCACAATTCATCTTATCCCAACAAACGCACCGCACAAAAAATTACATCGGATAGATCAAAGCGAAGATGTGATGATCATTGTTGTATTGAAGATCAATAGAGAGAGATAGCCATGTAGGTACTAACTACGAACTAGTGGGTCTGTGGTGAATTACTCACACATCATCATGAGGGCGGCAAGGTTGATGAAGAGGCCCTCCCTGATCAATCCCTCCTCCGGCAGGGTGCCGGAACGGAGCTCCAGATGAGATCGTAGAGGAATAGAGACTTGCAGCGGTGGAAAAAGTGTTTCGGGATGTTCCCTAGGGTTTTGGAATATATGTGAATTTATAGGCCAGAGAACAGGGGTAGGAGGGCCACGAGGGAGGGGCAAGCCATCTGGGCGCACCGACCCTTCCTGTCCGCGCCTTGTTGGCTTGTGCCTCCTCCGTGCAGCCTCCGGTTTTCTCCCGAAGCTTCCAGGTCTTATTTTGGTCCAAAAAAATTATAAAAAGTTTCGGTGCAATTGGACCTCGTTTGGTACTGTAAACCTGAAAAGTAAAAAAAAACACAGAAAACAAGAACTCACACTAGGCACTGTGTCAATAAGTTAATGCTCAAAAATAATATAAATTGCTAAATTATTACTCAAAAAGTATCCTAAAATGATGATATAATAGCATGGAGAAATTAAAAATTATAGATACGTTGGAGACGTATTAGGCCACCTGAGCGGCAGAAGGTCACCGGCGAAGAGAGGGAGACAAAGGAGAAGAAGGTGGGATGTGGGGCCTGCATGGTCATAACGGTCAACTAACTGTTTACATAACGTAGTTGACTTTTTTGCCATGTGGAGCTGACAAGCGGGGCCTCCATGTCATCAACCAGACTAAGAGATAAGCATTCGGTCACTAGATTTTTTTGGAACAACAAACCACTTTTGTGATAGTTTTTTGGAAAATTAAAAAGCGGTAGTTTTGTGTTGTCAATGCTTGTAATGTGGTGTTTTTTTGCTATATACTCGATGGATTGTAGTGTGGCCGCGCGTGTGTATGTTTGGAGGGGGGGCTAGATTGTTAAATATGTGGTCACATTTTATCTTGATTATTCACAATGAAAGATGTCTATGTTGTTAGGGATGTAATCATGAGTGGTATATTAGGCATGGGTGTTACTATATACCAAGTGTTGGCTCCATTAAAATAAGAACTATCTATTGAAAAGCAACAAACGAAATTCTTTCACTAGGAAGTATACCCTCACAAGCTTGGGAGTTGTGAGGATGTACGCAAATACTTCCTCTAGACACTCTCCCGGCGCATGGCGAAGCCTGACCCCATTCCCGCATCTCGTCATCTTCTTCGTGAGAGCCACTCATGTAGTTTTGTGTATTGTAAGGGTATCTCTGATGGTGACCCGCAAATTTCCTTTCACATCTGTCCGTGGATAGGGGAATTAGTCCATGGACACAAATGCGGGAGGACGTCATCCAACGCTAGCCGCATATATGTTAACAACAATTTTAACCAACCAGACGAAATTTGATCAAATCGACCGACATTCATCAAAGTTTGGATAGAAAATAGAAGAAATCATCCACATATAACATGCAAATTAAGTCTATTACAATAATGTCTCTGATACCTCTCCAACGTATCAATAATTTATGAAGTATTCATGCCATATTCACCTATGTTTACAATACTTTTATATGGTTTTGATGCACTTTATATGATTTATTTAGAACTAATCCGGACTGACGTTGTTTTCGGCAGAACTACCGTGGTGTTGTTTTTGTGTAGAAATGTGTTGTTTTTGTGTAGAAAATGAAAGTTCTCGGAATCGCCCGAAACTTTTTGACAATATTTTTGGAACAAAATAGGCTCTAGACGCTTTGTGGGAGGGCAAGAAGAGTCACGAGGTGGCCACCCTCCACCAGGACGCGCCTTGCTGGAGCATGCTCACCTCGTGGCCCATCTCCGCGTGAAACCAACACCAAAAATTCCTATAAATATAGAAACCATAAAAATAACCCTAGACTCCTCGTTCCGCCGCCACAAGGCCTCTGTATCGACGAAAAACCAATCTGGAGAGAAAACAGTACCCTGCCAGAGAGGGTAGATCATCTCTGGTGGCCATCTTGATCACCCCGGCGGAGGCCATGATGAGGAGGGAGTAGTCCACCCTCGGGGCTGATGGTTTGTACCAGTAGCTATGTGTTCAATCACTTTCTCTCGTGTTCTTGAGATGGCACGATCTTGATGTATCACGGGCTTTGTTAATATAGTTGGATCACATGGTGTTTTCCCCTCTCTATCTTATTGTGATGAATTGAGTTTTTCCTTTGAGATTTCATTATGTTGGATTTAACATTGGATTTGGGAACACTTGATATATGTCTTGCATGTGGATACCCATGGTGACAATGGGGTGTTCTATTGATTCACTTGATCTATGTCTTGGTACTTAACTTGCGGATTCCTGAAGTGACATCGGGGTAATCTATGCATAGGGGTTGATACACGTTCTTGTCCTAGCTTCTCCAATAGAAATCTTTGGGCGCTCTTTGAGGTTCTTTGTGTTGGATTGAGTATTATGAATCTGAAATTGTTTGATGCGTATCGTATAATTAACTCATGGATACTTGTAGTGACATTGGAGTATCTAGGTGACATTGGAGTTGGTTGATGCGTATCATATGGTGTTATTCTAGTACGAACTCTTAAATAGATCGATCGGAAAGGATAACTTGGTTATTTTAGTACGAACTCTTGGATAGATCGATCGGAAAGGATAACTTTAAGGTGGTTTTGTATCCTACAAAAAATTTCTTCTTATGCTCTCCGCTAGATAAGAACTTTGGAGTGATTATTCGTTGCACGTTGAGGGATGGTTATGTGATCCAATTATATTAGCATTCTTGAGAGATTGCACTAGCGAAAGTACAGACCGTAGGCCTTGTTTTCAAGCATTGCAATACCGTTTGTGCTCACTTTTGTTACTTGTTACCTTGTTGTTTTTATATTTTCACATTACAAAATCAATATCTACTATCATTACTACACTTGTATCATCATCTCTTCGTCGAACTAGTGCACCTATATAATTTCCATTGTATTGGGTGTGTTGGGGACATAAGAGATTTCTTGTATTTGATTACAGGGTTGTTTGAGAGAGACCATCTTCATCCTACACCTCCCACGGATTGATAAACCTTAGGTCATCCACTTGAGGGAAAATTGCTACTGTCCTACAAGACTTTCGCGCTTGGAGGCTCAACATGAGTCTACAAGAATAAAGTTACATAGTAGACATCAATCTCAAATTCGACTATATTATAACCGGATGTCCAACAAGTTTTTCATCAACGGGTCAGGGCATCCCACATATACTCCTCCTTCACCTTCATCCAATAGTGTGTGCACGTAAATGGCCGTCCCTCTGTCATGTGGTACATCATGGCAGTGCGTGCGGGCTACATATAATGTGTAGACCAACATTAAGTGAATGAATCAATTGATATATAGGTTGAGCAAGTGTAAGCAAAACTTATGATCTCGTCATTTGTCGCCACCTTACCTCCAACTGACAAACCAAGTTACAAAACTTGATGACGCTGGTCTAGATTGCGTACCAATGATACGACAATGACCTCACATTGCGTGGTTGAATGATGTACACGTCGTAGGGTGCAATCCGCTTTCGTGCGTGAAATGTTTCATCACTTGCTCCCAGAAGGCCTCCCCTTTGCTCTTGACTATAAAATCAGCAAATACGACCAACCACGCATCGCACAAGAACTCACCATTCATGGTCGAGTAGCCCACCATTCTTCATACTCTAAAAACGACATAGCATTTGAAAATAAGCTCAACGGCATTTGATCGAACACCTGTCGGACGTGGTGTCCGCCATGGAGAACGTCGACTGGGGGGCGAAATGTACCTGGGTACAAACAACTCCAGGGTGGACAATTCCATCGTAGAGGCAAGTGGGCGCGTCAGTGCTGGTTGTGGACGTCCGACAATGCCTCTATGGCCACCGGATACATCCAACAACAGAGGCGGGGGTGGAGGGTACGGATGCAAAGCAAAGGGGGGAAGGGGTGGAGTGGAAGGAAATGGGACCGGGAGGGGGGGATTGGGTGGGTCAGGGGTGTCGAAATCCTACATGTATGGTGTCCGGACTCCCGCAAACCTTCCTATGTTTGTCTCCAATTTAAAAAGAAATCACGTCCGGACAGCTCCGCAAACCGATACAAAATCGCATTGGATGACTTTTACGATCCGGACAAAGGTCCAAACTGTTGTGGGAGGTCTGCGGGAGATGCCTTAAGATTATATGCTTCACCAACATGCTAGTGTTCCATTATCGGACAATCATATGGATGATGGGCCGTGTTGCTGCTTCTTGCTGGCCGCGTCAACTTTCTTTCTTATAATATAATTTGATTGTTTATATCCTTAATGTGTTGACTAGTTTTTGATATTACGTGGTTGTAGAAACCAGATATAATTGATATCGTCATGGTATTCTCTTTGTCAGGAAAAAAAAAACTTCTTGCAACTTCTTTTGAGACGTGAATTGGATAAAACCCAACTTTGTAAATCATTATGCAATCTTTGGCATATCACTGAATCACCCAGAACGTGCAGAAATACAGACGTGCTCTGTTTGCACACATTCCTGCTCATCGGTCTAACCGAGGTCCATTTTACAATCTACGGCGACGACGATGGACATGGACGGCGAGTTCCATGGAACTTCCACCACTACAAGCTTTACAACTTCAGATCTGCTGATGCGGCGAGCTCCGCAAGGAAGGCGTCGGCGTGCTCCGGCCTGACGCAGAGCGACATGACGCCGACCCCGTCCTTGTCGCCGTCCTTGCCCGGCGGGCACACCACGCAGCCCGGCACCACCGTCTCCTCGCTGTGCCACGTCACCCGCGCCGGCCTCTCGCCGCCGAAGTCCGCCGCCTCGAACCCCAGGTTCCTCCAGCACGACACCACCAGCGTGTTGTACGGTAGCGCCATCGCCCCCTGCTCCGTTGCTGTGCCGCTGGAGACCAGCAGATCCGGGATCCTCTCCTTCGCGCGCCGGATCATCCTCGCCACGTCCGCGACGGCGCCATTCGCCACCTCGCCGCGCGTCGAGGTCAGGGACTGCACCACCGCGCAGTTGCCGTAGTACCCGGGCCTGGCGCCGACGAGCCGGCGCACGTTGGCTGCGAAGGACAGCGCCACGGGGGCCTCGTCGGACACGGAGACGACGGCCGCGCGGGTCCGGCACTGCCACAGCACCGCCGAGACGGCCTCGAACACCGTGCAGGGCTGCTTCCCTTCGTCGTGGCTCGCGGCGTCGAACTCGGCTCTGACGCGGCCGATTAGGCCGGCGGGGACGGTGACGTCGAGGAGCGCGAAGTCCCTGTTGAACACGCAGCTGAGTGCCTGCTTCTGCGCCGCGACCATCGACTGCGGGAGGCGCGGGAGCGAGTCGTCGTCGGACCGGAGCGGCCGGACTGACGGTGCCAGCGACACCCCGCGCGCGAGCTCGCCGACAGCCCCCAGGAACTGCGCCATGCCCTCTCCATCGGTCAGCACGTGGTTCCACGTCGCCCCGACGGCGAACCCGCCGCAGGCGAACTCGGTGACCTGCACCAGGAGTAGCGGGTCGGCGAGGCGGCAGAGCCCGCCCGGGTACCACGGGGCGAGGCCTCCGAGCATCGGCGCCGCGACGTCCGCCAGTGCGCAGCGCGCCGACGCGGCGACAAAAGGCACGCCGGCCGCGCCCTCGATGCGCAGGAGCTCGCCATCGCCATCGGCGTCGACAGCGAGGCGGCCGGCAACGGGGCGGTAGTGGGCGAGCGCCTCGGAGAGCGCCGTCCTGATGGTCTCCGCCGGCTGGGGGATCGGCCAGTCGAAGAGGA
Organism: Hordeum marinum; assembly: GCA_022496015.1. Lineage (NCBI taxonomy): Eukaryota > Viridiplantae > Streptophyta > Magnoliopsida > Poales > Poaceae > Hordeum > Hordeum marinum. The sequence goes on from CM039673.1 coordinate 39,576,834, forward strand.
GCAGCGCCGTGACCCTGAAAGGGACGGCGGACCTGTCGAAAGAGGAGGTGAGATGGACGACGGCGTCGTCCCCGCCGGGCGGGCCGACAACAAGCACCGGCGACGACTTGGTCACCACCGCGGCGCTCATCGTTGGATACCGTAGCGGTGGACCGATCTTCGAGCTGCCGTGTTGCCGGCCGGCGACGGAGCTGTATATAAGACCTTCATTATTGCATGTGGCGCCAAAGTGCAGCGCTAGCTTGTGAGAAATCGAATCCTACTGCTGCGATATGTTTCAACTCGTAAGATTCGCCTGCCTCTCCACGTCTACGACAGCTACTGCATGCTTACTTAACTTGTCAACTTGGGCGCAGCTAACATGTTCGTGGGTGGACCTGGTCCAAATTCCTCCATGTATACGATCAATTTTCAGTTCACCGGCTTCTTTGGATTGCTGGAATTTGAAAACGTCTTAGTTGGGAAAACGTGGAATTCAGCTTCCACGTATGATGACTGAAAACAAATTCAGCGTCACTCAAAACTTCGACACAATTAATTCTGAGAGATCGAGAATGAATCATCAAAAAGTTCCAGGCTAAGATGCAAAGAACTACAAGAGGACATCAAGTTATACACAACACCTATATGCTGCCAAGATGCCATATGATGGAAGGAGTGAAAGGTTTGGTCCGAACAAGGGATGAGTCATATGGTGTTAAAAAAATTACACTATAGTAGAGTCAGTCATATTGGCAGGGGAGGACATCTATAAGAAAACTCATGAACACATTTACACATAGGGTATGTTTAGACCACATCTAGATATGACATAATTATTGCATAGTAAAATGACTAAATGAAGCATAAAAAAGAAAAAAAAGAAGAAAAAACCCACACGAATCTTCATATAAGATCAATGACATAGGACTTAGATGTGCAGTACTTATGTCATATCTGGATATGCTTTAACAAAACCGTTACACATATGCTTATAAACTTGAAAGCATGTTACTCCAATAGTTCATAAAATAGTTCTAACAAGTTCTAAAGAAAGTTACCTCGTCCGATAGCAACAAGAATAAGTTTATATCACCAGAGTGAGTAACAAAGTCTTCTACAACAAATACGTGATGCCCATGGTGTCTGTCTTGGATGTTGTCCCTAAACAAATACGAGTAGCAACAAAACCAAAAAGCTTTATATGCTCCTTCTCGCTATATACACTCTAGCCAATCACCATGGTACGTAACTGTCAACGTGACGATTTTAGGCCAAAATGACACTCTAATAGAATTGCCATATGCATCTGTCCACATTTACACGCAGGATTTGAAGCAGCTCGACCTTCCACACACCACTGTCGATGGACACCCGAGATCAAGCAAGGTTACTGCCTAATATGTTTTGTTATAATATTTATTTGGTATTATTTGATGGATTAATATAGATGTAATATTTGGTATTATAGTTGCTTGTAGTGTATTTATTTTGTATTATAGATGTTTATACTATTTATTTACAAACTCGGTTGGAATTGGAATTATCTGTTTGAATACCCAAACATCTAATTCCAATGAAGGATTTCTCCCTACGTTTAGCCACTTGTTTGAAAGCGACGGGATGAGTGAGGGATTGCACGACGCGTGTATTAGTTTGGGAGCTGGTGGGGTAGATTTTCCTTGTGGCTGTAAGTCTTTGATGAAAATTTTGTTAACTAGGTTCATGATTTGATGTGTGTGCGTACCATTTTTAGGGTATTAGTGGGCCCCACAGCGTGGCTTCGTCAGAACCTCCTACTCCCATGTGCGCTGCATATATAGAGATCAAATTTGATTTGACTACACCGGATTGGTTTGGCAGTTTTGGTGCATGCGATGGTGGTTGTGATATGCATTTGATCTTGTCTACGTGTCAACGGTTTGGATCATTTATTAGTCGATCACCGCCGAAATCGCTGGCCCTGGATGTTTTAAGAAGAATCCCGTTGATTCCAATACCACCGCTTCACCGCCCTACAAGACTATAAAGTGGCTCTTCTCCTCCTGCCTCACCTCGCCACAGCCCTCTCCGCCCCATCGTTGAGCTCTCCCTCCTCTCCTCTCCTGGGGCGACAGTGGCGGCACCATCCCATCGTCCCCGTACCACGGTATCAGCGTCTTCTTCTACTCTGCTCCGGTTGGCGCACATGACATGGAGAAGTCCTGTTGCGGATCTTCGGCCTCTTCCCGTGCCGGCCTCCGAGCGAGATGGCGACAATGTCCTTTGCAGTGGCAGCGGCTGGAGCCGAGGAGGACGCCTGGGGAGATGCAGCTTTTCCAGTAGAGCAGCGCGAGGTTCTTGAGCTGGCGCAGTGTGCAGGAACGCCGTGAGTTGTGCGCGCGGCGAGCTCCTTTTGGCAGCGGCGGGTTCTCCTGGTGCGCGTGTGCAAGGGTTAGGCTGCTTGGGCTACAGCGCTGGGTCGGACAGGAAGCCATGCGGCCGGGTGGTTTCGAGTTTCGACCGTGACCACGCGGCGCAAGAGCGGTGGATCCGGAACTGGCCGTCGTCGTGGGGTTCGACTCCGGCTGATATTGCGGCGGCACAGCCGCAGTGGGGATAGGCCTGCACTTCGATCAGAACCTCCCGGACTCCGCGACCACTGACGACATGGATGGGTGCCGCAAGCAGGACGTTGTTCCGCTTCTAATGGCCTTCGACGCCGGTATTTGAGCCAGGCGTGCCGGAACGCGTCAACGATGGCGCGGTGGTGCTCGGCGAGCGCGGGGTCGAGGCCTTGAGGGCAAGGTAGCGCACGAACAGCTCCTCGAGGCCCCGCGGTGACGCCCGGACGTCGTTGTTCGCCGCGATCATCTCTGCCATGCTCGTCGGGAAGTCGTCCTCCGGGTCCGCAGACTCCATCACCACCACGAGGCTCTCCTACAGCCAGAGCTGGTGCCTCGGGCGTCTCCTTTCGGCACTGTGGTCACTTTCGGAGTCTGCGCGTCCGTTGGCGTCCTCCCCTTCAGCCCGCTGCTTGGCTTCATGTGTAGCCGCTGCCTCTCCCTGGCCGTCGGCGACGCGCGGGCGCTACCTGAATCCTGCTCCTCCTCCCCGTCAACCTTCTTTGTGGCGCCGGCGGTGGGCCTGATGAGCATTGGCTGCAGCTTCAACTGGTCCGGCGGATGCACCACGCGTGCCGTGGCAACGTGACTCCGCTCCGAATGCATCCACAGCGTCTATACAATCAAGACCGTATTATCAGTTATGTAGGTGACCGCCCACCAATAGGCCGTCTGCAACTCTTTGCAAAGGCACTCTATCACTTCATTATTGGCACCAACCGAACAAGAGGTTCCATCGGGATGATCTAAGCTCAGATCATTCATCAGTTTTATGTTGTTTACTCAAGTTTAGGTGGAGTTAGTTTATTTCCTTCCAGCTGCATTACTATCTGTGTTTCTTCCTGCCAGTGTGTTTTTAGTTCAGATTAGAAAAATCTTTATGGATGTATCTTTACCTACTTCTGTGTAAACCAGTGTGCTGTCCGTGTGGTGCTCATCAATAAAACTGTTGCTTTCTTTTTAAATTTTCTTCCTATATGACACTGTTCACGCACATAATATAAAACTGTACATTCATCGACAAAGATGTTTTCTTCTTACCAAGCAAAAAACATAATCATTCACCATTATACATACAAATAATACAAAACAGTACGGACGGACGCGGCATGCCGTCGCCCGGGTTTCGCTAGTTAGAACCAAAACTTAACATCGTACTATTTATTGACAAGACTTAAAAGGGTTTAGCTATATATAATCCTCCTTGAACAAAACAACAAGGTGTACAAATACGATCATCACTCTCTCTCCAGTCTCCACGGCTGGCTTGTCGAACAAACACGATACTTCAACTATGCAGGACCCTAGTTAACTTACTTTAGAACAGTGATTTATTTGTGAGTGCATGTGTGTGACAAAGTAAAGCACGCAACATGAGGTAGATACACGTATAGTGTCTCTGTTGGCTCGTGATCTAGGCGCCCCCTGACATGCTCCTTCTATTGTAGCGGACCATGACCTTCCCCTTGGGCACCGGCAAGACCACGTTCCAGTTCGTCTCGGGAAACGGCGACACCATCTCCATCTCAAAGTTCCTCAGCAGGTGGCTCCATATCACCTTGATCTGCATGTACGCGAACGCCTCGCCGACGCAGGCGTGCCGCCCGCCGCCGAACGCCGTGTACGATAGCGCTCCGCCGGCGCCATCCTCCCTCCTGCCGGCGCCGAACCGGTCCGGCTCGTATCTCTCGGGGTCCCTGTACACGTGAGGGAGACGGTTGTGGAGCACCAGCGGGCTCGCGACCGTACGCCCCTCCGGGACCTCGTATTCGTCGCCCTCCCTCGTCCGCACGACGAAGCTCCGGCGCGCGTGGCGCAGCAGCAGCATCGCCGGCGGGTGGAGCCGCAGGACCTCCTTGACGCTGCGGTGGAGGGTGTCCATCTCCTGCAGGACCTCGTGGTCCACGCGGTCCCCGTGCCGCGCCACGATCCGCTCCTGCTCCCGGACGGCGGCGCGCAGGTGCTCGGCGTTGGCGCGCGCGAGGAGGCGCGCTCCGGTCCACGTGCCCGTGCTGGAGCTTGTGTGTTGCCCCGCGAACAGCGCCGAGACCAGCATCCCGACGACCTCCGTCTTGGTCGTAGCACGGCCGTCTTTATACCGGGAATCGACGAGGCTCTGCAGCATATCGTCGACGGTGCCGGCACCGTCGGGGTGGCTTGCTTTTCGGGAGCTGACGAGGTTGGAGAATATCTCGCCGAGCCTAGCGCGCGCCCTGTCGCGTCTGCGGTGCGCCGGGATCGGCAGGTGCGGGAAGAGGATGGTGACGAGGCGCATGCCGTCGTTGAGTTCACGGAGGTGCGTTGCGACCTCGCCCAGCATCTTGGCCCGGACCTCCGCCCCGAACAAGCACCGGCTGGCCACGAGCGTGACGAGGTGCTCCAGGTCCTTCTTCAAGTCAACCGTGCCGGACTGTCCCCATCTCGCAAAGTACTCCTCCATGCGTATAACATACACGAGTACACATCGATCAGAGTTTGTAATGCTCTCTACACATATATACTTCTCCGTCTGTAATTACTTAGACACTAAAATAGATGTATCTAAACATATTTTAAGTCAGATATACCAATTTTAGCGTCAAGTAATTCCCGACAATGGTAGTAGTATGTGTTAACAAGAAAATCAAGACGGCTAAACATATCATCATCTTAATTATTTCCCACCTCGACTTCGCGTACCATGAGACCGACATAGGTCTTGAGTTTGTCCGGCTTCATCGCGTTGCCAAAGAACCGGAACTGCTCACGCCGCGTGGCCAAGTCGACGTCGAAGCCGACGCCGGGGCCAAAGGTCGGAATGGTGAACTGGGAGACCTCGTCCTGGCTGATCTCCGAGTCCAGCCCCAGGAAGAAATGGCTCGACACGTCTGGCCCAACCAGGAAGGTCACCTTGCGATGCAACAGTCGCACCGTGAACACGCTCCCCATCTCGGCGTGGGCGTTGTGGATCGCTTGCAGCGGGCCCTTGGCGAGAAGCGCCGGGAGGATCCCAAGAAGGGGAGCCCCTGCGGCCATGGGCGGTGGAGGAGGCGATCGTTTGGTTGTCGGAGAGGGAACGGTCGTTCGCCGTCGTCGGGCCATCATGATCGACGCGATTGCGGCGAAAATAGGAACAAACAACGCTAGCCAAAGGGCTCTTGTCAGTTCCATGTTTGTGCTAGAGGTAGGTGGTGAAGGTAGCACCCGTGCGTGCGAGGGTGATGCTGATACCCGTGTGTGTGCCTTGATATGTTGTGTGTGTCGGGATATTTGTGGCTTCTATATATTGTAAGTAGCAGCAGCTTTTGTTTTTCTTGATCGGATCCGGCCGTCGTCTACGTCGTAATGGCCGACCGGATTCGGCCTTGTACGTTAGCATTCCTATCCGGATCCGTCGTCACCAGCTCGATGGTCTTCATACTCCTCACCTCGCTCATCTTCGTCGGTCGATTGCTGTGGCCGCCGGATATGTTACCATCGCCTTGGCCGGATCCGTCGCCACCAGCTCGTGTCTGGAGGGGGCAGGGGAGGAGTGCAGGTGCAGCTGCATCCATCCTCGTGGAACCAGCTGGAACCCTTACCGCCGCCGTCGGCTGCTCCACGTCGGAGCCCTGGTCCTCGCCGTCGGCTAGCAAAGCTCATCTCTGCCCCGGTCATCATGTCCGTCGCGAGCGTAGCTCAGTTGGAGCACACAAGCTGCTCTTTTTACACAATAGTCAATCCTGTGTTTGTTGACTGGGCTTACAATTTGAGCAAGCCAATTTTGTGGCCAAACTGTTGGAGAGGGACGAAGAGCTGGAGGGGAAAAAGAGGGACGAAGTGCTGAAGGAAGGCCGGCCAATGACCCGAAAAATCGACTTACCCGGGTGACCTACATATAGCCAATCCCGTGTTGTCTTGTCCTAGTGGATTTTAATGCCCCATGAAAAGAATATTAACTCAAATTGTATCCTGTCCATAGCTGAAGTAGTAATGGCCAACAAGAATTTTTGTCTGTTTAAGACCTACTTACCGGCAGAATTATTTTTGCCTCACATATTTCTTTTTCATAGGAACACTAATCCAATGCATTTCCTTCTTCCTCAGCTTCTCGCATCCTCTCTCAGTCTCTCGAGACAGACTCATGTCTCACTTCATAAATAAAGCATAGATTAAAATACACGATCAAACGATACAAAATAGTGACAAAGCCTTCGCACATAGCAGATTCGAGGATAACAAGATAATATAAACCCATGTGATTGTTGCCGAAAGAAAAACACATAATGTGTAAGGCTCAATTCTTTGGGACTTACCGATGGCTACCAAAATAAGTTCTAGGACATCTATGCTCCACGACAACACCTTCCAGAGAGAAGACGCGTCAAGTGAGGGTGCCCTACACCGTGGCCGGCTCCTCCGCAGGAGCCCGACCTTGGTGCTCATCGAGGGCCCGCAAGGCCCAGGGCAAAGGAGAAGCCCTAAGGAAATAACGGAGACCTTCTTGCCCTCCAAGGAAATAACGGAGACCTTCTTGCCCTCCAAGACAAGGGCGACGACGTTAAAAATCACATCTACCATTATGTAAACCCTAGACCTTCCCGTCCATATAAAGGGGGTCAGGGCACCTTCTAGGGCATCCGATCTCATATATCAACTTTTGGTGGCAATCTCATACACCATTGTAACCCCTCGCATGAGGTATACCTTCATCATGAATAACAAAAACAAGCAGGACGTAGGGGATTACTTTATGGAAGCCCGAACCTAGATAAACACTTTGTGCGACCTCCGGTTCGAGACTTCTAACTATGCTTGGACCCCGGCCCTACCGAAGAATCCGACGGTATTTTGCACCGTCACCAAGCGTCGCCATTGTTTAGTCCAATTGGACAAGGGTCTTCACCCAGAACCCTGGCATGGAGAGGAGAACTGCAACGAGGACAAAAAGAGGAGAGTGGTGCCCAGGGGCGTCACTGTCGTTATCAGCAAAGTGCAAAGCTTTTACTCGACAGCTCACCCATGACACCACGAGGCACCCAAAACAACTAGGATGAATACACGCATATATATCAAGATCTAGGCGTCGCACTTGCCATCCACAGAGGGCGAGCCTGAGCTACCCTCCACTACACCCCTCATCGCCCGGACATCCAGGAGGCATCGCCGCCATGATGCCTTTTAGAGAAAAAATCATGCGGACCACCATCTAGGGCTAACGCGCCGGCGTCCATGGCCCAAAACTTCACTACACACCAACTCCTTGCCCAACATCACCAACTTAATTTGGGTCAACGTCTCCATGAGAGGAAGAGCCCACGCCTGCATCCCCAGTCGGTTTTGGTGAATCGAGGGAGAGACAACCCAATGATTGCTGACGATGCCGCCAAGCATGCTCCGGACGGGTGATATAGCAACACCAGTAGAGCCTGACTCGGACCGATACCACCAACCACTAGTCAAGAAGGGCACAAAGCGAAGGCGAGTAACAAGTCCCCTCCCCTACTCATGTGCCGCTGGAAGTCGTCCACCACCATGTACTAATGACTCAAAATCTTATGAAGTATTTTATATTTATTTTGTGCCCACACATTTGGCTTTGTGGAATTTTACTGCGTTCGCGCACCCTTTTTGTCAACTTTTCCCCAGGATGTGTTTTTGGAAGTAACGGAGAGTACCAACGAAAGAACTCTAGGAAATGAGGATTAAATCACTTCAATTATTGTGACTAACAACTTCCATAAAAGAATGAACACAAATTGAGGAAACTGGAGGTTGCACAACGTGTCCAGGGCGCAAGACGGTGTCTGGTACGAACGCACGTGGTCGTATCAGCCACGGACACCTCCTCTTCATCGACTACTTCCGCTCCATCGAATCAGATAGGGAGATCAGACGTGCAGAGACACTAGAAACTCGTCCAAAAAATAGAACTCTAGTCTCCGAAAGGCATGCGGAGGGGGAAGGCAAGGAGGAGATTGACATCTTCATCATCACGTGCAAGGGGACAGCTGCATCAACCATCTCCACCATCCCTCGTCATCATCATCCATCTCCATCTTGTTGTAGTTCCGAACCCCTTGTGGATTGCTAAGTGTATTACTTGCTTGATCTAACCATGTTTACCATTATCTTCGCATGATGTTCGTCGTTCCTATGCACGAGTAAAACCTCTAGTTATCAATGATATGAATGAACCTTGGTATGTATATGCATCAAAATATTAGCAAAGATACAAGATCCTCTGTTGAATGTTTAGTTTAATAACCTTCATTTCATTGTGCGTTGACCCTGCCCGTGCCACCCTCTTGGCTGCTGAGCTTGGCTGCCCACTATCGATGTTCCCCCAAACTTACCTCGGCTTACCCCTCTCCGATGCAAAATTACCCGCTAGCGCCCTGGATTTCTTGCCGATCAAGATAGAGCAGTGCATCCCTGGATGGCACGCGCGTTTCCTCGACCAGGAGGGTCGTCTAACGCTCACTTCTGCGGTGCTCTTTGCGATCCCTACTCATGCCATGTCGGTGCTCCCCCTCTCCAAGGGCACTATGGCTAGGATGGACCGTCCTCGTAGGGCCATGTTCTGGAAAGGGGCAAGTGAGTGCTCTGGGGGCGACTATCAAGTGGCCTGGTAGGATGTCTGTCGTCTCCGCTCAGAAGGGGGGCTTGGCTTGATGGACATTAGCGTCCAGAATACCTGCCTCCTTCTGAAGATGGTTCATAAGATTTTCAGTGGCATGTGCAACCCGTAGTCTGTCTGGGTTCGACGATGGTACCTAGGTGATAATCCAGCGACCTCTACCCCAACCTGGAAAGTTTTTGCCTCCCTTGTCCCGCTCTATCGCTCGCTTACGTCGATGAAAGTTGGCAACAGTGAGCGCACCTCCATCTGTCATGATAACTGGACCTCGCTGGGTCAATTGGCGGCTACTCTCCCCGTGGCTTATTCACACTGTCTCCGCCCAGAAGCAACCCTCGGGGACTTTGGTCGGCTTGGTGCTGATGCAGTCCCCGTGCACGACCATTTGTCCAGAACTGCGGGTTTGGAACTTTGCTTGGTTGGGTCAGCTCTCAATCGCGTCCAGTTATCTGTAGTTGGTGATGAGCGGATCCTAGCTTGGGGTGGGTGTCTTCAGTTCAAGTCAAGTGCAGTGTACTGCATGATCAAACTCTCCGGGCGTGAGCTCCCCCTCCACGACCTCAATTGGGATGGCTTCATGCCCGTCAAGGTTAAGGTGTTCGTGTGGATTCTATGGCATGGTAACACTCGTACGCGAGACTTCCTGCATCGGATCAACTTCCTCGAGAGTGACGACTGCCCCTTTTGCCCCGGTTGGTCTGAGACGATCGTGCACTTGTTTCTTGAGTGCCCCTGCTTGCGTCCGATGTGGGCGCGCATCCTTGACCGCCCCCCTTTGGCCGTTGATTGTTGTGTTGAAGACGTCTGGTGTGCCTTCACCACCTGCCATCCTTCTTGGAGTCGTCCGCTCCTCAGCACGGCGATGTGTTGTGTCCTTTGGATCGTTTGGAAGACTGGGAATCGGATGGTGTTCGATAACATCCGGACTCCTGATCTTGACTTTGCGGCATTTGATCCAAGAACACCTCCGAATGTGGGTGGTCCGAGCCCCCTCCCGCATCGAATGTGCTCCGTTGCTGTTGTGGTCTGAAGCTATTTGTAGATGACATCCTCTCGCTCTCCCTTCTATCTATCTCTCTTCGGGCTCTACGGAGCTATGTAACAACCGACCCCGTTGTCCGTTATTATTAATATTAATATAAAATGAGTTCAGGTGGGCAATCGCCCCCCGTTGACTATTAAAAAAATAACATTTGTGAATTTTGTGAAGGGGAGCCACTCAACACTTTCGCCGCAATGCCATGAAGCATATTGCTGTTGTTGTAAAAGTTGAGAATTGAAGATAATTCAAAGTGACAGTGAAACTCTTCACCCCTAGTTTTTGCAATTGGTATTGTATTGCAAAGACCAGGTGAAATTGGTATCATCTTTAGCCCTAAAAAAAGTATCCTCAATTGATATTCCCTTCGTAAAAACTGTTGCCTCTTTGCAACTTCTTTTCGTACTTGAATTGGATCAAGCCTGCTGCTTCTGCAAAATATCACTGAATGGACTGCGACTGCGAGTTCCATGGGACCTCCGTCCACGATCGCAAGTTTACATGGACGACTTTGGATCGGCTAATGCGGCGAGCTCTGCAAGGAAGGCGTCGGCATGCTCCGGCCTGACGCAGGCCGACATGACGCTGACCCCGTCCTTGTCGCCGTCCTTGCCCGGCGGGCACACCACGCAGCACGGCACCACCGTCTCCTCCACTTGCCACGTCACCCGCGCCGGCCTCCCGCCGCCGAAATCCACCGCCTCCAACCCCAGGTTCCTCCAGCTCGACACCACCAGCGTGTTGTACAGTAGCGCCACCCCGTGCTCGGCTGCAGTACGCGCTCCGCCGTCGCCGGGAGCGAGCAGGTCGGGCACCCTCTCCTTCGCGCGCCGGATCATCCTCGCCACGTCCGCGGCGGTGCCGTGCGCCACCGCGCCGCGCGTCGCCGTCATCGACTGCACCACCATGCAGTTGCCGTAGTACCCCGGCCTGGCGCCGACGAGCCGGCGCACGTTGGCCGAGAACGACAGCGCCAAGGGGGCCTCGTCGGACACGGAGACGGTAGCCGCGCGGGTCCGGCACTGCCACAGCACGGCTGCGACGGCCTCGAACACCGTGCACGGGTTGCCGAGACCGGCGGCGTCGAACTCGGCTCTGACGCGGTTGATCAGGCCGGCAGGGACGGTGACGTCGAGGAGCGCCAAGTCCCTGTTGAACACGCTGCTGAGCGCCCGCTTCTGCGCGGCGACCATCGAATGCGGGAGGCGCGGGAGCGAGCCGTCGTCGGCGCGGAGCGGCACGACGGACGGCGCAGGCGACGCCCCACGCGCGAGCTCGCCAACGGCACCCAGGAGCTGCGCCATGCCCTCTCCGTCGGTCAGCACGTGGTTCCACGTCGCCGCGACGGCGAACCCCCCGCAGGCGAACTCGGTGACCTGCACAAGCAGCAGCGGGTCGGTATGGCGGCAGACCCCGCCAGGGTACCGCGTGACGAGGCCGCCGAGCAGCGGCACCTCCACGTCCGCCAGCGCGTAGCCCGCCGACGCGGCGACGAACAGCACGCCTGCCGCGCCCTCGATGCGCAGGAGCTCGCCATCGTCGTCGCCCTCGGCTGCGACTGCGAGGCGGCCGGCAACGGGGCGGTAGTGGGCGAGCGCCTCCGAGAGCGCCGCCCTGATGGTCTCCGCCGGCTCGGGGATGGGCCGGTCGAAGAGGAGCAGCACCGTGACCCCGAAAGGGACAGCGGTCCTGTCGAAGGAGGAGGTGAGGTGGACGACTGCGTCGTCCCCGACGAGCGGGCCGACGACGAGCACCGGCGACGACTTGGTCACAACCGCGGCGCCCATCGTTGGATACCGTAGAGATCAGCCGATCGAGCTGCCATTGCCGGCCGGCGACGGGGTTGTATATAAGCTCTTTCTTGTTGGATGTGGCGCCAAAGTGCAGCGCTAGCTTGTGAGAGATAGAATCCTACTGCTGCGATATGTTTCAACCCGTAAGATTCGGCCGCCTCTCCACGTCTACAAGGACTGCATTTTTTTTTCAGGCAAACTCGGAAGCTCTTCATTGCATCGTCACAATGTTTATAGGTACGGAAGATAGATTATTGGGCTGGCCTAACCAAACATGACAGACAGGTCCTAGGGGATTATGCATGATTCGCAATTTTGTGAGTCTTGATATTCGAGCTTCTAAATTCATGAACTATGTCACAAGTAATTAACATTGATTTCCTGAGTAAGATTTCCTGGGTGATTGCACATAGTTCTATGTTTATAATTTAACCAACAAAAGACCCATGCGTTGCAAGAAAAATAATTCATAATCTTCAATGGTCATGATTATATTTTGTTGTATCATCAAGATACACTATCATTCTCAATTTTGTGAAATCATGAATAAATTTTGAAATCACGAACATTTTTTTAAAACCCATGCACATATTTGAAATCGTGAAAAAAAAATTCAAATTCGTGAACACTTATAAGAATTTTTGAACATTTATAAAATCAAAAACATTTTTTGAACTCATGAACATTTTATACTATATGCAAACATTTTTCTTGAAATGCCGAACATTTCCAGAATCACTGAATTGGTTTTCAAAAAAATTAGTGGTATTTAAAAAAAATCATGAATATCTTTTTGATTCAATGAACATTTTTGAAATGTATGATCATTTTTGAATCTGCAAACATTTTATGAATGAGTAAACTATTTAGTATGGCACGAACAGTTTTTGAATTTTTACGATACTTTTCCATGCATGACCATTTTCTGAATTGGCAAAATTATGTTCAATTTCATTAATATTTTTTAATACACGAATCTTTTTGAAACGCATTAACATTTTTTGATTTTCCAAACATTTGTTTTCAAAATTACGAACGTTTTTTAATAAGCAAATATTTTTTTACAAAATCGCGAACATTTTTTGAATCCACAGATATTTTTTGATTTATTAAACATTTTATTTCAAAAATAAAAATTTGTTTTCATTTTTAGAACCTTTTTAAAATCTCAAATTATGTAAATTATAAAAAATGAAAAATGAAAATGGAAAAGTAATAATAAAAAACAAAAATTTGAAAACAGGCAACTCGGATATAGACAGGCGAAGGATTCCCTATGTGTAACGTTTTTATTATTATTTATAGATGGCATTGATGGGTAATATTTTGCTGCTTTGGAGGCAATTTCTATGAGGTATCTGCATAAGTAATAGACCATTTATTATTAGATAAAGATTAGAGGTAAATAGGCAATATATGAGATGAAAAATATATGTTTAGGAACTACATTCGTATATGAATCTAACTATATGCTTTTGATGACATATAAGTATGTAACACATATTTAATTTGTCAAATTGATGATATAAAAATGCGCACATGCCTGTACACATGGACAGAGGAATCACTAGACTTGCCAATTTGGATGCAACTAACATATACCTGAGTGGAACTGGTTCGAATTCCTCTATGTATGGTTAATTTTCAAGTTATGGCCGAGACATACTCACTTAGGACTGAGGGCTCCTTTGGACTGATGGAATTTAAAGACAAAGACCATGTCGGCGCGAGTTGTTGCGATCGTCTATTTTTTCAACAAATGTTGGTGATTTTTGTGAATATATGAGGCATAACATCAAAGCGACCTGTATAAAGGATTTTGACCCAATAGAAGAAGGGGGTTAGCATTGAAGGAGTGCAATAGTTAGGCAGTAGGTTCTAAAAATACCCAACATAGTTTTTAACAACAGGAAAAACGAAGAAGAAACACCACATAATTGAGCCTAAATGATCTCACAAGTCGCACCTTTTGTTAGTTCCTCAATCGTTATTTTAAAGGGTTAATTGGTTTTATGCCACTCTCCAATTCACAGGTTGCACTTATGCCATTACAAAAACAGAGCTTGAGGATATGCCACTCTATCTTTCCAATACCTCCTCCTATGCCATTTTCATCGATACAAGAGAATAACAGTTAAAGAAATAGGTGTATTTTAGTGTATACTTCAGTATTGACCATAATAACCCTGTGTTTATATTTCGGTCGCATCTTCGGGTGTTTCGGGGCACTAAAACGAGTGTAGTGTTCTAATTTGAGCCATTTCTGGGCAGATTTGCATCGATAAACTGACATTTTCTGTTCTGTCCAGAAATTTGTCAAATTTTGGCCGAAAATTCAAACTTCTCAGAAAAATCTGAAAATTTTAAAGAATATCAAGAACACTAATATGAGTCTACTGTTCTAATTTGAGCCATTTCTGGGCACATATGGTCTGTTAAACAGAGGTGCAAAGTACTGTGCAGAAAATTTCACCAGCATTTCCCCACAATTTGTCACAAATTTTCAATCAGAATTTAGACATGTTCATAGATAGGATAACAAGCACAATTTAAGAAGTTCACACCATAATAGTTCATGAAAGAAGTGCCAAAATAAACAAAATAACAAGAAGAATTTGAACATGTTCATATATAGGATAACAATCACAATTGAATCAGCCAGCAAGCCAATAGAAGAGGCTTCTTTTTGCACCATATGCAGGTTGTAGTGTTGGAGGTGAAGGTGGCGGAGGTATAACAGGCGCAAATGGAACATTCTTGTTTGTTTTCTTCCCCGTGGATGTACTCTTCTTCGCCTGGGTCTTTTTCTTGGCTTTCTCTTTTGTTGCAGCGTTCTTCACGGGAGTTTTTTTCTTGGCCTTAACAGGGGTCTTTTTCTTGGCCATCACGGGGGTCTTTTCCTTGGCCTTCACAGGGGTCTTGTTTTTGGCCTTCTCTTGTGTTGCAATGTTGGGCTTTTGTGGAGATGTTCTAGCTCTTTTCCTGCATCAAAAACATATGGTTTAGATTGGGTACTAACATAGTAAGACAAGTGCAACAATTTACCTTATAAGGTTGATAAGGATTTCATCATCTGATGCATCACCATCTGCTGTAGCAGTTGCTTCATCATCTTTCTTCCTGCAATACAAACACAAATCAATTTTAGGATATAAAAAGTTATGAAAAAGAAATTCAAAAACACATGTATCCACAGGGTCACCTTTTCTTTGTCGATAAAGATGGATCTGGTTCATCTATAGGTATATCATCATCTACTGCCACATATTTAGGATCAGGAACCTTGCATGTCTTCTCCATGTGCCCAGGTTCCTTGCATCTCTTACACTTCACTATTTTCCTTCCAAGTCTAGCCATCCTCTAATTCTTTGAACTCTTGGCCTACCAGCCACTGCCTTCTGTAAAGGCGGGTGCACCTTGAATCCCAAATCCACATGTATCCATTGTGACTTGTCTGTCATGGAAGGGATTCTCCCAGCATATGTTGCCCTGAACTTTTCCACAAAGTAGTTATCATCCACATATGTCGCAATCTCAGCCCCATTAATGCTACAAATGAATGCAAGGGCGTGTAGGCATGGCTTTCCAGAAGATTGCCAAACTCTACAAGTACATGTGCGATTTTGTAAGTTGACAATGTGCCTTTTGACAAATTTGACATCCAGCAAAGTAAATTTTGCCTCATGTTCAGTGGTCCAAAAAATCTTGTTTTGGCCAATGGTTTTGCTAAGTGCATTTAGCTGCTTAATGACACGAGGAAGAATTCTACTCCGTAGTCTTTCACCTATCTGTCTTCTAAGACAAAACATCTCCATGACAAGCTCCTTGTATCTATCAAAAAGGTTGCAAATATTGAGGCCTTTGAAGTCTTTTATTTGCTTGTTGAAACTCTCAGATACGTTGTTTGTCAAATAGTCAACCTTGCTGGCTTCACCAAAACCACATCTGTACCACAACCTATGGTGATGACTATCTAGATATTCAATAGCTGTTGGGTTTGCTTCTTTAATTTTGTTCATATGATGCATGAACTTACGCTCTGAGAAAGTCCTTGTAGCTGGGTACAGGTTATCCATGTACACTTTACCATGGAATTTCTTCATGAAATTTGAATACAAATGCCTCATGCACTCTCGGTTTTCATAGTTAGGGAACACAAGAAGAATGGTTGTTTCTAATCCTTTGCATGCATCACTAGAAATAACAAGTCCAAGTGGGGAACCTATTGTTGGCAATATGCCCTAGAGGCAATAATAAAATGGTTATTATTGTATTTCCTTGTTCATGATAATTGTCTATTATTCATGCTATAATTGTGTTAACCGAAAATTGTAATACATGTGTGAATACATAGCCACAACATGTCCCTAGTGAGCCTCTAGTTGGCTAGCTCGTTGATCAATAGATGGTCACGGTTTCATGACCATGGACATTGGATGTCGTTGATAATGGGATCACATCATTAGGAGAATGATGTGATGGACAAGACCCAATCCTAAGCATAGCACAAGATCTTGTAGTTCGTCTGCTAAAGCTTTTCCAATGTCAAGTATCATTTCCTTAGACCATGAGATTGTGCAACTCCCGGATACCGTAGGAATGCTTTGGGTGTGCCAAACGTCACAACGTAACTGGGTGCCTATAAAGGTGCACTACGGGTATCTCCGAAAGTGTTTGTTGGGTTGGCATGAATCGAGACTGGGATTTGTCACTCCGTGTGATGGAGAGGTATCTCTGGGCCCACTCGGTAAGACATCATCATAATGAGCTCAATGTGACTAAGGAGTTAGTCACGGGATGATGTGTTATGGAACGAGTAAAGAGACTTTCCGGTAACGAGATTGAACAAGGTATAGGGATACTGACTATCGAATCTCGGGCAAGTATCATACCGGTAGACAAAGGGAATTGTATACGGGATCGATTGAATCCCCGACATCGTGGTTCATCCGATGAGATCATCGTGGAGCATGTGGGAGCCAACATGGGTATCCAGATCCCGCTATTGGTTATTGACCGGAGAGGTGTCTCGATCATGTCTACGTGCCTCCCGAACCCGTAGGGTCTACACACTTAAGGTTCGATGACGCTAGGGTTATAGGGAAATAGTGTACATGGTTACCGAAGGTTGTTCGGAGTCCCGTATGAGATCCCGAACGTCACAAGGTGTTCCGAAGGTAAAGGTTCATATATAGGAAGTGAGGTTTTGGTCATCGGAAGTGTTTCGGGCATCACCGGTAACATACCGGGACCACCGGAAGGGTTTTGGGGGGGTCCACCAAGTGGGGCCACCGGCACCAGAGGACTGCATTGGCTGCAAGTGGGAGGAAACAAGCCCCTAGGTGGGCTGGTGCGCCCCCCACAAGGGCCCAAGGCGCAGCACAAGAGGAGAGGGGGGCAAACCCTAGCCCAGATGGGCCTAAGGCCCACCTAGGGCGCCGCCCCTCCCCTCTCCCTCTCTGGCCGCTGGCCAGATGGCCATCTAGGGCTGCCGCACCACCCTAGGGTGGGAACCCTAGGGGCTGCGCACCCTGCTCCCCTCCTCCTATATATAGTGGGGGTTTTGGGGGCTGCCAACACACGAGTTCCTCTCTCTCTCGACGCATCCCTACCCTTCCTCTTCCTCGTTCTCCGTAGTGCTTGGCGAAGCCCTGCCGGAGACCACGCAGCTCCACCGCCACCATGCCGTCGTGCTGTCGGAGCTCTCCCTCAACCTCTCCTTCCTCCTTGCTAGATCAAGGCGTAGGAGACGTCACCGGTCTACACGTGTGTTGGACGCGGAGGCGCCGTTGTTCGGCGCTATGATCGGAATCCACCGCGATCTGAATCGTTGCGAGTATGACTCCACCAACCGCGTGCTTGTAACACTTCCGCTTAGCGATCTTCAAAGGTATGAAGATGCAATCTCCCCTTACTCGTTGTTGGTTTCTCCATAGAGAGATCGTGGTGGTCGTAAGAAATTTTTTGATTTACTACTATGTTCCCCAACAGTGGCATCATGAGCTAGGTCTATCCGTAGAATCTATGCACGAGTAGAACACAAGTTGTTGTGGCCATCCATCTTGTTAGTTTGCTTACCATTACTAGTCTTACCTTGATTTGACGGTATTGTGGGATGAAGCGGCCTGGACCAACTTTACACGTACGCTTACGTGAGACCGGTTTCACCGCCTAACATGCACTTGTTGCATAAGGTGGCTAGCGGGTGTCTGTCTCTCCCACCTTAGTCCGATTGGATTCGATGAAAAGGGTCCTTATGAAGGGTAAATAGCAATTGGCATATCACGTTGTGGTTTTGGCGTAGGTAAGAAATGTTCTTGCTAGAAATCTATAGCAGCCACGTAAAAAACTTGCAACAACAAATTAGAGGGTGTTTAACTTGTTTTTGCAGCATATGCCATGTGATGTGATATGGCCAAAGGATGTGATGTGATCATTGTGATGTATGAGATTGATCATGTTCTTGTAATAGGATTCACGACTTGCATGTCGATGACTATGACAACCGGCAGGAGCCATAAGAGTTGTCTTAATTTATTATATGACCTGCGTGTCAATCAAGATTGCCATGTAATTACTTTACATTATTGCTAAACGTTAGCCATAGTAGTAGAAGTAATAGTTGGTGAGACAACTTCATGAAGACACGATGATGGAGATCATGGTGTCGTGCCGGTGACAGTGATGATCATGGTGCCCCGAAGATGGAGATCAAAGGAGCAAGATGATATTGGCCATATCATGTCACTATATTGAATGCATGTGATGTTTATCATGTTTACATCTTATTTGCTTAGAACGATGGTAGTAAATAAGATGATCTCTCAATAAAATTTCAAGAAATGTGTTCACCCTAACTGTGCACCGTTGCTAAGGATCGTTGTTCTGAAGCATCACGTGATGATCGGGTGTGATAGGTTCTAACGTTCGCATACAACAGGTGTAAGCCAGATTTACACACTCAACACACTTAGGTTGACTTGACGAACCTAGCATGTACAGACATGGCCTCGGAACACGGGAGACTGAAAGGTCGAACATGAGTCGTATAGAAGATACGATCAACATCGAGATGTTCACCATGGATGACTAGTCCGTCTCACGTGATGATCAGACACGGGCTAGTTGACATGGATCATGTATCACTTGGATGACTAGAGAGATGTCTATCTAAGTGGGAGTTCATTAAATAATTTGATTATGTGAACTTAATTATCATGAACTTAGTCTAAAATTGTCTTTACAATCTATATTGTAGATCCAATGGCCAACGCTAATGTCACCTTGAACTTCAACGTGTTCCTAGAGAAAACCAAGCTAAAGACGATGGAAGCAACTATGCGGACTGGGTCCATAGCTTGAGGATCATCCTCATAGCTTCCGAGAGATTGTATGTCCTTGATGCACCGCTAGGTGACCCACCCATTTTCCCAGCGGATCAAGATGTTACGAATGCTTGGCAGTCACGCTGTGATGATTACTCCCTGGTTCAGTGCGACATGCTTTACAGTTTAGAACCGGGGCTCCAAAAGCGTTTTGAGCAACACGGAGCATATGAGATGTTCCAAGAGCTGAAACTAGTTTTTCAAGCTCATGCCCGGGTCGAGAGATATGACGTCTCCGATAAGTTCTTCAGTTGTAAGATGGAGGAAAATAGTTCTGCAGTGAGCACATACTCAAAATCTCTGGGTTGCACAACCGATTGACTCAACTGGGAGTTAATCTTCCGGATGACTCGTTCATTGATAGAATCCTCCAGTCGCTCCCACCTAGCTACAAGATCTTTGTGATGAACTACAACATGCAGGGTATGGATAAGTCCATTCCTGAGTTGTACTCGATGCTGAAATCAGCGGAGGTCGAGATCAAAAAGGAGCATCAAGTGTTGATGGTGAATAAGACCACTAGTTTCAAGAAAGGCAAGGCTAAGAAGAACTTCAAGAAGGACGGCAAAGTTGTTGCCGTGCCCGGTAAGCAAGTTGCCGAGAAGAAGAACAAGCATGCACCCAAGCCTGAGACTGAGTGCTTTTATTGCAAGGGTACCAGTCACTGGAAGCGGAACTGTCCCAAGTACTTAGCGGATAAGAAGGCCGGCAACGTGAAAGGTATATGTGATATACTTGTTATTGATGTGTACCTAACCAGCGCTCGTAGTAGCTCCTGGGTATTTGATACCAGTGCAGTTGCACACATTTGTAACTCCAAGCAGGAGCTGTGGAATAAGCGGAGACTGGCAAAGGACGAGGTGACGATGTGCGTCGGGAATGGTTCCAAGGTCGATGTGATCGCCGTCGGCATGCTACCTCTACATCTACCTGTGGGATTAGTTTTAAACCTCAATAATTGTTATTTAGTACCAGCTTTGAGCATGAACATTGTATCTGGATCTAGCTTGATGTGAGATGTCTACTTATTTAAATCTGAGAATAATAGTTGTTCTATTTATATGAGAGAAATGTTTTATGGTCATGCTCCGCTGGTCAATGGTTTATTTTTGATGAATCTCGAACGTGATGTTACACATGTCCATAGTGTGAGTACCAAAAGATGTAAGGTTGATAACGATAGTCCCACTTACATGTGGCACTGCCGCCTTGGTCATATTGGTGTCAAACGCATGAAGAAGCTCCATGTTGATGGAATTTTGGAGTCTCTTGATTTTGAATCATTTGACACGTGCGAACCATGCCTCATGGGCAAGATGACCAAGACTCCGTTCTCTCGAACAATGGAGCGAGCAACTGACTTGTTGGAGATAATACATATGGATGTATGTGGTCCAATGAGCGTCGAGGCTCGCGGTGGCTACCGTTATGTTCTCACCCTCACTGATGACTTGAGCAGATATGGGTATGTCTACTTAATGAAACACAAGTCTGAAACCTTTGAAAAGTTCAAAGAATTTCAGAGTGAGGTAGAGAATTAACATGACAGGAAAATAAAGTGCCTACGATCTGATCGTGGCGGAGAATATTTGAATCATGAGTTTGGCACGCACCTAAGGGAATGTGGAATTGTTTCACAACTCACACCGCCTGGCACACCTCAGCGAAATGGTGTGTCTGAACATCGTAATCGCACTCTATTGGATATGGTGCGATCTATGATGTCTCTTACCGACTTACCGCTATCATTTTGGGGATATGCATTAGAGACTGCCAAATTCACTTTAAATAGGGCACCGTCAAAGTCCGTTGAGACGAAACCGTATTAATTATGGTTTGGAAAGAAACCTAAGCTCTCGTTTCTAAAAGTTTGGGGATGCGATGCTTATGTGAAGAAACTTCAACCTGAGAAGCTCGAACCCAAAGCGGAAAAGTGCGTCTTCATAGGATACCCCAAAGAAACTATTGGGTATACCTTCTACCTCAGATCCGAAGGCAAAGTCTTTGTTTCCAAGAATGGATCCTTTCTAGAGAAAGAGTTTCTCTCAAAATAAGTAAGTGGGAGGAAAATAGAACTTGATGAGGTAATTGTACCTCCACTCGAACCGGAGAGTAGCGCAGCACAGGAAGTTGTTTCTGTGGAGCCTGCACCGGCTGGAGAGGAAGTTAATGATGATGATCATGAAACTTCAGATCAAGTTGCTATTCGAAGGTCCACTAGGACACGTTCCACACGAGAGTGGTAAGGCAACCCTGTCCTGGAGATCATGTTGTTGGACAACAGTGAACCTTCGAACTATGAAGAAGCAATGGCGGGCCCAAATTCCAACAAATGGCTTGAAGCCATGAAATCCGAGATAGGATCCATGTATGAGAACAAAGTATGGACTTTGGTGGACTTGCCTGATGATAAGCGAGCCATAGAAAATAAATGGATCTTTAAGAAGAAGACTGACGCGGATGGTAATGTGACCATTTATAAGGCTCGGCTTGTCGCTAAGGGTTATCGACAAGTTCAAGGAGTTCACTACGATGAGACCTTCTCACCCGTAGGGATGCTGAAGTCCGTCCGAATCATGTTAGCAATTGCCGCATTTTATGATTATGAGATCTGGCAAATGGACATCAAAACAGCATTCCTCAATGGCTTCCTTAAGCAAGAACTGTATATGATGCAGTCGGAAGGTTTTGTCGATCCTAAGTATGCTAACAAGGTATGCAAGCTCCAGCGGTCCATCTATGGGCTGGTGCAAGCATCTCGGAGTTGGAACATTCGCTTTAATGAGGTGATTAAAGTATTTGGGTTTATACAGGTTTATGGAGAACCTTGTATTTACAAGAAAGAGAGTGGAAGCTCTGTAGCATTTCTCATATTATATGTGGATGACATATTGTTGATGGGAAATGATACATAACTTTTGGAAAGCGTAAAGGCCTACTTGAATAAGTGTTTTTCAATGAAGGACCTTGGAGAAGCTGCTTACATATTAGGCATCATGATCTATAGAGATAAATCGAGACGCCTCATAGGTCTTTCGCAAAGCACATACCTTGAAAAGATATTG
Organism: Hordeum marinum; assembly: GCA_022496015.1. Classification (NCBI taxonomy): domain Eukaryota; kingdom Viridiplantae; phylum Streptophyta; class Magnoliopsida; order Poales; family Poaceae; genus Hordeum; species Hordeum marinum. The sequence continues at coordinate 39,599,296 of CM039673.1, forward strand.
AAGAAGTTCAATATGGATTAGTCCAAGAAGGGGTTCTTGCCTGTGTTATAGGTGTTGGGGAACGTTGCATGGGAAACAAAAAAATTCCTACGCACACGCAAGATCTATCCATGGTGATGAGCATCTACGAGAGGGAGAGTGGATCTACATACCCTTGTAGATCGCTAAGCAGGAAGCGTTAAGAAACACGGTTGATTTAGTCGAACGTCTTCGCGATCCAAATCGCCGAGCATCCCGCGATCTCATCACGATCTGTCCCGCGATCCAATCACGATCTGTCCCGCGAACTCATCACAATCCGTCCCGCGATCTCATCACGATCCGTCCCGTGATCTCATCACGATCCGTCCCGCGATCTCATCACGATCCGTCCCGCAAACTCATCACGATCCGTCTCGCAAACTCATCACGATTCGTCCCGCGAACTCATCACGATCCGTCTCGCGATCTTGATCACGGTCCTTCCAATCTAGCGCCGAACGGACGGCACCTCCGCGTTCAACACACGTACAGCTCGACGACGATCTCCACCTTCTTGATCCAGCAAGAGGGAGCGGAGAGGTAGAAGAGTTCTCCAACAGCGTGACGGCGCTCCGAAGATGGTGGTGGAGCTATTCCGGCAGGACTTTGCCTAAGCACTACAGAAAACCGATCTAGAGGAGAAACTATGCACTAGAGGAACGGATAGCACGTGGCTGAAAATTCATTGTCAAAACCCTAAAATCCTCTAGTATATATAGGAGGAGAGGAGGAGGAGGCTTGGCTGCCAAAGAGGCAGCCCTTGGGTCGGCCGAACCTAGTGGGATTGGAGGATTCCTCCTCCAATCCTAGTAGGACTAGGACTCCTCCTTATTTTTGCCTTTTTCCACCTTTTTCTCTTTGGGCTTTTCTTCCCAGCCGCATGGGCCTTGTGTGGGACTTCCACCAGCCCACAAAGGGCTGGTATTTACTCTCCCACAGCCCATGTAGCCTCTGTTGGAAATATGCCCTAGAGGCAATAAATAAAGTGTTTATTATTGTATTTCCTTGTTCATGATAATCGTTTATTATCCATGCTATAATTGTATTAATTGGAAACATGGATACATGTGTGGATACATAGACAAACACAATGTCCCTAGTATGCCTCTAGTGAACTAGCTCGTTGATTGAAAGATGGTTAAGGTTTCCTAGCCATGGACATAAGATGTCATTTGATAATGGGATCACATCATTAGGAGGAGGATGTGATGGACAAGACCCAAACTACAAACATAGCTTATGATCGTGTCAGTTTATTGCTACTGTTTTCTGCATGTCAAGTATATGTTCCTATGACCATGAGATCATGCAACTCACAGATATCAGAGGAGTACCTTGTGTGTATCAAACGTCGCAACGTAACTGGGTGACTATAAAGGTGCTCTACAGGTGTCTCCGAGGGTGTCTGTTGAGTTGGCATGGATCAAGACTGGGATTTGTTACTCCGTGTGACGGAGAGGTATCTCAGGGCCCACTCGGTAATACAACATCACAATAAGCCTTGCAAGAAATGTGACTAAGTGTTGGTCACGGGATCTTGTATTACGGAACGAGTAAAGAGACTTGCCAGTAACGAGGTTGAACTAGGTATGGAGATACCAACGATCGAATCTCGGGCAAGTAACATACCGAAGAACAAAGGGAACATCATACGGGATTAACTGAATCCTTGACATAGAGGTTCGACCGATAAAGATCTTCGTAGAATATGTAGGTACCAATGTGGACATCCAGGTCCCGCCATTGGTTATTCACCGTAGAGGTGTCTCGGTCATGTCTACATAGTTCTCGAACCCGCAGGGTCTGCACACTTAAGGTTTGGTGACGTTTCGGTAGTATAGAGTTATGGATGGTGGTGACCGAAGTTTGTTCGGAGTCCCGGATGAGATCCTGGACATCACGAGGAGCTCCGGAATGGTCTGGAGTTAAAGATTCATATATAGGAAGTCCTGTTTTGGTCGCCGGAAAAGTTCCGGGCTTATCGGTAGTGTACCGGGAGTGCCGGTAGTGTACCGGGAGACCTCCGGGAGGGGTATTTAGACCCAAGAGGCTTCATGGGCTGTGGGAGAGTAAATATCAGCCCTTAGTCGGCTGGTGGAAACTCCCACACAAGGCCCATGTGGCTGGAGAAGAAAACCCAAAAGGAAAAAGGTGGGAAAAGGCAAAAAAGGAGAACAAAAAGTATGAATCCTAATCCTACTAGGAGTGGAGGAGGTGGACTCCTCCTCTCCTAATTCGGCCGAAGCCTAGGAGGCTTGGAGGACAAGTTGCCTCCTCTCCTCCTATATATACTGGTGGTATTGAGGGTTTTTGCACAAGATTTTCAACCACGTGCTACCCGTTCCTCCAGTGCATAGTTTCTCCTCTAGATCGGTTTTCTGCAGTGCTTAGGCGAAGCCCTGCCGGAATTGCTCCACCACCATCGCCGGAGCGCCGTCAGGCTGCCGGAGAACTCTTCTAACTCTCCACTCCTTCTTGCTGGATCAAGACGGTGGAGATCGTCATCAAGCTGTACGTGTGCTGAACGCGGAGGTGCCGTCCGTTCGGTGCTAGATCGGAAGGATCGTGATCAAGTTCGTGAGACGGATCGTGATCAAGTTCGTGGGACGGATCGTGATCGGATCGCGGGATGGATCGTGATTGGATCGCGGGACGCACGGCGATTTTGATCGCGAAGACGTTCGACTACACCAACCGCGTTTCTTAACGCTTCCCGCTTAGCGATCTACAAGGGTATGTAGATCCACTCTCCCTCTCGTAGATGCTCATCACCATGGATAGATCTTGCGTGTGCGTAGGAAAACTTTTGCTTACCATGCAACATTCCCCAACAGCCTCTTGGGTCGAAATACCCCTCCCGATGGTCTCCCAGTACACTACCGGCACTCCCGATACACTTCCATAAGCCCGAAACTTTTCCGGCGACCAAAATAGGACTTCCTATATATCAATCTTTACCTCCGGACCATTTTGGAGCTCCTCATGACATCCGGGGTCTCATCCGGGACTCCTAACAACCTTCGGTCACCACCATGCATAACTCTATACTACCGAAATGTCACCGAACCTTAAGTGTGCAGACCCTGCGGGTTCGAGAACTATGTAGACATGACCGAGACACCTCTACGGTCAATAACCAATAGCGTGACCTGGATGCCCATATTGGTTCCTACATATTCTATGAAGATCTTTATTGGTCAAACCTCTATGTCAAGGATTCAGTTAATCCCGTAGGATGCTCCCTTTGTTCTTCGGTATGTTACTTGCACGAGATTCGATTGTCGGTATCTCCATACCTAGTTCAACCTCGTTTCTGGCAAGTCTCTTTACTCGTTCCGTAATACAAGATCCTGTGACTAACACTTAGTCACATTGCTTGCAAGGCTTGTTGTGATGTCGTATTACCGAGTGGGCCCTGAGATACCTCTCCATCACACGGAGTAACAAATCCCACTCTTGATCCATGCCAACTCAACAGACACCCTCGGAGATACCTGTAGAGCACCTTTATAGTCACCCAGTTACGTTGCGACGTTTGATACACACAAGGTACTCTTCCGGTGTCAGTGAGTTGCATGATCTCATGGTCATAGGAACATATACTTGACATGCAAAAAACAGTAGCAATAAACTGACACGATCATATGCTACATTTGTAGTTTGGTTCTTGTCCATCACACCATTCTCCTACTGATGTGATCCCATTTATCAAATGACATCTCATGTCCATGGCTAGGAAACCTTAGCCATCTTTGATCAATGAGCTAGTCTATTAGAGGCATACTAGGGACATGATTTTGTCTATGTATCCACACATGCATCTAAGTCTCCGATCAATACAATTATAGCATGGATAATAAACGATTATCATGAACAAGGAAATATGATAATAACTAATTTATTGTTGCCTCTAGGGCATATTTCCAACAGTCTCCCACTTGCACTAGAGTCAATAATCTAGTTCACATCACCATGTGATTCGCATTGGTATGAATCTAACACCCAATGAGTTCTGGGGCTCGATCATGCTTTGCATGTGAGAGAGGTCTTATAGTCAACGGGTCTACGACATTCAGATCTGTGTGTACTTTGCAAATCTCTATGTCAAACTGTAAACACTACTACCACACTCCACTTGGTACCATTCCAAATGGTTGCTCCACTATACGTATCCTGATTGCTACCACAAGTCATCCGAATTGGTGTTAAAGCTTGCATCGACGTAACTCTTTACGATGAACCCTTTATCACCTCCATAATCGAGAAACATCTCCTTAGTCTTTTAGTTACTAAGGATAATCTTGACCGCTTTCCAGTGATCCACTCCTGGATCACTTTTGTACCCCTTAACAGACTCATGGCAAGGCACACACAGGTGCGATACACAGCATGGCATACTATACGGAGCCTATGGCTAAGGCATAGGGGACGACATTCGTCCTTTCTCTTTCTTCTGCCGTGGTCGAGCTTTGAGTCTCACTCAACTTTACACCTTACAAATCAGGCGAGAACTCTTTCTCCAACTGATCCATTTTGAACTCTTTCAAAATCTTGTCAAGGTATGTACTCATTGAAAGTCTCATCAAGCATCTTGATCTATCTCTATAGATCTTGATGTTCAAAAATTAGGTAGCTTTATCCAGGTCTTCCTTTGAAAAACTCTTTTCAAACAACTGTTTACGCTTTCCAGAAACTCTACGTCATTTCCGATCAACAATATGTCAACCACATATGCTTATCAGAAACTCTATAGTGCTCCCACTCACTTTATTATAAATACAAGTTTCTCATAAACTTTGTATAGATTTAAAAACTTTGATCACCTCATCAAAGTGTATATTCCAACTCCGAGATGCTTGCTTTAGTCCATAGAAGGATCACTGAAGCTTGCACACCTTTTAGCATCCTTAGGACTGACAAAACCTTCTGGTTGTATCACATACGACCTTTCCTAGAGTAAACCGTTAAGGAAACGATGTTTTGACATCCATCTGCCAGATTTCATAATTGAAAAATGCAGCAATTGCTAACATAATTCCAACAGACTTTAGCATCGCTACGAGTGAGAAAGTCTCATCGTAGTCAACTCCTTGAACTTGTCAGAAACTTCTTTGCAACAAGTCGAGCTTTACAAATGGTGGCATTTACCATGAGCGTCTGTCTTCATTTTAAACATCCATTTATACTCAACGACCTGCCGTCCAACGAGCAAGTCTACCAAAGTCTATACTTGGTTTTCATGCATGGATCCTTTCTCGGATTTCATGTCCTCTAACCATTTGTCGGAATCCGGGCCCATCATCGCTTCTCCATAGTTCGTAGGTTCATCGTTGTCCAACAACATGACCTCCAAGACAGGGTTGTCGTACCGCTCAGGAACAGTACACATCCTTGTCGACCTATGAGGTTCGATAGTAACTTGATCCGAAGCTTCATGATCATCATCATTTACTTTCTCTTCAACTAACGTAGGCTTCAGAAAACAACTTCATGCGCTGCGCTACTCTCTGGTTGAACAAAGGTTCAACAACCTCATCAAGTTCTATCTTCCTCCCACTCAATTCTTTCGAGAGAAACTTTTTCTCGAGAAAGGACCCAGTTTTAGCAACAAACACTTTATGCTTGGATCTGAGATAGAAGGTTTACCCAACTGTTCTTAGGGTATTCTATGAAGATGCATTTGTCCTCTTTGGGTTCGAGCTCATTAGGTGAAAACATTTTCCACACAAGCGTCGCAGCCCCAAGCATTAAGAAATGACAGCTTGGGTTTCTATCAAACCCTAATTCACACGGTGTCATCTCAACGGATTTAGATGGTGTCCTATTTAAAGTGAATGTAGTTGTCTCTAATGCATAACCCCAAAATTATAGTAGCAAAACGATAAGAGACATCATAACACGCACCATATCCAATAGAGTACGACTATGACATTCGGACACACCATCACACTATGGTGTTCCAGGTGGCGGGAGTTGTGAAACAACTTTCACATTGTGTAAAGTTGTATGCCAAACTCGTAACTCAGATATTCACCTCCACGATCATATCGCGGACATTTTTATCTACTTGTCACGATGATCTTAAACTTCACTCTGAATTTGCTTGAACCTTTCAAACAATTCAGACTTGTGTTTCATTAAGTAAATATACACTATATCTACTCAAATCATTGGTGAAGGTAAGAAAATAACGATATCCACCGCACGCTACAAGACTCATTGGATTGCATACATCAACATGTATCATTTCCAATAAATCACTTGCCCGCTCCATCCATCTGGAAACGGGGTCCTTAGTCATCTTGCCCAAGAGGCATGGTTCGCATGTCTCAACCGATTAGAAATCGAATGAGTCCAAAGATCCATCAGCATGGAGTTTCTTCATGCGGTTTATACCATTATGACATTTAGCGGCAGTGCCACAAGTATGTGGTACTATCATTATTAACTTTGTATCTTTTGGCATCAATGTTATGAACATGTGTATTACTACGATCAAGATTCAACAAACCATTCTCACTGGGTGCATGACCATTGAAGGTATTATTCATGTAAACAGAATAACCATTATTCTTTAACTTAAATGAATAACCGTGTTGCAATAAACACAATCTAATCATGTTCATGCTCAACACAAAACACCAAATAACATTTATTTAGGTTCATCACTAATCCCGAAGGTAGAGAGAGCGTGGGATGTTGATCACATCAACCTTGGAAACATTTCCAACACACATCGTCACCTTACCCTTAGCTAGTGCTCCGTTTATTCCGTAGCTTTTATTTCGAGTTACTAACATTTAGCAACCGAACCGGTATCCAATACCCAGGTGCTACTAGGAGTACTAGCAAGGTACACATAAATAACACGTATATCAAATATACTTCAGTCGACGTTGCCAGCCTTCTTATCTACTAAGTATCTAGGGTTGTTCCGCTTCAGCGACCGCTCTCCTCATAATCGAAGCACTTAGTCTCGGGTTTGGGTTCAACTTTGGGTTGCTTCACTGGAGCAGCAACTGACTTGCTATCCATGAAGTTTTCCCTCCTTGCTCTTACCCTTCTCAAAACTAGTGGTTTAACTAACCATCAACACTTGACGCTCCTTCTTGATTTCTACCTTCGCGGTGTCAAACATCGCGAACAGCTCGGGGATCATTATTTCTATCCCTGGCATTTTATAGTTCATCACCAAGTTCTAGTAGCTTAGTGACAGTGACTTGGAGAACTATATCAATCACTATCTTATCTGGAAGATCAACTCCCACTCGATTCAAGCGATTGTAGCACCCAGACAATCTGAGCACATGCTCAACGATTGAGCTATTCTCTTTCATATTACAGGCAAAAAATCTTGTTGGAGATCTCATATCTCGCAACACGGGCATGAGCCTAAGATCCTAATTTCAGCTCTTAGAACATCTCATATGTTCTGTGACGTTCAAAACGTTTCGGAGCCTCAATTCTAAGCCGTAATGCATGACGCACTAAACTATCAAGTAGTTATCAGAACGTGTCTGTCAGATGTTCACAACATCTACAAACAACGCTAGAGGGGTTGGCGCACCGAGCGGTGCATTAAGGACATAAGCCTTCTGTGCAGCAATGAGGACAATCCTCAGATCACGGAGCTAGTCCGCAATATTGCTACCATCAACTTTCAACTCTATTTCTCTAGGAACATATAAAAAATCAAGGGAGCTACAACGTGAGCTAGTAATCTACAACACAGTTTGCAAAGACACTACTAACTATGTTCATGATAATGAGTTCAATTAATCATATTACTTAAGAACTCCCACTCAAATTGACATCCCTCCAGTCATTCGAGTGATACATGATCCAAATTCACCAACTCAAGTCCGATCATCACGTGAGTTGAGGTGGTTACAATGGTGAACATCATCATGTTGATCATATCCACTATATGACTCATGTTCAACCTTTCGGTCTCTTGTGTTCCGAGGCCATGTCTGTACATGCTAGGCTTGTCAAGTTTAACCCGAGCATTCTGCATGTGCAACACTGGCTTGCACCCATTGTATGTGAACGTAGAGTCTATCACACCCGATCATCACGTGGTGTCTCAACACGACGAACTTTCGCAACGGTGCACACTCGGGGAGAACACAATTCATCTTGAAATTTAAGTGAGGGATCACCTTATAATGCTACCGTCGTCCTAAGCAAAACAAGGTGCATAAAAGGATTAACATCACATGCAAATCATAAGTGACATGATATGGCCATGAACTTGTGCTTTTGATCTCCATCTTGAAAGCACCGGCATGCTCTCCATCGTCACCGGCAAGACACCATGATCTCCATCATCTTGATCTCCATCAACGTGTCGCCATCGGGGTTGTCGCGCCCAACATGATTCTACTACTATTGCTACCGTTTAGCGATAAAGTAAAGCATTACATAGCGCTTAATGATTGACACGCAGGTCATACAATAATTAAAGACAAACCTATGGCTCCTGTCGGTTGCCGTACTCATCGACATGCAAGTCGTGATAATCTATACATCACATGATCATCTCATACATCACATATATCACATCATGTAATTATCCATATCACATCACAACATACCCTGCAAAAACAAGTTAGACGTCCTCTAATTGTTGTTGCATGTTTTATGTGGCTGCTACGGGTATCTAGCAAGAACAATTCTCATCTATGCAAAAACCACAACGGTGATACACTAGTTGCTTTTCAACCTTCTCAAGGACTGCCTTTGTCGAATCCGATCCAACTAAAGTGAGAGAAACTGGCACCCGCAAGCCATCTATGCAACAAGTTGCGGTCGAGGGAACCGGTCTCTCGTAAGCGTACGAGTAATGTTGGTCCGGGCCGCTTCATCTCACAATACCACTGAACCAAAATCCAACCAAGGGAGGAAGCAATCTAAGCATCAACGCCCACAAACCTTTTGTGTTCTACTCGAGATCTCATCTACACATAGACCTAGCTCATGATGCCACTGTTGGGGAACGTTGCATGGGAAACAAAAAATTTCCTACGCACACGCAAGATCTATCCATGGTGATGAGAATCTACGAGAGGGAGAGTGGATCTATGTACCCTTGTATTTCGCTAAGCGGGAAGCGTTAAGAAACGCGGTTGGTATAGTCGAACGTCTTCACGATCCAAATCGCCGAGCATCCCGCGATCTCATCACGATCCGTCCCGCGATCCAATCACGATCCGTCCCGCGAACTCATCATGATTCGTCCCGCGATCTCATCACGATCCGTCCTGCGAACTCATCACGATCCGTCTCGCGATCTTGATCACGGTCCTTCCGATCTAGCGCCGAACGAACGGCACCTCCGCGTTCAGCACACGTACAGCTCGATGACGATCTCCACCTTCTTGATCCAGCAAGAGGGAGCAGAGAGGTAGAAGAGTTCTCCGGCAGCGTGACGGTGCTCCGGAGATGGTGGTGGAGCTATTCCGGTAGGGCTTCGCCTAAGCACTACAGAAACCGATCTAGAGGAGAAACTATGCACTAGAGGAATGGGTAGCACATGGCTGAAAATTCTGTGTCAAAATCCTAAAATCCTCTAGTATATATAGGAGGTGAGGAGGAGGAGGCTTGGCTGCCAAAGAGGCAGCCCTTGGGTCGGCCTAACCTAGTGGGATTGTAGGATTCCTCCTCCAATCCTAGTAGGACTAGGACTCCTCCTTATTTTTGCCTTTTTTGTCTTTTTCTACCTTTTTCTCTTTGGGCTTTTCATCCCAGCCGCATGGGCCTTGTGTGGGACTTCCACCAGCCCACAAAGGGCTGGTATTTACTCTCCCACAGCCTATGTAGCCTCTTGGGTCAAAATACCCCTCCCGATGGTCTCCCGGTACACTACCGGCACTCCCGGTACACTACCGATAAGCCCGAAACTTTTCCGGTGACGTAAATAGGACTTCCTATATATCAATATTTACCTCCGGACCATTTCGGAGATCCTCGTGATGTCCAGGATCTCATCCGGGACTCCGAACAACCTTCGGTCACCACCATCCATAACTCTATACTACCGAAACGTCACCGAACCTTAAGTGTGCAGACCCTGCGGGTTCGAGAACTATGTAGACATGACCGAGACACCTCTTAGGTCAATAACCAATAGCGGGACCTGGATGCCCATATTGGTTACTACATATTCTACGAAGATCTTTATCGGTCAAACCTCTATGTCAAGGATTCAGTTAATCCCGTATGATGCTCCCTTTGTTCTTCGGTATGTTACTTGCCCGAGATTCGATTGTCGGTATCTCCATACCTAGTTCAACCTCGTTTCCGGCAAGTCTCTTTACTCGTTCCGTAATACAAGATCCTGTGACTAACACTTAGTCACGTTGCTTGCAAGGCTTGTTGTGATGTTGTATTACCGAGTGGGCCCTGAGATACCTCTCCGTCACACGGAATAACAAATCCCAGTCTTGATCCATGCCAACTCAACAGACACCCTCGGAGATACCTGTAGAGCACATTTATAGTCACCCAGTTACATTGTGACGTTTGATACACACAAGGTACTCCTCCGGTGTCAGTGAGTTGCATGATCTCATGGTCATAGGAACATATGCTTGACATGCAAAAAACAGTAGCAATAAATTGACACGATCATATGCTACGTTCGTAGTTTGGGTCTTGTCCATCACACAATTCTCCTAATGATGTGATCCTGTTTATCAAATGACATCTCATGTCCATGGCTAGGAAACCTTAACCATCTTTGATCAACGAGCTAGTCTATTAGAGGCATACTAGGGACATGGTTTTGTCTATGTATCCACGCATGCATCTAAGTCTCCGATCAATACAATTATAGCATGGATAATAAACGATTATCATGAACAAGGAAATATGATAATAACTAATTTAGTATTGCCTCTAGGGCATATTTCCAACAACAGGGTGTGAGATTGACTACGACTCAATGCCTGACCACGGCAAAGGATAGAGAAGAGAATTCTACTCTGTAGTCTTTCACCTATGTGTCTTCTAAGACAAAACTTCTCCATGACAAGCTCCTTGTATCTATCAAAAAGGTTGCAAATATTGAGGCCTTTGAAGTCTTTTATTTGCTTGTTGAAACTCTCAGATACGTTGTTTGTCAAATAGTAAACCTTGCTGGCTTCACCAAAACCACATCTGTACCACAACCTATGGTGATGACTATCTAGATATTCAATAGCTGTTGGGTTTGCTTCTTTAATTTTGTTCATATGATGCATGAACTTACGCTCTGAGAAAGTCCTTGCAGATGGGTATAGGTTATCCGTGTACACTTTACCATGGAATTTCTTCATGAGATTGGAATACAAATGCCTCATGCACTCTCGGTTTTCACAGTTAGGGAACACAAGCTGAATGGCTGTTTCTAATCCTTTGCATGCATCACTAGAAATAACAAGTCCAGGTGGGGAACCTATTGTTGGAAATATGCCCTAGAAGCAATAATAAAATGTTTATTATTGTATTTCCTTATTCATGATAATTGTCTATTATTCATGCTATAATTGTGTTAACCGGAAACCGTAATACATGTGTGAATACATAGACCACAACATGTCCCTAGTGAGCCTCTAGTTGGCTAGCTCATTGATCAATAGATGGTCACGGTTTCATGACCATGGACATTGGATGTCGTTGATAACGGGATCACATCATTAGGAGAATGATGTGATGGACAAGACCCAATCCTAAGCATAGCACAAGATCGTGTAGTTCGTCTGCTAAAGCTTTTCCAATGTCAAGTATCATTTCCTTAGACCATGAGATTTTCCAACTCCCGGATACCGTAGGAATGCTTTGGGTGTGCCAAACGTCACAACGTAACTGGGTGGCTATAAGGGTGCACTACGGGTATCTCCGAAAGTATCTGTTGGGTTGGCACGAATTGAGACTGGGATTTGTCACTCCGTGTGACGGAGAGGTATCTTTGGGCCCACTCGGTAAGACATCATCATAACGAACTCAATGTGACTAAGGAGTTAGTCACAGGATGACGTGTTATGGAACGAGTAAAGAGACTTGCCGGTAACGAGATTGAACAAGGTATAGGGATACTGACGATCGAATCTCAGGCAAGTATCATACCGGTAGACAAAGGGAATTGTATACGGGATTGATTGAATCCCCGACATCGTGGTTCATCCGATGAGATCATCGTGGAGCATGTGGGAGCCAACATGGGTATCCAGATCCCGCTGTTAGTTATTGACCGGAGAGGTGTCTCGATCATGTCTACGTGCCTCCCGAACCCATAGGGTCTACACACTTAAGGTTCGATGACGCTAGGGTTATAGGGAAATGGTGTACGTGGTTACTGAAGGTTGTTCGGAGTCCCGGATGAGATCCCGGATGTCACGAGGAGTTCCGAAATGGTCCGGAGGTAAAGATACATATATAGGAAGTAAGGTTTTGGTCACCGAAAGTGTTTCGGGCATCACTGGTAACGTACCGGGACCATCGGAAGGGTTCCGGGGGTCCACCAAGTGGGGCCACCGGCACCAGAGGGCTGTATGGGACGCAAGTGGGAAGGAACCAGCCCCTAGGTGGGCTGGTGCGCCCCCCCCCCTCACAAGGGCCCAAGGCAAGCACAAGAGGAGAGAGGGGCAAACCCTAGCCTAGATGGGCCTAAGGCCCACCTAGGGCGCCGCCCCTCCCCTCTCCCTCTCTAGCTACCGGCCAGATAGCCATCTAGGGCTGCCGCACCACCCTAGGGTGGGAACCCTAGGGGCTACGCACCCTCCTCCCCTCCTCCTATATATAGTGGGCATTTTGGGGGCTGCCAACACACGGGTTCCTCTCTCTCTCGGCGCAACCCTACCCTTCCTCTTCCTCGTTCTCCGTAGTGCTTGGCGAAGCCCTACCGGAGACCACGCAGCTCCATCATCATCACGCCGTCGTGCTGCCGGAGATCTTCCTCAACCTCTCCTTCCTTCTTGCTGGATCAAGGCATAGGAGACGTCACCGGGCTGCACGTGTGTTGAACGCGGAGGCGTCGTTGTTCGGCGCTAAGATCGGAATCCACCGCGATCTGAATTGCTGCAAGTACGAATCCACCAACCACGTTCTTGTAACGCTTCCGCTTAGCGATCTTCAAAGGTATGAAGATGCAATATCACCTTACTCGTTGCTGGTTTCTCCATAGATAGATCTTGGTGGTCGTAAGAATTTTTTTGATTTACTACTACGTTCCCCAACACCTATAGCTCTATGCAATTGTTTCATGAACCATTCCCAATTGTCTTTAGTTTCTGAGTCAAAAACAGAAATGGCTACATAATATAACCAGTTGTGCCCATCTACAGAAGTTGCTGATGCTAATTGTCCCTTAAATATCCCATATAGTGCCGTTGAGTCCACACCAACATAAGGCCTACAACCAGCTAAGAAACCATCGATGCAAGGCTTGAATGCAACAAACATTCTATTGAAGTGATATTTATTCCCATTTTCCAGTAGCTCTATCTCTACAATGCTCCCTGGGCTTTTTTTTAATCTCAGCTTTCAAATTAAAAAGCAATGGAAAACTATCTTCATAACTACCATGCATTTGATCAAGTGCTACTTTCATACCATACCAAGTCTTGTTGTACTCCAGCTTGATGTTGTACTCATCTTCTAGCTTTGCTCTAGCATCTTTTGCACCAACACCGGGATTTTTCTTCACCCAATCCCCAATCCTATCAGCAATCCATCCTCGAGAAGCCGTTTTGCAATTCGACTTTTGTGTTGGACAATTGTGCTCAAATGGAAGTTTTTTTATCTGCAAATGAGAAAACAGCTACATAAGTGAAGTGCAACAAATAAATCTTGCAAATAAATACCAAGCATGAAAACAATCCATACCATGGCGGTTTTACCATCCTGCAGTACTGATGCATGTATGCGCCATTTACATGTTTCATGTGCACATTGAGCAATAATCCTAGTGGTGTCCGTTTTGATTTTAGCCAACTTAAACCCAACAATAATAGCTCGCTGCCTTATAGCTTTTCTGCAAGCCACAATGTCAGGAAAAAGAGCCCCAACTCTGATGTCTGGGTTCTCGGGGTCATGCACCACACTATACCCAACAGGGTGAGTGTCAGCCACCTCTTCCTCTTCATGGTGTGCAAACACATGACCATCATCCTCTTCCACCTGAACGTCGCCGCCCTTCTCAAAACATGTTGCCGAGACATCCACATGGACATCATACATGTACTCATCATCTACTCCTACATACTCCTCAACTATGTCAAATGGATCAGTTTCTATAGTCGAGGTAGATGGAACCACTGGAGCAGATTGTTTTAGTGGCGAGGTTGACTAAGATGCTGCATTTTTATTAGGAGTTAGAGGGCACCCTTGGAAGCCAGCTAGCAACACATCATTATCAGGAATTGTTGGCTCAGGCACATACTCAACATTGTCAAGCATAGGCCCTGGAGTTTCAGAACAAGAGTTGTCAAGCACAACAACTGAAAGTGTCAGCCTCCTCTCTGCTCTATACATGTCAAACATCAGATGAAATTCATCTATTTGAGTTAGTTTAACATCTTGTGCCATTATCATGTTAAAATACCATGCGGTGATACTCTGATCCCTGCCAACTCTCAACTCTGAACTTAACCCATCCATAAGCACATCCAACGTGAAATCATCACAGTTCACATTCCAACTAATTTTTTTCCCTTCACATATGATTTCCTACCGCTGGATTCCTTGAGCACAAATCCTTCAACAACAATGTTCGAACTAAATGTATTTGTCAATTCGAGCCTACAAATCATGGGAAAACTATGTAAAATCATGGGAAAACTAAATTGGACAGAGAAGTTGGGATTGGACAGAGAAGTTGGGCCTCACTCATACGGGCAGTCACTGGTGCCTTCCATGCTGCTGGATGAAGAGAGATGGGCGAGCGGCGGCGCCCTCCAGTGCTCCGTCGGGGAACAGCCGCCGGTTGCTCGTCGGGGGCGCGGGTCGTCGTAGCTGGTCGGGGTCGCGGGTAGCTGGTCGGGCGCGGCCTCGATTTAGGGTTTGTCACGCTGGGAGGAGTCTGGGAGCAGGGGCCGGACGCGGGCGAGTTAAAGCTGGAGGCGGGGGAATTTGGAGTCAAGGAGGAGGGCTACTTTTCATATAGATAGGGTACAAATACTGATACATCTCCAATATACATTTTTATATTGATGAAAATGGCATAGAAATAGGTATTGAAAAGATAGAGTGGCATATCCTCAACACGGCCGTCTCCAGGAATTCGAGGCCCCGGTGCGAAAAGTAAAATGGGGCCCTAACATTTAAAAAAAATACAATAAAGCTGGCATAATCACATAATTATGCAATTGAAATTTATGTTATTTCATACAATGCTTAGAAAATTCTCAAGTATCAATGCAAAGTATTAAAACCAATAAACTAACCTCATGCTCTATGCTCTATTGAAAAGTGTCATCCTTCTTGTGTTCCTTGAAATGAAATCTTCAATTATATCTTCATAGTTAATCTTCTCCAAGACATCATTTTCAAGTGCTATCGTCGCCAAGCCATTGAGCCTTTCTTGTGTCATAGTAGAACGCAAGTAGGATTTCAACAACTTGAGTTTAGAGAAGCTTCTTTCCGCAGTTGCAACAGTTACAGGAATGGTTAACAAAATCCTGTATGCAATAATAGCATTAGGATAGAAGGGACGCTTCATCAGAATCTCAAGAATATCAACAGGGCCCATAGATTTCTTAACTAAATCCTGGATGAAAATTAACTCGTAAAATAATTCAGCTCCATCAATGTCTTTGTGTTCTCCACTCTTAAGTGCATCCTCAAAATTAACACAAGCAGCAAGCAAACTCTTATCATCCAAAGATCGCAACCTATCTGAAGTAAATAAGAAACCAAAAGTTTTTTCATACCCCTGGTATTGCTCAAACCTCTTGGTAAGTGAAACTATAGCTTGATCAACCACTTGCAGAAAATAATTGACCCTAAATGACTCCTCTGCAGATTGTGAAGCAATAGATCCATCATCTGCGCCCTCATCAAATTGTCTTTTTCTTTTGATTTTATGCTTAGTGCGGAACTCTGGATGAATATCCATCTCAAGTGCAATTTCTTTTGCAGCTTCCAAGGCTTTTGAAAAGCCATTTTCTCTATACTTACTGAAAAAGGAAAGCAGGCCCTTTATAGACTCAATTGCAATATCAATGAGCATGTCCTTTGATTGTAGCTGCTTGCTGATCAAATTAACAGCGGATAATATATCATACCAGATAATTATCGACACTAGAAATTCAAAACCACCAAGTTCATTTTCTGCCAATGATTGAGCTTCACTACTTGTCAATGGATCCTTATCAGTTTCAGCCACTTGTAGTAAAGCCTCCCTTATTTCTGGCATTTGAATACGTATAGCCTTAACACTCTCAACATGACTCTCCCAACGAGTAGATGATAATGACTTGACAGTCAACTTCTTCAAGTTATCTTTGAGAGTTTGCCATCGTTTAGTAGAATTAGCAAATATTGTATATATGCGTTGTATAACTCCAAAAAATTCTGTTGCTCTATGGCAAGACTTTGCCATATCACATAGCGCAAGATTTAGACTATGACAGCCACAAGCAGAATAAAATGCCCTTGGATTTTTTTCTAGAAATTTCTTTTGTACCCCCTTATTGTTTCCTTTCATATTTGACCCATTATCATAACCCTGTCCCCTCACATTGTCCACATCAAGGCTAAGATTATCCAACTCCTCTTCTAGAACATTAAATAGACCTTGCCCGGTGGTATCATTCACCTCCAAAAAGCCTAAGAAAGATTCTTCGACGCAAACAGAAGCAGAAGATGTATCAACATACCTAATTATCAAAGACATCTGTTCTTGGTGGCTTGCATCCGGAGTACAATCAAGAATAACTGAGAAATATTTTGCTTCCTTTACCTTTCCAATGATTCTAGACCTGATGGCAGTAGCGAGCATATTTATTAACTCATTTTGGATAGAAGGGCCAAGGTAGTGATCACGAATCTTATCATTGGTGATGCGGTCAACATGCTCTTTAATAATTGGGTCAAATTCAGCCAACATTTCAATCAGTCCTAGGAAATTCCCATTGCTCTCTTGGTACAACTTGCTATTGCTGCCACGAAATGCTATATTATGTTCTGCAAGAAATTTTACGATCAAAAAAATCCTGAGCAGAACTTTTCTCCAATGCTCCTTTTCCTTTTCAAGTTCTCGCTGAGCAACTTTATCAATTGTTTGATTGTTCCGGATCCTGAGACGGAAGTCATACCATGCAGTCATATTTGTGTTATGCTCTCTACTTGATTCATGCTCTTTAAGTCTAGCGCCAAGATGAATCCAATCACTTAAACCCTCATTTGCTAGTTGTCCTCTCACATTGCCCCTTTTTAATAATTTGCAACAAAAACAAAATGCTTTATCAAGGTCGCTGCTGTATACAAGCCACTCTCTGTCAAACTTTTCTCCATTTGAGAGGATTCTACTAAACGATAATGCAGAAAACCTTCTAGAGAACTTGTCATAAGGACCGTACTCTATATCTTCCCTTTTAGGACCCTTTTGCAGCAAGATATCAATCTTTTTAGGATGAAGCCCATCCCAATTTCTAGGATCAAATATATCAGGCTGAACAGAATTATTACTGTCATCTGAAATATTAGGATCATGATTTTCATTGGAAATATTAACATCATTACCTTCATCAATTTCTGCAGTGGTAGCCTCAACCTCTTCCACGGCATTATCGCCATGACCATGATCACCTTCATGAATTTCTGCAGCGACAACCTCAACCTCTATTGCATCAACATCTTGACCATCATCAATATTAGCATCTGGAGTTTGATTTTCAGAATTGTTTTGGGGTCTTTTCACAACAAATTTATCTAGAGCACCCCATTGAGTTTGAGCATCTTCTTCTAGTTTTTGTTTCTTCTTACGCTTGAAGGCGCCTGAATCATACTTTCTTCCAGAACTATGATGCATGATTATTTCTGTTTCAATGAAATATATACTCTTTTAGTTTATCTGAGCTGATGAGCTCACATGAAATATAGCCATATAGGCTTCACACTTGTATCAGTAATTAAAAAAACCTTGAGTTAGACAGAACCTTGACTTTCAACTTGGACAATAGGACGAGCTACTACCGAAATTCTTGATTTTGTGACACCTTCTGAACTTCGATGGCTAGACAAAAGATCGTTCCAAAACATATTAGTAACACAACTTTGTAATTTGTATCAAAATTCAAAATTAGAGGAAAGGATAAGAGCGTAGGGAGGCCACCACACCATGTCTCTTCCTGTTGGGCGGCACGGCGGCAGTGCGGCAGTGACGGTCGGCCGCCAGCGCGACGGCGGGCGGCGACCGCTTCTGTTCGTCGCCTCGCTGCGCAGGCCTCAACCAGTCAACCTGTCAAGCGACCGTCGCCGCCGTCGCCGATTCAGCCTGAAGAGAATAGGAAGCGCAGGTTACGGGACCCTGCGTCCGGGGCTTTCCTTTCGTGCATACGATCGCTAGATCGATCCACCGTTTTTCTTTACCAATGCTAGATGGCTAGATCGATCCATACAATACTAGTACGCTGGGCTAAACCAAAGCCTCAAGTGCCACCAGGCCAAAGGCCGAACTAGTTTTCAGCGTTGAAGCAGCTTCAGGTAACAAACTGTATATTTGTTTGGGCTAAAATTGATTTTTTTCCAGAGTATACATACACATATGGACCCTAGTTGGGGGCCTAGGATTTTGGGGGCCTGTGCGAGCGCACAGCTCGCACAGGCCCCTCAACGGCCCTGATCCTCAAGCTCTGTTTTTGTAATGGCATAAGTGCAACCCGTGAATTGAAGAGTGGCATAAAACCAATTAATCTTATTTTAAATCCCTACATAACTTGCTAGCGAGGGAATCGTTTCCGGATTGTTTTTTCGTAGTGCGAGAGGGAGGTGGGATGTTCGGGGGAATCATGCTAGCGAGGAATCACGTAAGAGCCAAGGGTGGTCTAACCATCATGACGTTGGATTGCCTTTTAATAATAGAGATAATAACTAATTAAATATCCAGCCATCTAATCGCCGTCCAACTAACCTAACTTAAAACGTATAGATAACTTGTACAACCTTCGGACTCTACTATTACCACGCTAGTAAAGCTGGATATTTTGTCTGCCCGATCAGATCAAAACTTCTTCGGTGGAGTCCTAAAATTTGGTTTAATTTCATCTTCCGGTGGAGGGACCTGGAGTATTATAGAACCAATCTGTATACCGGCTGGAAAGGCTCCTAAATTACTAGCTTCTTTCCCTTTTAAAACTGCCACGGTCATCCGATGAAACCTTAATATTTCTTGGACGAGTGACAGTAGTCTTGGCATAGATGGTGACATCAATCTTGCAGCTCGTCGTCTACTTTGTCGCGACGAAGAGACGCCATTCAAGACGGAGACCTGGAACTCGCCCGTCACGACCTTCGTCCTTGCATGAAGCTGGTGCCCCATGGACGTCGTCAAGTCGGTGCCATGAAGGATGACGAAACAGAGCTCGACGTCACGCAGGCCGTCGTTTACTTCATCACGTCGGAGAAACGTCACTCAAGGCGGGGATCTAGAGTTCTTTGTCACAGCCTTCGACCCTTTCACGCGGTGACATGGGCGAAGATGCGAAGCCCGCCATCATGCTGCTCGCATCAACTTCGTCCCACTGTACACCGTTGAAGATGAAGACGAGGAGCATACCAAGGTGCCATCCACTTGTTGCGCCGGATGCTCGAAGAAGGCCGGAGCAAGTGAAGATGATATCGCGCGATGGCGCTGCTCACGCCCCGCCCTATGATGTCGCTGCCACCTGCTCATCGGAGGCCGGAACCGAGAAAGGTGACGCCACCTGAAGACAAGGCGCGAAGGCAAGGCAACGCAACGCGACTTCAACAACACCGCCCTCTACGAACTCATGAGATGATGCCTTAACTACGCCGACTGCCGTGGACTCAGTGTCTGGCTCGAGCGAGTGGTCACCACACAGGCTATGCTGATGTGACCAACTTGACGGTCTTACACCGACGCCGGTTTCCACCGACATATACTTCCCCGAGGCATAGCCCCTTGCATGCCCTGACGAAGCCACTGGTCGTCGAGAAGTCCGAGCCGAGCACGATACATGCTATCCCAACAACAACTACTCCAACGTCGTCAGGACCGACGAGGCACGACAGCGAGGGCGGACGTGGCCACCGCGAAGACCATGCTACTTGCAACGTGTGTACCGGGCGAGGACATGAGCTCTATCACCACCCACACACACCACCACCATTATCATGCATGGAGAATGCAAAGTGAAGACAACCACACAACTCAATTGGAGATATTAACAGGAGTCTTCCGAGGCCTCGGAAACCAGGGGATCACACAATCGTCATAGTAAGAGCATCTCCAGCCGTTGGCCCCCCAGGGGGCCAAAATAGCGTCGCCTGGGGGCGAGCCGGCGCTAAAATCGGCCTGGGGGGCTCGGCTTCCCAGTCGAACCCCCAGGGTCGTCCCATAACCGCTGCTTTCGGCCCATTATCGGCGTAGAACCGGTCTAAAATCGGCACCGTTTCGGTGCTATTTCGGCTTTGAAATCAATAAAATCGGCTACTTTTGGGCACAAAATGAACAAAATCGGCGCTCTTTCGGCATAAAATTCAACAAAAAACTGAATATTTCATACGAAAATTTATCATAGAAATTAATACAAAATCAAATAGTTCAATGAAGCAAATTCCAACATAAAATTAAACAAATCGAGCTAGGGGTTGCCCTTAAGCCTCCATAGGTGCTTCACCAGATCGTCTTGCAGTTCTTGATGCACTTGTGGGTCTCGGATCTCCTGGCACATATTGAGATAGGCAGTCCATGTTGTTGGTACCTGGTGACCAACAATTGCAAGAGGTCCCATCCTGTGATATGGTTCAGGATCAAACACTGACTCTTCCTGCTCGCTCTCAATGATCATGTTGTGCAAGCAGACACAACAATTCATGATCTCCCACATCTGCCTTTTGGACCAGGTCATAGCGGGGTACCTGACAACAGAAAATCGCGATTGGAACACACCAAATGCTCGCTCGACATATTTCTTGCAAGCCTCCTGACACTTAGCAAAGTGTGCCTTCTTTGGCGTCACAGGTTTTGAGATAGTCTTCACAAATATGGACCATCTCAGATAGATACCATCTGCTAGGTAGTATCCCTTGTTATATTGGCGAAGACATTCGAGCACTGCAAGACGTTGATACCATTGTGAGTTCTTGGCATACCAAAGAAGGAGTGCCAAATCCATAGGTCATGTGTGGCTACTGCCTCAAGTACCACACTGCAACCACCTTTGATGCCTTTGTACATCCCCTGCCAAGCAAATGGGCAGTTTTTCCATGACCAATGCATGCAGTCGATGCTTCCAAGCATCCCTGGAAATCCTCTTGCTACATTCTGTGCCAGGATTCGAGTAGTGTCTTCGACATTGGGTGATCGCAAATATTGTGGTCCAAACACTGCCACCACTGCTCTGCAGAACTTGTACAGACACTCAATGGTGGTGGACTCGGCCATTCGTCCATAGTCTTCTTGTATGTCCGCGGGAGCTCCGTATGCAAGCATCCTCATAGCTTGGGTGCATTTCTGAAGTGCGAAAAATCCAACTGTGTCGGTGCAATCCTTCTTACAAACGAAATAGTTGTCGAACTCCCGGGCAGAATTAACAATCCTGAGGAAAAGCTTCCGACTCATCCGGTAGCGACGCCGAAATACTTTCTCAACGTGCAATGGAGAGTCGGCGAAGTAGTCGGCGTAGAGCATGCAATACCCCTCCATCCGATGCCTCTGCTTGCTCTTGCGTCGCCCCGCCCTCGAGCCACCTCGTCGGGGCTTGTCATTGTTGACGAACAGGCCGGCCAGCGAGGACAGTATCATGAGGTGCTCCTCGTCGGCGGCGGCGGCCTCGGCTTCTTCCTCTAACAGGGCCGCAAACACCTCCTCGTCGTCCGAGTCCATGGCCGAACAGGCAAAACATCAAACACCTTGTCGGTGTGAAGGGCGAGCAGGTGAGCAGACTCCGGCGTGGCTTGGGGTGAGGGGATGGGCGAGGGTCGGGGAAGCGAATCCGGCGAGGCAGGGCGAAGTGGGGTCTTCTAGCGGCGGCGCAGGGGCCGTGAACAGGCGAGGGTCGCCGGTGTTGCGGGGTTCGGCAGCGTGGAGAAGTGGCTCGTGCTAGGAGAAAAAGGGCGAGATTCGCCTGACAGTGGTGTCCCACATGCCAATTTGTTACCGCCGGAGCCCCCAAGAGACCCCAGCGCCCTACGTTCGGTATGGGTTCGCCGGCCCAAAAAAAGGCCTCAACCGGCGAAAAACGACGTCCTGAGCAGCAGCTGGTTTTTTTTCGTCTGCCGGTGATAAAAAAACGCTTTGGGGGTCCTTCGGGGTCGCGGCTGGAGATGCTCTAAGTCTGGCCGCGATAGTAGGCCGCAAAGTCCTTTTGTTTACGAGATGTTATAATTTGTTTCTTCAATGATATTAATAAAATACTTATTTTCCGTAACACTTTTTTTGTGTACTTCGTACACCGGCACGCTTGCATACTTTTTCTTTTACCTTTACTAGAGAAACACACTCATTCTTCCTTTTTCCCGGAGTTTAAGAGATTTTTGTCGTGTCAAACATGCGACTATAACGCTTCTCCTCCATTGTGGAATCGACCGACGAGCGAGATAAATTCACAGCCAACGGAGAAATAGCGAATCTGGTTTAGTAAAGCTGCAGCAGTTTTTTTTTTAACCGTTTGGACTGCTTACCATATATGTCACATGGTACATGCAGCAGTTGTTGTAGGCGTGTGGAGGTAGGCAAATATTACCCGGAAATCCGTTGGTGCTCCAAGGATTTCTTTTCTCTGAAATGTCTAAAAAAATCCAACAAAAATTTTATATGTGTTTTTTCACATCCAAATGATGCATAAAAATTTGTAGGAAAGAAGTTAAACATTTTTTCATGTATAAAAAACTCCCAAAATAAACACCAAATTTTACCCAAAATGTCATTTAAATTTGTTTCTTTCACCGGCAAAACACCGTTGTTCCGTTTTGTATGAAAATTTCCAAAAATGTTTGCAACACTAACGCAAACATCTAAAAAAATAAAAAAAAGGAAGAAACAATTAGTGTAACTAGCAAAAATGCCCGTGCGTTGCAACGGGAGAAAATAACATCCTTAGCACATACTAAAATGCAAACGATTAATTAATTTATGATCCAAATCAATTATTCTCAACATGAAAAAAAATTCCATTTTCAACCATACTGTCTTTACGAAAAACATATTAAATGTATACTCTGTTCGTGGCTTTCCTAGTTCCGAAAGGAAATGTGTTGAAGGAGTAGTGTAGGAGTAATGTCAACTACCAACGTTCGGTTCATGGTGATGGTGAGAGAGCTTCGGAGACCAGACTAACTTGAGGCTTACTAATCTAAACTCCTACGAATCAGGATAACAAAGTGACACAAAAATTTACATAGGAGCAACATTTCAATGACCATGTTGAGGTGATTATAGAATTTGCAACATCTAGTTCACGTTCGTGGATGGCATGTAGCGTGGTGCGTACGGCCACAAATAACATTCTTACCATGACATGGTCTAGGAGGTTGACGGCACGGAATTTTCACTGTTACCATGACCTAGTGCGATGTAGGCTTGAGACGGTTGGTATAGATTGAACGTCAAAATTCATTATTCACGAAGCACGATTCAAGCTCTTATTTATCTGAACAGATTCTAATTGTCGTTGGCGGTCGTGTTGACACATAGGTTTAGCCAAAAGAAGTTCAATTGTTGAAGGCGTGAAAAAAATGTATGAAAAAAGATGGCTATGAAACTACACGATTGGATCTGAGTGTATGGGCGTGCACGTCGATCATCTTGCATGTCAATACAGTTGCATTCCTTCCTTTATACCCCCTCATCACAAGACGTCAGAATCTTCGTTTTTAATAGCTTCATCCGTCCTTTTTTTAATTGCCCCAAAGACAACTCACGATTTACATTGAGTATCTATATCCATCCTTCCTTTATACCCACATTTTTCGCTGTTATTTGTAAGGCTTATTGTTTTTTTTTTGTAGTTGAATTTTTTTTTTGCGGTTGCTTGTAAGGCATATTGTTGATATTAGACAAAATATATTGTTCTATATAAAGTGGTAGGAGTATATCTAAAAAAGCGAGTTGGTATTATTGAACATGCATTTTTTACGGGCTTGAAGTCACGGGTTCGATCTCTAGCTGAAGCAAAAAATTTAGCGTAGTCACGGCCTAAAAAAGGCCCATCCATGCCCATAAGAGAGGCCAGCAGTGCAGAGATTTGAGGGGCCAGCAATTTTTTTGATCGACACGGACCAACTAAAAGGATGTATTTCTCTCCTTTTTAACACAACACATTAGGTAGGTCAGGTGGTTAGCATTAGTAGACTTTTTCCCTGTGAGCTAGGCTCGAATCCCACCTGACCCACTTTTTTTTGTATGGGTGGGACGAAGTGCGTGCGAGCGGGATACATACGAAGAAAAAAAAAACAATACGACTTATGAAAAAAAAAAGGTGACGTACGAAAATTATGACTTGACAAAAAAAGTGAAGAAATAATCTTTCCTTCCCTTTAATATTAGGTAGAGATAGTGTTGCGCTTTGGCGCGACGGAAGGAGTCCCGTCGCCGGCGGGCAAAGGCAACTCGGTCGGTCCATCTTTTACGAGCCAACGATGAGCGCCGGGCTAGTGACCAAGTCGTCGCCGGTGCTCGTCGTCGACCCGCTGTGAATCTGCGAACTTGTAAAGCTGTGATAGAGTAAGCTATAACAATTCAAGTATGAAAAAAGCCTCAAATGATGAATTTTTCACTCCATGATTGAACAGACGACCAGCTCCACATTCCAAACAAATTCTTCAAGATTTCTCCTTCGAATTCAAGATAAACCGCTAGACAAAATATACAGCTGCGTGGCCGTGGCTGGGGACACATGAACAAAATCGGAAGGGGGCACAGCACAGCACACGCCCATTCCATCCCCATTCACAAAGGTCCGAACCTTCGGCCATCTTCTTCCCTACATGCTACTGCTACTACCAACTACCAAGGGCCTGAAGCTACTACTGCTACCACTATACAAAACCCTGGAGCACTCCCATGGCAAATTAAGGAGCTCCGTCATTTGAAGAGCATCTTGAGCTCCTCGATGCGTGAGCTGCGGACCTCCTCGTCCGTCAGTGCCCCGGCGATCATCCGCTGCTTGCGCGCCTGCACCTGCTGCATCCGCTCCTCCACCGTGTCCTTGACGATGAACCGCCTAACGTGGACCGCCCTCTTCTGCCCGATGCGGTGGATCCGCATGATGGCCTGCTCCTCCACCGCAGGGTTCCACCATGGATCCTGTATCAACACAACAGAACTCGGTTATTGTCACAGATTTTACTACCACGCGAAATGTATCACCAAGCAAAAAATAGTTCACTGAATTCACTGGAGTGACACACAGGGTAAGGTAGAATTACCATGAGGAAGACATTGGAGGCAGCAGTCAGGTTCAGGCCCACACCTCCAGCTTTGAGAGACATCAACAGCACCTAATTGATATCCAGGGACAAAAGATCAGCAAATGAAAATGCTTCAAGAATTACTGCACTTTTCTTTAAAAAAACAGAGTAAATAAATGCATGCATACCAGCTTGTCCTTGCTTTGACTGAACTCGTTGAGGATCTTCTCCCTGTGCTTCTGGGTTACCTTCCCATCAAACCTCAAGAACTTGATCCCCTTCTGGTTCAAGGGGATCTCAAGAAGGTCGAAGAAGGAAGTGAACTGGCTAAACACGATGCTCTTCTCACCCTTCTTCCCAAGGTCATACAGGGTCGCAAGGAGCCTCACCACCTTGCATGAATCCTTCCAGTTGTTCTTGGCGTCAACCTCGGAGCGGCACTGGACAGGCAGCATGATCAGATCGGCCTTGGTGATGGGGCTTCGGCAGATAGGACAGGCCCCCCCTGCCGGAGTGCTCCAGCTGGAGAGGAGGCACTCGCGGCACATGCGGTGCGCACAAGGGGTGATCACAGGGTCATCAGAGGTCGACTCAAAGCAGATAGGGCACTCCGCAGCTGCGCCCTGGCGGATCTCCTCGACGACCTCCTCTACAAACGCTCGTGAGGGTACAATGGCATGGCATCCAGGATCATTCCGTGCCCCTTTAAGGAACCGTTCCGCTAGCTCATCTAGGTCAGTGTACTTTTTTGTATCAGCTTTGCTGCACAATGAGAGTTCAGCAAAGGAATTAGAAGATGGAGCAGATGAAATGTAAGGCGGTGGTTTTGTTGTGACCAATGGCTAACCTGATGACCAGGAAAGGGTGATCACAGCACTGCCTTAGACGAAGAAGTAGCTCAAGAATATTAGCATAGTTGTTAAGAACATTGCCTTGTGCCACAAACTTATCGAATTGAACCTGTTGGAATGGAAATACCATTTTGAGTTAGAAATGAAAAGAAACTTGCCCATGGACTATTAGATTCTCGCCAAGATGAACAATAAATATAAAATTCCCATCTTTTCAGTAACTAATCAAGAAGATCATAGTTGAAAAGAAACTCTTAGAAGCATATACCTTTGATCTCCTGAATAGCGCTTCATAGAAATCACGTTCCTCGATAGACTGTTCGCATTCCACAACCTCAATATTAGCTGGTGGGAGGACCAATATGGGCCTGAAACAAGCAACAGAGTCATGTGATCAACAATAGTTCCAAGAGGATAGGCGCTTATTTATGCAACTAAGAGTTTCAAAGAAATGCATACTTTCCCATCTTGTCTTTTGTTTCCTTGGTCCTCCTCAGCATGAGCGGCCTAAGAATAGCCTTTACAAGCTTCAATCCCCTCTCATCACCATTCTCATAAGGTCTCTGAATCAGCTTCTGCCACCTAGACAGAGATCAAAACAGCTTGTGAATCAGGTTACAAATTTTCAACCACAAGTATTTGAAGTGAAAGTCTGATAAAGCCATACCAATTTGAATTACACCATGGCTCTACACGTAAGAAGCAAACAAGACTGTAAAGGTCCTCCAAATTATTCTGCAGCAAATGTGATCATATAAGCTACTATTTCCAAAAACTACAAAAGGATGGGTAAAAAATTAAACATTAACAATACTTGGAATTATCACATCCAAACATGTGATGTAAAACAGATACAAATGCAATGGCTGAAAACACACCTGCAACGGTGTACCAGTTAGGCACCATCTGCATTGCGAGCTTAACATATAAGCTGCTTGGGCAGCTTTAGTTCTGGGAGACTTGATTGTGTGCGCTTCATCAAGCACAATTCTATACCAATCTATCCTGTGAAAGGCACTGCTGCCATCCTGTGAAGGTGCCACATTCATTAGCTAAATGAGACAGGTATGTTTCCCAAGAAAAGTTGTTATCTTCTAACTGGACATAAAAGACCATTGACAAACTTACAGCTTTATGAGCTGACTGAAGGACACCATAGGTCGTCAAGACGACAGTATGTTCAGCCATCAATTTGAGGTCACCAGTTCTATCACCACCATAGTATACAAACACAGAAATTGCTCCTGGTGTTGAATGTGCTTCCAGTTCATCCTACAAGCAGGAATACGGAGGGCAGTGCTCACATTACTTACTTGTGTAGTGAAATTTTTTTACAGAGAAACAAGTTGATTGAACATGCCAAGAAAAAAACATCATAATACTGCAATCTAGCACTGCAGTTTCAGCTATTCTGATGTTGATTGCAGACTCTAGCAGTTCACTTGACAGAAAATGCTACTTCTCTACTAAATAACTGTAACCCCAGAGATTTAACATTTTTATATGAATCACTCCTGTAGACATGCTTACCTTCCATTGACCCAATAATGCCATGGGACACACAATAAGGGTACCTCCTCTTATAGAGGGGGTCGAAGTGCGTGTTCTGGTATCACGACCTCTTACAGGCCTTATTATGTCTCTATCTATGTAGTCGGACTGCTCCCCCCTTGGATTCGACAGTATCAGAGCAATAGTCATGACAGTTTTGCCAAGACCCATTGCATCTGCAAGTATCTACAAAGGCAAAGATAACACATAAATACCTCTCATAATAGTACCACATAACTATGATCAGTGAAGCAAATGAAAACATTGTAAGTACATAAGAGAATATAGAAACGAATTTCAAAGAATCGTTTCTTAGGGTTAAAGTCTATCAGCTAATATCAGTGTGGTAAGCATAGTGTCACCAAACATGCACAAACAGGATTTCAGAATCCTCAATCATAAGTATACATTTGCTATTGGAATAGTTAATCAACAAACAGTACTAGCAAATCAATTAAGAAATAACAAGATGCATGGCAAAATGACACACCCTACATTTTCCAATATAATGTAAACCAGGCATATACATGAGGAATCATCATAAAAGACTTACCCCTCCTCGTGTCGTCTTACTTAAACTTGGAAACTTGGTTGTTGCTTCACCAGAGAAAACATTAATGTACACAGCAGGAGCCCTCCTGAGAAGACAAACAATTCAGTGATTAGCACTGACAATTACCAACATTCTTTTAAAATTATACAAATAAGAGAGAAAATCACACACTTGTCAGCAATAGTGTAGGCACTGAAGCAGGGATCAATAGCATTTTTTGATTCATCATCAGTGCATCCCTTCTCCAATTCAGACATCCAAAACAGAGCTTCTTTCTGATACGGTTTGAGAACAGAAACAAGAGTATGTGGTGGCTCTGCTTCCTATTTTACATATTGTAGACCAATATTCAAAATGGTACATTAGTTTCCATGCAAATAGAATAGTATGAGCAAGAGTGAAACATAAAATGCACTTTGTTGTTACCTTCAAGTCATATATCTCAGCTGTGCCAATAATTTTGTTCAAGGCAGCTTCCGAAATGGCCTGCTCATCAGCGGCTTGCTCCGGAAATGTTTGCCCAGCTGTGCGACGGGTTTCAAGTCCAACAATAGGAGTTGATTCATCCTCTCCATTGGCATCACCCTAATTTATGTACCAGAATTTTTTAATAAGCTATCATCAAAGATAAATACAACAACCAAATTGGCTTACAGATGTGGAACAGAACAGAAAACAAGAGGATTTATTTATCATGTTATACTTGATTACTTGCTTAGTTATAGACAGATGCACACTGAACAGTTTGGAACAGTAACAGGCAACAAGAGGATTTTTTAGCTCACCCTCAGATTCCACGGTCGCTTTCTCGTGAGCTCATCAAGAGTGAAATCAGCCTGCAAAACAAGCATGTATGCTGAATCAGTCATTCATCATGAACACCACAAGAACTGCATGGTTGAATAAACTGGATTCAGTTATACCTTGACAGATGCCCTTAGCTTAAGTAATTTGAACAGGGCATGGAGAGGGTTGTCTGAATAATCAACATTTGCAGGAGCAAGCTGGCTCAAGGATGAGTTGTCGCCTTCGGTGAACACAGACTTGTGGATGTAGAAGCTGTATGAACAACATCTAGCATTAATCAGACTTGCAGACAAAATTGTGCAATGTACTGAAAACTAACAAAATCAAGCATGCAGCAAGCAGATTATATCATCAACAGTCATTACCTGACATAGAGCAAGATGTCCTGCATCAGCCTCAGTTCCATTGTCTGAAACACGATCTTCCCCTGGATCTTAACCTTGGAAGAGTTCACCAGCGGGACAAGGCACTTTGTCCACTCCGGAGATAGCTTTCCAATCTGCAATAACCATCAGAAGTTGCACAAGATTAAGATGATTTTGCACAGAAGGATATCAATTCCTATCATAAGTTCGCAATGAATCATTCATGAGATCAATGGAGAGCAGTTCACCTCTCCGGCGCGCTTGGTCGAGAAGCGCACAATCTGCAACAACGAGGCCGCCTTCTTGGCCGACATCTTGATGCCGCAGTTGGGCCGGTCGTAGGACGGGAAGCCGAAATGGACGATCTCGCCGGCGTCCAGCATCCGCCTCCCGCTGTGCGTGGACAGCCCGGCGACGTAGGACTTGTCGACGAGGAACCAGTCGGGCTCCGGCGGGAAGTCCCCGAGCTCCGCCTCCGGCGCCGCCACCACCATCTTCCAGTCGCTCTTCGGCGGGGCCGCGACGGCCCTTGCCGGCTGCGGTCGCTGCCGCTGCGGCGGGTTGTGCATCTTGGCGGGCTCCCGCGGTGGAACAGCGCGGACCGGCTGCGGGTCGTACATCCGCGCGGCCTCCTGCGGCGGAATCGCCCGGATGGGCCGCGGGTTGAGGTAGGGGAGCGGGTGCGCCGCGGTGAGGTCGACCACGTCCTCCTCTTCCCGGACCCTCTTCTTCGACCTCGGCGCGGCGTCGATGACCTCGACCTCGTCGTCGTCGCAATCCATCTTAACCGGCCGCGGCACGAGGCTTATGCCGCAGCCGGCGGCTGGGGGGCGGGGGCGGCCGCTCGTGACCTCTTCCTCCTCCTTCTCTTCCTTTACACGGCGCGGCGGTGGCAAAGGGGCCACTTTGGCGGGAGGCGGGCAGAGAGGCCGCTCCTTCTTGGGCACGTCGACGGCCTCGGTCTTCACCCTGACCTTCGGCGCCGGCACAAGGGCTGCGTCGCGCTCCGCCTTGACGCGGACCTTCTCGGCGTCGAGGAGCGCGTCGATGGCGCGCTCGGCGGCGGCGTCGGCGTCGGCGTCGGCGTCGGCGTCGAGGAGCGCGTTGATGGCCCGCTCGGCGTTGCCGCCGCAGCGGGAGAGCGCGGCGAGGACGTGGGCCTCCGGGAGCGCGGCGCCGAGCACCGCGCGGACGGCGGCGAACTCGGCGGCGAAGAGCTCGGCCTGGCTGGGGGACTCCTGCCATTCGCCGTCGCACGTCATGGCGGCGGCCGGCGGCGAAGAGTTCGGCCTGGCTGGGGGACTCGGCTGGACTTGTATTGGCCTCTTCCGACGGCGGTGGACGGAGGGGGCTGCCGCGAAGGGAGATTTGGAGCGCGGGAGGCGCGGCGGACGGGGGGGAGTGGGGACTGGATTGAGGGGAAACCGGCGGGGTTCTGGCGAGGTTTTATGGGGATATTTTTCTTTTTGGCGCGAGAGGAGGCGGAAAATGGTTTTTGGCGGGGGAGGGAAAGCGAAAAGATTAGAACGGCCAGACGGTGGCGGTGAAGGTGAAAATTACAGCGGGTTTTGGGGGTGGACGGCCCAGATGCTGCCACGTGGGCCCTGCCAAGTTGGCATGGGCACGGCCATAGTTTACCAGCCACCTAAATAAAGACCTACTTATAATTCTCTAAAGAAAATTGCCCCTAAAAATCCTCTCGGAGAATCTATTGAGGACGAGCATGTAGCTCCATGGTTGGTTGTGGCAGTGGCCGCCCAATGTCGATTTCAGGAATGGACATGGGTGTCTCGGTGGGGGTATTTTCTCCTGACAAGTACCTCGCACGTATGGATCATAAGGATAATGGTGTACCCATCATTCATGAAGTCGGATGGCTACTGTAGTTTCTCAAGACGTGTCGCGTGTGTATAGGCTATAGGTTTTGGTAAGCGCATTGTAGGGAGGGAGAGATGACCCCTGGATAGGCTTAAGGAGACGAAGCAACATTTCAAAACATCGGGGCGGCCAACGCCCCTCGGTCCGGCTGCTCCGGCTAGATCCTCGCGCCGGTTGGCTCCTAGGTTGGCCAGCTCCTAGGTCGGTTGGCTCCCAGGTCGGACGGCGTGTTGGCTGGCTCCTCGGTCCGGGCGCGTCATGTTGGCTTGTGCCTTCCTGGTGCGGCCTCCGGTCTTCTTCCGAAGCTTACAAGCCTTTTTTTGGTCCAGAATAAAATCATAAAAGGGTTTCGGAGCAATTGGACTTCGTTTGGTAATGTAAACCTGAAAAGTAAAAAAACACGTAGAAAACAGAAGCTGAAACTAGGCACTATGTCAATAGGTTAGTGCTAAAAATAATATAAATTGCTAAATTATTACTCAAAAAGTATCCTAAAATGATAATATAATAGTATGAAACAATCAAAAATTATAGATGCATTAGAGAAGCTTAGTTCCTGCTCGTCCTCGAGTAGGTAAATGATAAAAACATAATTTTTGATGTGACATGCTACCGATATGTAATCTTTTGCATGCATGCTCATTGAGAAACGATGAATTAACAAACATAGTAATATTTATAAGCACAGACAACAAAATCATCAATCTTTTAAAGTATACAATCATAAAAGAATGTTTACCCCATTTCGTCTTATCGTATTAGCAAGGCATGGCTCCATCTTCACCACATTAATACAAATGTCAAGCACCATGGTGTCCAAGTCGGGCAATTGGATCATATTTTTTCAAAGTGCATCAACTGTTTATTCGTCACGCGATACATGAGCGTGAACCATGGACATAGCATGAGGGTGGAATAGAATATGGTGATAGATATCAAATGGGTAAAAGTGGAGAAGAAATTCTCACATCAACTAGGCGCATCGACGGGCTATAGAGATGCCCATCGATAGATTTCAATTCAAGGAGTAGGGATTGCCATGGAAATGACGCACTAGAGCTATAAGTGTATGAAAGCTCAAGTGAAGCTAAGTGGGGGGTGCATCCAACTTGCTTGCTCATGAAGACCTTGACCATTTGAGGAAGCCCGTCATCAGAATATACAAGCCAAGTTTATAATAATGAAAAAGTGATTCCCACTGACATATGAAAATGACATAATATGAGACTCTCTATATGAAGAACAATGTGCCACTTCGAGGCACAAATGTGGTAAAGGATAGTATCAAATTCCCTTCTCTCTTTTTCTCTCATTTCATTTTTTCATGGTGGGCTCACCCCCCCCCCCAATTTTTATTTCATCACCGGGACAATACTCTAATAATGATGATCATCACACTTTTATTTATTTACTTATAACTCAATATGAAAACTCGATATGAAGAACTATGAAACAATATGACTCAATATGACTCAATATGACTGCCTTTGGTAGTGTACCAGGATGTGCAATGATCTAGCGTGACATGTAAAAATATGATGAATGGTGGCTTTGCCACAAATACCATGTCAGCTTTATACGATCATGCAAAGCAATATGATGATCAAGGTTGTGAGAATCGCGATTCTGCTATATGGTTCTACGACTTTACGATCCAAACTAACCCCTCTGATTCTACGATTTTAGTTCATAGAATCTACATTTCTAAGATTCTGATAGTGAAGATTCTACGATTTGCGAACCTACCATTGAAGTTCCGATCTGATTCAAAATCATGATTCTGACAACCTTGATGATGATGAACGAACTAGTCATATGATGTGGCAGTGGAATTTGCATGGCAATATATCTCGGAATGGCTATGGAAATGATATAATAGGTATGTATGGTGGCTGTTTTGAGGAAGATATAATGAGTCTTATGTGTGACTGTAACAACCCAAGTGCTACCCTTGCCATTTATGGTCTTGTAACCTATGTGAATCCTTGTTGCCATGTGTTGAATGATAGGATTTGCTCATTGCCATTCCATCTCATGCATCATGCATCATGCCATCTCATCTTCATGTCGTGCATAATATATTTTGTGGTGTGCTTCCATGCGACCATTGTTGTGAGGCTGTTAGTAGATCTTGTGTGATGTGTGGATGTGTGCAAGTGTGGTTACCTC
Source organism: Hordeum marinum (assembly GCA_022496015.1). Lineage (NCBI taxonomy): Eukaryota > Viridiplantae > Streptophyta > Magnoliopsida > Poales > Poaceae > Hordeum > Hordeum marinum. The sequence goes on from CM039673.1 coordinate 39,633,066, forward strand.
CCTCCATCTCCCTTATTTTCAAAACTACTTAAACCTTTTTATTCCTTTTGTTTTTCTACAGCAGAATTAACTTGTTAGTAAAATCTGTTAAAAATGTTCATGGTGTAGGGAATATTATTTTGAGTTTATCTGTGTTGCTCTCTTTGGAGTTTGAGCTTTGGGCTCATGGTTTTTTTCCATGAACAGGGGCTGGTTGTTTTAAAAAGTATTTAATTTACTTGCTCTGAAAATCATCTTTGTAATTTTATTAAATAGGGCATATTTTCTTTTGTGTCAAAGTATTTTTGTTTTGTCAAAAATCCTTTTCTTTTACTCTGGGGCTTTTGTCTTGTTTTCTTTTATTTAAAATAAGAGAAAACCCTAGTGTTCCGCGAGAGAGAGCGCTAGTGGGCTTCCTCCTCCCTGCAGTGGCCCAGTAGCAGCTTAGCGCAGCCCAACCGACCTCTCGCGCTCGCACGTTCGTCGTCTTGTACGGCAGGACATTGGCAGGAGCCACGTCGACCTGCTTGTCGATTCATCCCAAGCCGCCTATTAAGCGTGTCCGCCGTGCCCTAGCTCGTACCCTCTTCCCTTTCCCTCCTCCTCTTTCCTCGCTGCCGCCGCAGGTAAGCCCCAGTGCCATGCCATCGCCACGCCTGTCGTGCTCCGGCCAAGCCGCTGCTTGTGCCCGGAGGTAGCCTCCCCGCCGCTCCCTGCCATGCTGGTGACGCGGGAAGGACGCCCTTCCTCAGCCTCTTCTTCCTCGTCGACCGAGGGAGCGCCAGGTCCTACGAATCGCTGCGCCCCCGAGCTCTTCCTCCTCTGCTTCGCGTCTAGGGGCATCGTCGCGCGCCGTCGTCGTTCGCGTCGTCTCCGTCGCATGCCCGGCCTCACCTTCATGTCCAGTGGGCACTAGGTGAGCCTCCCCTGTCGTCTGCCCTTCCCTGCCGTCGTCCACATCGTGTAGTCGTCACCGCGCCTGTGTCTCCAGCGTGTTCCTGTAGCTCCGGCCAAAAGCTAGGCTTTTATGTGCATGTGTGTGTCCGGTTAGGCTAGAGTCGTGTCGCCTTCGCCCCGTCACGCGTGCGTCGTGTGCGTGCCCTGAGTCCCTGCAGCCTAGTAGTTTGTCTCCCTCACCGGAGATCCCCTGAGCTCGCCCTATCCGCCGTCGCTCGCGCCGCCGCGTAGGTCAGTTTCAGTTTTGTCAAGTTGTTGTATCAGGCTAGCTCTAGTAGTGTGCGCCCCCTCTCTGTATCAGACCCCCCTCCTAGCCCGACTGGTTGCCGCGTGCGCCTCCCACTGGGGAGACCTGGGTTCGAAACCCCGCGGGCACAAAGCCCCCCTTTTGTTTTCCTTTTGTCTGATTGGCTGGTATTAGTGTTGTGTGTGTTGGATCCCGTGTGGCCATAGCCGGATCTGGTGTGGCGTGCACATAGTGTGTGTGCGCCTGCGTGTGTGTATGCGTGTGTGGATCTGCTATGGCAGCAGGATCCAGAGATGTGTATGTGTGTGGTGTTGTGTATGACAAGTGGGCCTGACCCCACTTGTCATCCACTAGGGGCCCCTGGTGACTATGCCAGGTGGGCCCCCTCCTTCATGTTGTTTTTCTTTTATGTGTTTTAATGTTTCATGTGATATAAATGGGTTTTTCTATTTCTGGTAATAATTCCAAATCTTGTATGAGCATATATGAACATGAGCATTTTTAGTAAGTTTCAACTTATAGGAATTGTTGGTATTTTTCTAGCTAGTGTTTTGCCATGTTGCTCCATACAAACATATGAGTGTGATACATGATTTTGGGGTAGAATCACCCAAGGAATTCATTGGTGTGACGTGTTTGGCCATTTGAGCAAGTTAGACAAAATGTCATTTTGTCTCAAAGTGCCATTTTGTCATTTTAGTCATAATTAATCCATGCATGATATGATAATTGTGTCAACATGAAGATGGTAGCTTTTGATGAGTAGAATGCCATGGTATTTTTTTTGACATGATAATCTTGCATATAAGTGGGAACCGTGCTCTAAAGTGGCTATTAAAATGTTGCTGTTTTCAACATGCCAAATATTTCTAAGTCTGAGAATCTGTTAATATTTTTATGCCATGAAGAGTGGATGCTACCAAGTGATATGTTGTGTTTTAGCTCATGCTCAGTGCTAGTGTTTTGAATTAGATGTTGTCCTTTACCATCTTGTTAATTTTCATGCCATGAGGTGGTTTCTATCATCATTAGATTTTGCTGCCAACTTGCTATAAGCTTAACTCAGATTCCAGAAAACTGTGATTTTCACCAAGTCCCTAGAATCTGTTTCATCATGCCAACTTGTGAGCTTCATGCTTGTTGATATGTGCTTCCTTTCCAGATTGTGTAGTTGGTTAATTTGACGAGCATGTCATGTAGTTTCTGTGAATGCTTTGTTTGAGGTTGGAAACTTCCTGTAGCTCTAGATATTTGCTGTGAAAGTTGCCATGTTGCTGTTTTGTGGCAGATTGTTTGTTTTAGTGATTTGTGACTTGTGGGAGCTATGCTCCATGGAATTGTTTGATCTTTGACTACAATGTGGTTGGATTTTCATTGCCTAACCAGTGGCTACCTTGGAATACCAAGGAATAGCCCATGGCCTTCATTGTCTTGTGTTTTGCCTTCGTAACTTGCCGTGAGCGTAGCGTGAGAACCGTAACTCCGTTTCCTACGTTCTACATATGCATTTGTATCGATTTTGCATGAAGCATCCATATTTTCCATGACCATGCATGTTTAAACAACTTAACATGAGGTTCTGTCCAAAATCATAAATAACTTAACTTTTGCATGTGAAACATGACTAGTTTAGGATTAGCTTGTTAAATACTTCAAATGAATCATGCATCATCTTGCTTGCGCATTGCACCTTGGTTGGTTGTTTATTGTTGCTGTTTCTATTGGGTAGATGCGAGTGTTGAACCTGAGTACGAGGATCTAGGAGAGTACCAGTACGAGGAGCCCGCTCTTTGTCCCTCTAAAGAACCAACAAGCAAGATGATCATACCCGGATCCCGACACTATTTTTGCTTTGCTAGATGTCTCGTTCTTATCGTTATGTATGCTTTTACCTACCACTTGAATGTCAAGCCTCCTACATTGCCATGATAGCCTCTAACCCTCCACATCCTAGCAAACCTTGTTTGGCTAAGTTACTGCTGCTCGGCCCCTCTTATAGCGTTCTTAGTTGCAGGTGCAGGTTGTTTCCATGTGATAACATAGATATCTGGAGATATCACAATATTAACTGCTATTTAATTTAATGCACATATATATCTTGGTATGGTGGAAGGCTTGGCCTTTTGCTCGGTGTTTTCTTCCACTTTTACCGCCATAGTTTCTTGTTACCGGTGTTATGTTTCCATATTTTGCGTTCCTAACATGCTTGGGGTTGTTATGGGGACCCCCTTGATTATTCGGGTGAGATTAAAACTTGTCTGGCAAGACCCAACATTGGTACTATTTGCTTAAACAACTTAATAAACTTGCATAGGGCTTTGCAACCCCGTGGATAATTAATCAAAAACCTGGGCCAGTGCTCCTCATGAGTGTTGGTCCAAACAAGAGCACTGTGCGGGGCCAACCCGAGGCAACTCGGGAGATTTCTATCAGGACACCATACGCGTAGCTTATCTATCGTGTCCTGAGAACAAGATACGCGGCTCTTATCGGGTTCGTCGACACGGCAGGAGGTCTTGCTGGACTTGTTTTACCTTTCTCGAGTGTCTTGCGTGAGGGACTCTGATTTTCTTCGGGTTATCTCGAGGTGTCGGAATTCCTTTGGAGTTGCCTAGGATGATCACGAGGTCCGTGGTCGAGGTTATTCCCGCGGAGTGTGGTTAATTTATGATGGACTAGTTGGAGCACCCCTGCAGGGTTAAAACTTTCGGAAAGCCGTTCCCACGGTTATGTGGCAACTTGGATATTTGTTTAACACCCGGTTATAGTTAACTTGAAGTAAACTCTAATAAAATACACCAACTATGTGAGTAACCATGATCGTCTCTGCTCGTGAACATGAACCGAGAGAGAACACGGTGGGGTTATATTTGACGTAAGTAGGTGTTCACGAACTCTTAGAGGTCGTTCTAGTTCTCAATCGTTTATCGTAGACCACATATTTACATTCATGTTCTCGTAAGATTAGCCACCATAAATGCTTAGTGCTGCTGCAAACTAGACACTTACCCCCATCCAACCTATAAGCTTGAATAGTCTCGGTACCCGGGCACAAGATTGTTGAGTCCCCGTGGCTCACAGATTACCACAACAAATATAGATGCAGGTGCAGATGAGATCGGGCCAGATGATGTGACGCAGCTCCAGTGGGGGAGTATGACGAGGAGCGTGGCAGGATGTATGTCACATATCCAGACGAGTAGAGTGGCCATGGTCGTGATCTTCGGGGCTAGCAAGCGAGTGTCATTGCATCATTTTATCGTTTGTTTTCGTCCGTAGCCGGACCCTGTCTTTGGATCGATGTTTGAATTTTGTGTGGAATTGTAATTTAGCATGTGGCGAGTGTAGGCCAACTCATATATTCTTCTCTTCATAAATGTATGTAATGATACTGTACTTGCGAACGACAAGATGCGCCTCTATCCCTGTCGAGGCCCCCATGCCTAAATAAGGATAGGCGCGCATGTTGGGCGTGACAAGTTGGTATCAGAGTCATACGACCATAGGAGCCCTTTGCTTCATCGAACTTGGCCGAGTCGAGTCTAGTAAAAACTATTTTGAGTCGTTATATCGGAGAGTAGGTTTATTTTTACTCCTCTTCTATGCTTTGGTGAGGTATTCCACTTAGGAATTTTGATTCTACTCCTCTTCCCACTCAAAATATTTTTTTAGGATCACACATGTATTTTAGAAACTATATGATACCGATGTGACGGAGTTGTGTCTTGGTGCCTCCTGTCTGACTTGATTTCTTTTGGGGAGTTGAGCTCCAGGGAATTCTTGGCACATGGTTATCATTCAGCTTCCTTAGTATCTCAGGACGGAGGGTGTTCGGAATTACTTCAATACTTGTCGTGGTGAGATAAGGTCGGAGTCACCCAGTACCGTGGAGGTGTCCGGGGTATCACCATGGTTAGTATCGTTGTGCTTTCGAGGATTCGAGTTAGATGGATTTGCGAAAGCCTCTGGTTATGTGTTGAAGGATGGATATAGTTGGGGTGTAGGTTTGCTAGTTGTGTGAGATATTTCCTCGTATCCCCCACACCGGATTGCATAACCAGAAAGTTTTTGGAAGTTCTTAGGTGGGAACTCATGTAGTTATCTAGGATTATCTTCTTCAGATGTATGAGGGCATATACATTTGTTCTGAGCAACGTTAGCTCAATACTTTTGTGTTATTGCAAGTGGCTTCTAATATTTGATGATGTTATCACGAATCGAAGAAGGCATTCTTACTAATTTTTCAGTAGGAAGGCTATGATGTTATTCGTTCAAATTCTTTCAAGTCATTTGATTAAGCTAATTGCTATCATCTTGTCAATGAGGTGTTGATGTTCTTTTCCATCTCCATGATGGATCCACCAACTCGCGGGAATCCGGGTCGTGGTGAGGAGCAGCCTGATGTTCCACCTCCTCCTCCTCCAGAAGCTTGGCAAGCTGTGATGGCCGCAACCAATGCAAATACTCAGATGTTGCTTAGGCTGTTGCAAGAAAGAGATCAGGGTCAGCAAGGCCTTCAAGGGAATTTTCAGAATCAACCTCAGTTTGCGACGCTCAACCTGTTCCTTGCCAACCTGCCCAAGTCTTTCACCTGTTGTGAGCAGCCTTTTGATGCTGATGATTGGATTCGTGACATGAGTAAGCATTTTGAGTGTTGCAATGTCAGACCAGAGGACTTTGTCAGATTCGCTTCGTTCCATCTCAAGGGCCAGGCAGCAGATTGGTGGCAGCAGTACAAGGACTCCAGGGGCGATCGTGTTGTTACTTGGGACGATTTCTGTCATGACTTCAGGCCCATTACATTCTGACAAGCTTTGTCAAGGAGATATGTGAGAAGTTCAGGCACCTGAAGCAGGGAAGCAAGTCTGTCTATTAGTACAACATCGAGTTCCAGAATCTGGCCCGCTATGCTAAGCAAGATGTTCCAGATGACAAGTCCATGATTTATCAGTTCAGAGGTGGTCTCAAGGATGAGCTTCTGTCGGGTCTGGTCCTTCAAGAGCCTCATGAGTTTGATCAGTTCTAGAATATGGCTTTGAAGGTCGAGGCAACACAACTCAAGTTGGAGAACTCAAGGAAGCGTTCAAGGGATTCCTATTCTTCTTCTTCCAGCTCTTAGATGGTCCCTAAGCAGCAGAAGTATTGGGTTCCTAATCCTCCTCTGTTTCGTCCTTAGTAGCAGAAGCAGTTCGGTGGCCGTGGTTCTTCCCACCCACCCAACCCAGGATATCAGTAGAGGCCCCAGGCTCCCAAGTCAGCAAATGTTCCTCCTCCGGGCAACTTCCGTCCGCTATCTGAGGTTACTTGCCACAAGTGTGGTCAGAAGGGTCACTACTCAAACAAGTGCAACCAGCAGCGTCTTCTGCCACCTCCTACAGTCAACCTCCAGGCAATGCAATGGTGAAGCATAATCCCAAGTCAGTCCGTGTGAACATGGTGAACGCAGCAGAGGCAGAGGATTCTTCTCAAGTGATCATGGGTAATCTCTCCGTTAATGATTTTCCTGCAAAAGTGTTGTTTGATACTAGTGCATCACATTCATTCATTTCTAGACCTTTTGCATGGAAGCATGACTTGGATTCGCTAGTCCTTCCTAGTCCTTTTCATGTTGTGTCCGCGGGCAAATTGATGAGCTCGAACATGGTGGTTCTGGATGTTGCCTCGAACATGATGAATGTTAGAGGATACTAGCAAATTCCCTTCTCTCTTTTTCTCTCATTTCATTTTTTCATGGTGGGATCATTTGCCCCCCGCCATTTTTATTTCATCACCGGGACAATACTCTAATAATGATGATCATCACACTTTTATTTACTTATAACTCAATATGAAAACTCGATATGAAGAACTATGAAACAATATGACTCAATATGACTGCCTTTGGCAGTGTGCCAGGATGTGCAATGATCTAGCATGACATGTAAAAATATGATGAATGGTGGCTTTGCCACAAATATCATGTTAGCTTTATACGATCATGCAAAGCAATACGATGATGAACGAACTAGTCATATGATGTGACAGTGGAATTTGCATGGCAATATATCTCGGAATGGCTATGGAAATGCCATAATAGGTATGTATGGTGGCTGTTTTGAGGAAGATATAATGAGTCTTATGTGTGACAGAGAGTATCATGTCACTGGATTTGGATGCACCGGCAAAGTTTGCACCGATCCTCGAGGTGAGAATGGGCTAGGCACGGTACCAAAGAGGCTAGCAAAATATGAGGAGGTGAGATAGCGTATGTCCATGGTTTCACATTAGTCATAAAGAACTCGTATACTTAATGCAAAATTTTATTAGTTTTATCACAAATCAAATCAGTACTCGCATGTCCCAAGGGAGGAGGTTGGGACGAGTTAACCATCGTGTGCCTCCGACCCAAAACAACACTAGGATTTTAACGAGGAATAGAAATGGCCACACATCCCCACCATACCTTTTTAATATTTAGATAAACAAGAAATTAAAACATCTTAATATCGATACTTATACGAACCAACAATGACGCACTCACACCTTTTTCATATTACCACATCAATATCAATAACCCACAATTTCTATTTTATGTGCTACATATGATGGTTTTGATTATCACTAATTGAATACCTATTATTTTTGGACTAGTCTTATGACCCATGAAAATTACCATCACCATTTATTAATTCTCAAACAAATATAAGTGAATAACAAGAGTGCAATTGTTTCTATAAAATCTATACGCCATCGTGATCAAAAAGATATAAGTGAAGTGCTAGAGCAACTGCTAAGCTCAAAAGATATAAGTGAAACACATAGAGTATTCTAATAACACCTTGAGTCTTCCTAGAATATTACCTTGGGGGTGCCTTGGGAATCACCAAGCTTAGGATCTTTCCGCTCTTTATTCATTTGTCCATCGTGATAACACCCAAAACTTGAAAACTTCAATCGCATAAAACTTAACAGGACTTTGTGAGATCCGTTAGTGTAAGCAACATATCAAATACTTTAGGTACTGTTATAAATTGATTCATATTTCATTATTGCATAATAGGTACTATATTCTAACTTCTCCATGGTTTATACCCCCCGATACAATCCATAGCATCATCAAAACAAGCGAACTATGCAAGCAAAAAATAGAACATGTCTAAAACAGAATAGTCTGTAAAGATCTGCAAAGAATCCACGCTTACGTAACCCTAAAAATTCTAAAAAGTAGGACATTCTGAATAATTTGTATAGAAATACCGTGTAAATAATTCAGGTCAAAAAGACAATCTAGCAAAATCAGAGAAATTTTGCACTAGACGCTAAAGTTTCTGTTTTTGCATCGTATCAATTCTACTCATTTTGTGAGTCATCCCAAAGCCTTTACTTGGCACAAACACTAATGAAAACATAAAAACACAATCATTACAGAGGCAATAATCATGTTATCACACCAAAACAAGAAGTAAAATAAATAAATAAAGATAACTATTGGGTAACCTCCCAACAAGCGCTATTGTTTTATGCCCCTAGTTAGGCATAATACATAGTTTCAAGTATTGTTATCTTTGACATCAAGCTCTTTGATAGTACAATGATTATTAGGAATACTAAGAGGCTTGAAAACATGTTCTCTTATAAGGTTCATAAAGTTGGGGTGCACACTAATCATTTTGAGATCTTCGTTTCTTTTGCTAGGAGGAGTACTAATGCTTTTAGGAATATAGATTAACTTGGGGCCATTATTTCGGGAAGTACTAGCATTAGTATTTGTGGGTGTGAAATCGGAACCTCTTTATCAATGACTTCCTCTATTTTATCAATCCATATTCAAACCTTGTTCTACCCTTTAATCAATAATTGTGTCCTTTTCCTTTAAAGTTTTCAAAGTCATTCTGATACTCGTGATCTGCGTTAGTTTTCTGTGAAGAGGAACGGGTAATCGCAGCACAAAGTGGGTAAGTATTTCCCTTGGTTTTGATACCAAGGTTTATTGAACCAATAGGAATACCAATCCTCAACTATCTTCAGTGGCTGCACAAAAAAGAACAAACAACTTGCATCCAACGCCGGCAAGAGGGCTGTCAATCCCCTTGATCTTGTTATTTGCAAGCAAGTGAGTTGTGTAGATAATTGTAGATTATAGTAAAGTGCAAAATAAAATAAAAGGTAATAAATAAACAGCAAGGTAATGATAGCGTTTGTGAATTTATAAGTGAATAGACCTAGGGCCGTAGAGTTCACTAGTGGCATCTTTTATAAGCAAAAGATACGGTGGGTAAACAAATTAGTGTTGGGCAATTGATATAAAAGCGAATAATTATGCGATGTTCACGGGAATGATCATGTGTATAGAGGCATCACGTCGATAAGCAAATTGGCCGACTCCTGCCTGCACCTACTACTATTACTCTACTTCAAGAGCGCTTCTATGTTTGCCTCTCTACGTATTAAGTTCATGACAAACGGAGTAATGCTTGGAGAATGATGACATGATGTAGACAAAGTAAACTCGACTAATATGAATAAATACCATCGTTTTATCCTTATTAGGAAAAACACAAAGACACAACTTGTCCCCTTCTGTCACTGGGATATAGAAACTCGTCAGGTTGAACCTACTACAATGCACCACTCCCACTGAAGAAATATCAATCTAGTTGGCCAAACTATCTCAATAGACCGGAGATCATTACAAAGCTATGATGATCATGCAAATAAGAATCTTAGTAATCAGGTTTGACTCAAATACTTTTCATGAATGATCTGAACATAAACTCACAATTCATCGAATCCCAACAAACACACCATACAAAGGGATTACATCGGATAGATCAAGGCAAAGATGCTATGAACATTGTATTGAAGATCGAGAGAGATAGAGATTGCCATCTAGGTACTACCTACAGACCCGTAGGTCTATGTTTAACTACTCACACATCATGGTGAGGGCAACAAGGTTGATGAAGAGGCCCTCCGTGATCGATATCCCTCCGGCAAGTTGCTGGAACGGAGGTGCAGATGGCCTCCCGTCGAAACAAAGACTTGCGGCAGCGGAAAAAGTGTTTCGGGAGTGCTTCTGATGTTTTTAGGGTAGATGTGAACTTATAGGACAGAGAATACCATCGGGGGACGCTCCAGGGAGCCACCACACATCTAGCCGCGCCCCAAGGGGCGGCAACTGGATATGTGGCGGGCCCCTGGTGCATCGTATGGCCCTCCTCCGAAGCTTCTAGGTCTTGTATTGGTCCATAAAAAATCACCAAAAAGTTTCATGGCAATTGGACTCCGTTAGGTATGGTAACTCTGAAAAAGGCAAAAACACGGAGAAAGCAGGAACTGGCACTAGGCACTAGGCACTAGGCACCGGGTCAATAGGTTAGTGCTCAAAAATATTATAAATTGGTAAATAAATACCCAAAAAGTATCCTAGAATGATAATATATTAGCATCGAACAATCCAAAATTATAGATACGTTGGAGACGTCTCAACATCCCCATCTTGATTCCTGCTCGTCCTCGAGTAGGTAAATGATAAAAACAGATTATTTGATTTGACATGCTACCCATTATGTAATCTTTGGTATGTATGCTCATTGGGAAATGATGAATTAACAGACAACAACATAGTATTATTTATAAGTATAAGAAAACAAAGTATACGATCCTAAAAGAATGTTTTACCCCTATTCACCTTATTATATTAGCAGACTCCGTCTTCACAACATAGATAGAAATGTTAAGCACCACGGTGTCCAAGTCAGGCAATTGGATCATAGTTTTTCAATATGCATCAACTTTTTATTCTTCACGCAATACATGAGCGTGAACCATTGGACATAGCGTATAGGTGGAATAGAATATGGTGGTAGGCATCAAAGGGGTGAAAAGTGGAGAAGATAGTCTCGCATCAACTAGGCATACCAACAAGCTATGGATATGCTCATCGATAGATATCAATGCGAGGAGTAGGGATTGCCATGCAAATGATGCACTAGAGCTATAAGTGTATCAAAGCTCAACTGAAGCTAAGTGGGGTGTGCATCAAACTTGCTTGCTCATGAAGACCTCATGCATTTGAGGAAGCCCGTCATAGGAATATACAAGCCAAGTTTATTATATTAAAAGGTAATTCCCACTAGCATATGGAAGTGTCAACATAGGATACTCTCTATATGAAGAGCATGGTGCAACTTTGAGGCACAAGTGTGGTAAAGTATAGTAGCAAAGTCCCTTCTCTCCTTTTCCTCATTTATTATTTTTGTGGTGGGCTTTTTTCTTTATCTTTTTGTTTTTTCCTCCCCCGTTTTCTTTTTTTATCTGGTGGGCTCATTTGGCCTCCCCCATTTTTATTTCATTTTTTGCCCGGAGTCTCATCCTGACTTGTGAGGGAATCATAGTCTCCATCATCCTTTCCTCACTCGCACAATGCTCTAATAATGATGATCATCACACTTTTCTTTACTTACAACTCAACATGAAGAACTGGTAGGAAGATATGACTCTGTATGAATGCCTCTGGCAGTGTACTAGGATGTGCAATGATCTAGCATGAAATGTATCAAAAATATGAAGAATGGTGGCTTTGCCACAAATACAATATCAGCTATATATGATCATGCAAAGCATTGTGATGATGAACGAACTAGTCATATGAAGTGACGATGGAATTTGCATGGCAATATATCTCGGAATGACTATGGAAATTGTTGGGAGACGTAGTAGTAAATCAAAATTTTCCTACGACCACCAAGATCAATCTACGAAGAAACCAGCAACGAGTAAGAGGAGAGTGCATCTTCATACCCTTGAAGATCGCTAAGTGGAAGCGTTACAAGAACGCGGTTGGTGGAGTCGTATTCGCAGCGATTCAGATATCTATGGATTTCGATCTAAGCAGCGAACAACGGCGCCTCAGCGTTCAACACACATACAACCCAGTGACGTCTCCTACGCCTTGATCCAGCAAGGAGGAAGGAGAGGTTGAGGGAGAGCTCCGGCAGCACGATGGCGTGGTGGCGGTGGACCTGCGTGGTACTCCGACAGAGCTTCACCAAGCACTACAGAGGAGGAGAAGGAAGAGGGATGGGGCTGCCCGAGAGAGAGAGAGAGAGAGAGAGAGAGAGAGAGAGAGAGAGAACTCGAGTCGTGTGTTGGTAGCCTCCAAACCCCCCACTATATATAGGAGGAGGGGAGGGGAGGGCGCAGCCCCTAGGGTTCCTAATCTAGGAGTGGTGGCAGCCCTAGATGGGATCTGGCCGCCGGCCAGAGAGGGGAGAGGGGGAGGGCGCAGCCCTAGTGGGCCTTAGGCCCATCTGGGTCTAGGGTTTCCCCTCCCTCCCACCTTTCCTGTGCCTTGGGCCAGGGTGGAGGGCACACCAGACCACTCTGGGGCTGGTCCCTTCCACTCTCGGCCCACGCAACCCTCTGGGGCTGGTGGACCCACTTGGTGGACCCCCGGAACCCTTCCGATGGTCCCGGTACGCTATCGGTAATTCCCGAAACTCTTCCGGTGACCAAAACCTCACTTCCTATATATGAATCTTTACCTCCGGACCATTCCAGAGCTCCTCGTGACATCCAGGATCTCATCCGGGACTCCGAACAACCTTCGGTAACCACGTACACTATTTCCCTATAACCATAGCGTCATCGAACCTTAAGTGTGTAGACCCTACGGGTTCGGCAGACACGTAGACATGACCGAGACACCTCTCCGGTCAATAACCAACAGCGGGATCTGTATACCCATGTTGGCGCCCACATGCTCCACGATGATCTTATTGTATGAGCCACGATGTCGGGGATTCAATCAATCACGTATACAATTCCCTTTGTCTACCGGTACGATACTTGCCCGAGATTCGATTGTCGGTATCCCTATACCTTGTTCAATCTCGTTACCGGCAAGTCTCTTTACTCATTCCGTAACACATCATCGTGTGGATAAGTCCTTAGTCACATGAGCTCATTATGATGATGTCTAACCGAGTGGGCCTAGAGCTACCTCTCCGTCACATGGAGTGACAAATCCCAGTCTCGATTCGTGCCAACCCAACAGACACTTTTGGAGATACCCGTAGTGTAACTTTATAGCCACCCAGTTACTTGTGACGTTTGGCACACACAAAGCATTCCTACGGTATCCGGGAGTTGCACAATCTCATGGTCTAAGGAAATGATACTTGACATTGGAAAAGCTTTAGCAGACGAACTACACGATCTTGTGCTATGCTTAGGATTGGGTCTTGTCCATCACATCATTCTCCTAATGACGTGATCCTGTTATCAATGACATCCAATGTCCATGGTCATGAAACCGTGACCATCTATTTATCAACGAGCTAGCCAACTAGAGGCTCACTAGGGACATGTTGTGGTCTATGTATTCACACATGTATTACGGATTCCAGTTAACACAATTATAGCATGAACAATAGACAATTATCATGAACAAGGAAATACAATAATAACCATTTTATTATTGCCTCTAGGGCATATTTCCAACAGTCTCCGACTTGCACTAGAGTCAATAATGTAGTTACATTGTGATGAATCGAACACCCATAGCATTCTGGTGTTGATCTTGTTTTGCTTGTGAGAGAGGTTTAGTCAACGGATCTGCGACATTCAGATCCGTATGCACTTTACAAATATCTATATCTCCCTCCTTAATGTAATCACGGATGGAGTTGAAGCGACACTTGATGTGTCTTGTCTTCTTGTGAAACCTGGGCTCCTTCGCAAGGGCAATAGCTCCAGTGTTGTCACAGAATAGAGTCATCGGGCCCGATGCACTGGGAATCACTCTAAGGTCGATGATGAACTCCTTCATCCAGACTCCTTCCTTTGCTGCTTCCGAAGCAGCTATGTACTCCGCTTCACATGTAGATGCTGCCACGATGCTTTGCTTGCTGCTACACCAGCTGACTGCCCCTTCGTCCAAAATATACACGTATCCGGTTTGCGACTTGGAGTCGTCCGGATCTGTGTAGAAGCTAGCATCGACGTAACCCTTTACGATGAGCTCTTAGGCACCTCCATATACGAGAAACATGTCCTTTGTCCTTTTCAGGCACTTCAAGATATTCTTGACCGCTGTCCAGTGTTCCGCTCCGGGTTCACTTTGGTACCTCCCTACCAAACTTATGGCAAGGTTCACATCAGGTCTGGTACACAGCATGGCATACATAATAGAGCCTATGGCTGAAGCATAGGGGATGACACTCATCTCTTCTCTATCCTTTGCCGTGGTCGGGCATTGAGTCATACTCAATCTCACACCCTGTAACACAGGCAAGAACCCCTTCTTGGACTGATCCATATTGAACTTCTTCAATATCTTGTCAAGGTATGTGCTTTGTGAAAGACCAATGAGGCGTCTCGATCTATCTCTATAGATCTTGATGCCTAATATGTAAGCAGCTTCTCCAAGGTCCTTCATTGAAAAACACTTATTCAAGTAGGCCTTTACACTTTCCAAGAGTTCTATATCATTTCCCATCAACAATATGTCATCCACATATAATATGAGGATTGCTACAGAGCTCCCACTCACTTTCTTGTAGATACAGGGCTCTCCATAAACCTGTATAAACCCAAACACTTTAATCACCTCATTAAAGCGAATGTTCCAACTCCTAGATGCTTGCACCATCCCATAAATGGAGCGCTGGAGCTTGCATACCTTGTTAGCATCTTTAGGATCGACAAAACCTTCCAGCTGCATCATATAAAGTTCTTCCTTTAGGAAGCCATTAAGGAATGCCGTTTTGACGTCCATTTGCCAGATCTCATAATCATAAAACGCGGCAATTGCTAACATGATTTGAACGGACTTCAGCATCTCTACGGGTGAGAAAGTCTCATCGTAGTCAACTCCTTGAACTTGTCGATAACCCTTAGTGACAAGCCGAGCCTTATAGACGGTCACATTACCATCCGCGTTAGTCTTCTTCTTAAAGATCCATTTATTTTCAATGGCTCGCTTATCATCAGGCAAGTCCACCAAAGTCCATACTTTGTTCTCATACATGGATCCTATCTCGGATTTCATGGCTTCAAGCCATTTGTTGGAATTTGGGCCTGCCATCGCTTCTTCATAGTTCAAAGCTTTACCGTTGTCTAACCACATGATCTCCAGGACAGGGTTGCCGTACAACTCTGGCGCGGAATGTGTCCTAGTGGACCTTCGAATAGCAACTTGATCTGAAGTTTCATGATCATCATCATTAACTTCCTCTCTAGCCGGTGTAGGCTCCACGAAAACAACTTCCCATGCTGCGCTACTCTCCGGTTCGAGTGGAGGTACGATTAACTCATCAAGTTCTATTTTCCTCCCACTTACTTCTTTCGAGAGAAACTCTTTCTCGAGAAAGGATCCATTCTTGGCAACAAAGACTTTGCCTTCGGATTTGAGGTAGACGGTATACCCAATAGTCTCTTTGGGATATCCTATGAAGACACACTTTTCCGCTTTGGGTTCGAGCTTCTCAGGTTGAAGTTTCTTCACATAAGCATCGCATCCCCAAACTTTTAGAAATGATAGCTTAGGTTTCTTTCCAAACCATAATTCATACGGTGTCGTCTCAACGGACTTTGATGGTGCCCTATTTAAAGTGAATGCAACAGTCTCTAATGCATACCCCCAAAATGATAGCGATAAGTCGGTAAGAGACATCATAGATTGAACCATATCCAATAGAGTGCGATTACGACGTTCAGCCACACCATTTCGCCGAGGTGTGCCAGGCGGCATGAGTTGTGAAACAATCCCACATTTCCTTAGGTGCGTGCCAAACTCGTGACTTAAATATTCTCTGCCACGATCAGATCGTAGGCACTTTATTTTCGTGTCATGTTGATTCTCCACCTCACTCTGAAATTCCTTGAACCTTTCAAAGGTTTCAGACTTGTGTTTCATTACGTTGATATACCCATATCTTCTCAAGTCATCGGTGAGGGTGAGAACATAACGGTAGCCACCACGAGCCTCGATGCTCATTGGACCGCATACATCGGTATGTATTATCTCCAACAAATCAGTTGCTCGCTCCATTGTTTCGGAGAACGGAGTCTTGGTCATCTTGCCCATGAGGCATGGTTCGCACGTGTCAAATGATTCAAAATCAAGAGACTCCAAAAGTCCATCAGCATGGAGCTTCTTCATGCGCTTGACACCAATATGACCAAGGCGGCAGTGCCACATGTAAGTGGGACTATCGTTATCAATCTTACATCTTTTGGTACTCACACTATGGACATGTGTAACATCACGTTCGAGATTCATCAAAAATAAACCATTGACCAGCGGAGCATGACCATAAAACATTTCTCTCATATAAATAGAACAACCATTATTCTCATATTTAAATGAGTAGCCATCTTGCATCAAGCGAGATCCAGATACAATGTTCATGCTCAAAGTTGGTACTAAATAATTATTATTAAGGTTTAAAAGTAATCCCGAAGGTAGATTTAGAGGTAGCATGCCGACGATGATCACATCGACCTTGGAACCATTCCCAACGTGCATCGTCACCTCGTCCTTTGTGAGTCTCCGCTTATTCCCCAGCTCCTGCTTGGAGTTACAAATGTGAGCAACTGCACTGGTATCAAATACCCAGGAGCTACTACGAGCACTGGTAAGGTACACATCAATGACAAGTATATCACATATACCTTTAACGTTGACGGCCTTCTTATCCGCTAAGTACTTGGGGCAGTTCCGCTTCGAGTGACCGGTACCCTTGCAATAAAAGCACTCAGTCTCAGGCTTGGGTCCATTCTTGTTCTTCTTCCCGACAACTTGCATACCGGGCACGGCAACAGCTTTGCCGTCCTTATTGAAGTTCTTCTTACCCTCGCCTTTCTTGAAACTAGTGGTCTTATTCACCATCAACACTTGATGCTCCTTTCTGATCTCGACCTCCGCTGATTTCAGCATCGAGTACAACTCAGGAATGGACTTCTCCATACCTTGCATGTTGTAGTTCATCACAAAGCTCTTGTAGCTAGGTGGAAGCGACTTGAGGATTCTGTCAATGACCGAGTCATCCGGGAGATTAACTCCCAGTTGAGTCAAGCGGTTGTGCAACCTAGACATTTTGAGTATGTGCTCACTGACAGAACTATTCTCCTCCATCTTACAGCTGAAGAAATTGTCTGAGACATCATATCTCTCGACCCGGGCATGAGCTTGGAAAACCAGTTTCAGCTCTTGGAACATCTCATATGCTCCGTGTTGCTCAAAACGCTTTTGGAGCCCCGGTTTTAAACTGTAAAGCATGCCATACTGAACGAGGGAGTAATCATCACAACATGTCTGCCAAGTGTTCATAACATCTTGTTCTGCTGGGAGAATGGGTGCGTCACCTAGCGGTGCTCCTAGGACATACAATCTCTTGGAAGCTATGAGGATAATCCTCAAGATACAGACCTAGTCCACATAGTTGCTTCCATCATCTTTCAGCTTGGTTTTCTCTAGGAACGCGTTGAAGTTGAGGGTGACATTAGCGTTGGCCATTGGATCTACAATATAGATTGTAAAGACAATTTTAGACTAAGTTCATGATAATTAAGTTCACATAATCAAATTATTTAATGAACTCCCACTTAGATAGACATCTCCCTAGTCATCCAAGTGATACATGATCCATGTCAACTAGCCCGTGTCCGATCATCACGTGAGATGGATTAGTCATCTATAGTGAACATCTCCATGTTGATCGTATCTTCTATATGACTCATGTTCGACCTTTCGGTCTTCCGTGTTCTGAGGCCATGTCTGTACATGCTAGGCTCGTCAAGTCAACCTAAGTGTTTTGCGTGTGTAAATCTGGCTTACACCCGTTGTATGCGAACGTTAGAACCTATCACACCCGATCATCACATGGTGCTTCGGAACAACGATCCTTAGCAACGGTGCACAGTTAGGGTGAACAGTTTTCTTGAAATTTTATTGAGAGATCATCTTATTTACTACCGTCGTTCTAAGAAAATAAGATGTAAACATGATAAACATCACATGCAATCAATATAGTGACATGATATGGCCAATATCATCTTGCTCCTTTGATCTCCATCTTTGGGGCACCATGATCATCACTGTCACCGGCACGACACCATGATCTCCATCATCGTGTCTTCATGAAGTTGTCTCGCCAACTATTACTTCTACTACTATGGCTAACGTTTAGCAATAAAGTAAAGTAATTACATGGCGTTTATGATTGACACGCAGGTTATACAATAAAATAAGACAACTCCTATGGCTCCTGCCGGTTGTCATACTCATTATATGCAAGTCGTGAATCCTATTACAAGAACATGATCAATCTCATACATCAAAATGCATCACATCATATTCTTTGCCCATATCACATCACAAGGCATATGCTGCAAAAACAAGTTAGACGTCCTCTAATTTGTAGTTGCAAGTTTTTACGTGACTGCTATAGGTTTCTAGCAAGAACGTTTCTTACCTACGCCAAAACCACAACGGATATGCCAATTGCTATTTACCCTTCATAAGGACCCTTTTCATCGAATCCGATCCGACTAAGGTGGGAGAGACAGACACCCGCTAGCCAACCATATGCAACAAGTGCATGTCAGGCAGTGGAACCAGTCTCACGTAAGCGTACGTGTAAAGTCGGTCCGTGCCGTTTCATCCACAATACCGTCGAATCAAGATAAGACTAGTAGTGGTAAGAAAATTAACAAGATCGACATGCACAACAACTTGTGTTCTACTCGTGCATAGATTCTACGCACAGACCTAGCTTTGATGCCACTGTTGGGAGACGTAGTAGTAAATCAAAATTTTCCTACGACCACCAAGATCAATCTATGAAGAAACCAGCAACGAGTAAGAGGAGAGTGCATCTTCATACCCTTGAAGATCGCTAAGCGGAAGCATTACAAGAACGCGGTTGGTGGAGTCATACTCGCAACGATTCAGATCGCGGTGGATTCCGATCTAAGCGCCGAACAACGACGCCTCTGCGTTCAACACACGTACAGCCCGGTGACGTCTCCTACGCCTTGATCCAGCAAGGAGGAATGAGAGGTTGAGGGAGAGCTCCGGCAGCACGACGGCGTGATGGCTGTGGAGCTGCGTGGTACTCCGGCAGAGCTTTGCCAAGCACTACGGAGGAGAAGGAAGAGGGATGGGGCTGCCCGAGAGAGAGAGAGAACTCGTGTCATGTGTTAGCAGCCTCCAAAACCCCCACTATATATAGGAGGAGGGCAGGGGAGGGTGCAACCCCTAGGGTTCCCACCCTAGGGGTGGCGGCAGCCCCAAATGGGATCTGGCTGCCGACCAGAGAGGGGAGAGGGGGAGGGCGCAGCCCTAGTGGGCCTTAGGCCCATCTGGGTCTAGAGTTTCCCCTCCCTCCCACCTTTCGTGCGCCTTGGGCCAGGGTGGAGGGCGCACCAGCCCACTCTAGGGCTGGTCCCTTCCACTCTCGGCCCACGCAAACCTCTAGGGCTGGTGGACCCCTGGAACCCTTCCGGTGGTCCCGGTACGCTACCGCTAATTCCCAAAACTCTTCCGATGACCAAAACCTCACTCCCTATATATGAATCTTTACCTCTGGACCATTCGGAGCTCCTCGTGACGTCGAGGATCTCATCCGGGACTCCGAAAAACCTTCGGTAACCACATACACTATTTCCCTATAACCCTAGCGTCATCGAACCTTAAGTGTGTAGACCCTACGGGTTCGGCAGACACGTAGACATGATCGAGACACCTCTCCGGTAACCAACAGCGGGATCTGGATACCCATGTTGGCTCCCACATGCTCCATGATGATCTCATCGGATGAACCACGACGTCGGGGATTCAATCAACCCCGTATACAATTCCCTTTGTCTATCGATATGATACTTGCCCGAGATTCGATCGTCGGTATCCCTAT
Source organism: Hordeum marinum (assembly GCA_022496015.1). Classification (NCBI taxonomy): domain Eukaryota; kingdom Viridiplantae; phylum Streptophyta; class Magnoliopsida; order Poales; family Poaceae; genus Hordeum; species Hordeum marinum. Next base: position 39,653,148 of record CM039673.1, read on the forward strand.
ACCTTGTTCAATCTCGTTACCGACAAGTCTCTTTACTCATTCCATAACACATCATCCCGTGGCTAACTCCTTAGTCACATTGAGCTCATTATGATGATGTCTTACCGAGTGGGCCCAGAGCTACCTCTTCATCACACGGAGTGATAAATCCCAGTCTCGATTCGTGCCAACCCAACAGACACTTTCGGAGATACCCGTAGTGTACCTTTATAGACACCCAGTTACGTTGTGACGTTTGGCACAACCAAAGCATTCCTACGGTATCCGGGAGTTGCACAATCTCATGGTCTAAGGAAATGATACTTGACATTGGAAAAGCTTTAGCAGACGAACTACACGATCTTGTGCTATGCTTAGGATTGGGTCTTGTCCATCACATCATTCTCCTAATGACGTGATCCCGTTATCAATGACATCCAATGTCCATGGTCATGAAATCGTGACTATCTATTGATCAACAAGCTAGCCAACTAGAGGCTCACTAGGGACATGTTGTGGTCTATGTATTCACACATGTATTACGGATTCCGGTTAACACAATTATAGCACGAACAATAGACAATTATCATGAACAAGGAAATACAATAATAACCATTTTATTATTGCCTCTAGGTCATATTTCCAACAAAAATGTCATAATAGGTAGGTATGGTGGATGTTTTGAGGAAGATATAATGAGGCTTATGTGCAACAGAGCGTATCATGTCACAAGGTTTGGATGCACCGGCGAATATTTACACCGACCCTTGAGGTGAGAATGGGATATGCACGGTACCGAAGAGGCTAGCAAATATGAGTAGGTGAAGATGAGTATGTACATGGTGTAACATTAGTCATAAAGAACTCACATACTTATTGCAAAGTTTTATTAGTTTTATCACAAATTAAAGTACTCCTCGCATGCCCCGAGGGAGGAGGTTGGTAGGAGTTAACCATCGCGCGCCCCCGACTCGAAACAACACTAGGATTTTAACGAGGAATATAAATGCTCACACATCATCACCATGCCTCTTTAATTTTTAGATGAATAACAAGTTAACACCTCTTAATATCGACACTTCTATGAATCAAAAAATTTGTACTCACACCTTATTCATATTACCACATCAATGTCATTAACCCACAACTTCTCTACATGTGCTACACTATGGTTTTGATTATCATTCATTGAATACTTAATATTCTCAGACTAGTCTTATGACCCGCACGAAATACCATCACAATTACTCAGCTCTCAAACAAATATAAGTGAAGAACGAGAGCATATTATTTCTATAAAATCTACACACCACCGTGCTAAAAAAGATGTTAGTGAAGTACTAGAGCAACTTCCTAGCTAAAAAGATATAATGAAGCACATCGAGTATTCAAACAAATTATCATGAAGGTGTTTCTATCTCAAATAGGTGTGTCCAGAAAAATACGATTGTAACAAAATGAAAGTAAAAGGAAACAAAACCAAACGACGCTGCAAGCAAAACACATATCATGTGATGAATAAAAATATAGCTCCAAGTGACATACCGATGGATTGAGACGAAAGAGGGGATGCCTTCCCGGGCATCCCCAAGCTTAGATGATTGAGCCTCCTTAGAATTATACTTGGGGTTCCTTTGGCATCCCCAAACTTGGGCTCTTACTACACCTTATTCCGTAGTCCATCATGATCACACCCAAAACTTGAAAACTTCAATCACACAAAACTCAACAAAATATTGTGAGATCCGTTAGTATAAGAAACATATTGCATACTTGTGGTGCTGTGATAAATTTATTCAAATTCATTTTTGCATAATAGGTACTGTATTATAACTTTCCCATGGCTTACACCCCCGATATAATTCATGGCATAATCAAAACAAGCAAACTATGCAAGCAAAACAAAATATGTTTAAAACAGAGCAATGTGTAGGAATATGTAAATATCCCATACTTATGTAACTCTAAAAATTCTGTAAAATTAGGAAAATGTAAATAATTTGTGTAAAAATACTATGTTAAATTTTCAGATCATTATCACGCTCTAGTAAAAAACGAAAATTCTTGCACTGGAGTCAAAGTTTCCGTTTTAGATTCAGCATCGTTTGTACTCATCTTGTGAGCCATCCTAAAGGCTTTACTTGGAACAAACACTAATTAAGACATAAAAACATAATAATTACATAGGAAAAAATCATGTTATCAAACAAAACATAAAGTAAAAACCAAAATAAAAATACATATTGGGTTGCCTCCCAACAAGCGCTATTGTTTTATGCCTCTAGCTAGGCATAATGCATAGTTTCAAGTGTTGTCATCTTTGACACTCAACCCATAGGTAGCTGTCATGATTGATTCATAAGGTGGTTTAATTATATTACTATGGAAATTTTACATCCCCTTATTTAATGGGAATTGGAATCTTATGTTCCCCTCTTTTATATCAATAATTACACCTATACTTCGTAAAAAATGGTCTTACAAGTATTATGGGACAAGAAGGAGTGCAATCACTATCAAGCACAATGAAATATACAAGCATATAATATTTGTTTGCAATAATAAGTACATAATTAATCCTACCTAAAGTTTTCTTGATGGTAGAATCTGCAAGATGCAAGTTTAGGGAACACTTCAATATTAGTGAGACCAATCACATCACATAAAGTTTTTAGTATGGTTGAAATACTAGAACCAAGGTCACACAAAGCATTCCATTCATATTTATTTATACTTATTTTTATAGTAGGTTCCCACTCGTCATACAATTTTCTAGGAATAGAAGTTTTAAGCTGAAGTTTCTCATCATAAGCTTAGCTTCTACTATATGTTCAGTAAAAGCTTTGTTTTTTTCATAATAATTGGGTGAGCTAATAATGGATCGAATAAAGGAAATACATTCTACTAAATAGCATTTATCATAATTAAAGTCCTTATAAACCAAGATAGTGGGCAGATCGCTAGTTAATTTTTTGACCTCTCCAAACTTACCTTTTCAGTTTTAACATTAGAATCATCACCCTCCAAGCAAATGGGATGATCCTTAAGTAAAGTTGACTCATCTCCAGTACCTTTATCATTTATATTAAGAGATGTAAAAAAAGATTCAATAGGAGAAAAATCAATCATTTTAAGATCTTCATCATCATTCCTACAAAAAGCAGGCGGAAGAGCTTTTTCTAAGAATTCTCGCTTAGCTCTCAACTTAGTGGTCCTCTCCTTACTTTAATTAATAGATAATTGTATAGATTTAATAGTATCATTAAAATCACACTTGGGTGGCAAAGACTTATTTTTAAGAGTTTCAACATCAAGAGCAATTATATCCATGTTTTTAGCCAAAGTATCCATCATATGTAACTGTTCTTCTACCGTAGTATTGAAAACCTTTTGAGAAGTAATAAATTCTTTAATTGTGTTATCAAGGTAAAAAGGTATCCTATTAGATTTTTTAGAAGCATTTCCATAAGAATTACCATAGTTTTTGAAGGAATTACCGGGATACGGTCTAGCATTTAAATTTCCTCTATAAGCATTGTTGTTGAAATTATTTCGCGAGATGAAGTTCACATCAATAGAATCATTATTTTGTTCAAGCAAAGTAGACAAAGGCATATAATTGGGATCAACATTAGTATTTTTACTAGCAACCATATTCATAAGAGCATCCACTTTTTCACTCAAAGTAGCGATTTCTTTGACATAATTTACCTTCTTACCAGTTGGAGCTCTTTCGGTATGCCATTGAGAATAATTTGTCATAATGTTGTACATAAGGTTTGTGGCCTCTCGTAAGGTCACATCCATAAAGGTACCACCTATGGTGGAATCTAGAAGATTTCTGGACACAAAGTTTAGTCCAACATAGAAATTTTGGATAATTATCCACATGTTTAAGCCATGAGGTGAACAATTTGTTATCATCAATTTCATTCTCTCCCAAGCTTGAGCAACATGTTCTTGATCTTGCTGTTTGAAATTCATTATTTGATTTCTAAGGGAGATAATATTAGGAGGAAGAAAGTACTTGGCAATAAAAGCATCTTTACACTTATCCCATGTTCCAATACTATTATGAGGTAATGATGAAAACCAAGCTTTAGCACTGTCTCTTAGTGAAAAAGGGAATAATTTTAATTTCACGGTATCATTATCCATATTCCTTTTCTTTTGAATGTCACATAATTCAACAAAGGTATTAAGATGTGACGCGGGATCCTCATTAGGACTTCCCGAAAATTGATCTTTCATGAAAAGATTGAGCAATCCAACATTAATATCAAATGCCTCCGCACTAGTGACGGGTGGTATAGGAGTACTAATAATATCATTATTATTAGTATTTCAGAAATCACATAACTTAGTAGTATCTTGAGACATGGTGACCACACAAGAAAAACTAGCAAGACAAGCAAACTAGCAAGTGAAGAAACTAGTAACGAGCAAAGTTAAATATTTTTTATTTTTCATTTTTATGAGACAAGCTAAATATAACAGCAAATAAAAGGAAGAACAAGTGAATGAAATTTTGTGCGAAGTTACTTGGTAGTTGGTGATGGTATTCCCTGTCAACGGCAATGATCATGAAGTTCTCTAGTGGCATCTATCATAAGCAAAGCATACGGTGGGTAAACAAATTACTATTGGGCAATTGATAGAAAAGTGAATAATTATGCGATGTTCACGACAATGATCATGTGTATAGATGCATCACGTCCATAAGCAAATAGGCTGACTCCTACCTGCACCTGCTACTATTACTCCACTTCAAGGGCGCTTCTATGCTTGCCTCTCTACATATTAAGTTCATGACAAACGGAGTAATGCTTGGGGAATGATGACATGATGTAGACAAAGTAAACTCAACTAATATGAATAAACCCCATCATTTTATCCTTAGTATCAACAACACAAAGACACAATTTGTCCCATTCTGTCACTGGGATATAGAAACTCGTCAGGTTGAACCTACTACAACACACCACTCCCACTGAAGAAATATCAATCTAGTTGGCCAAACTATCTCAATAGATCGGAGAGCATTACAAAGCTATGATGATTATGCAAATAAGAATCATAGTAATCAGGTTTGACTCAAATAATTTTCATGAATAATCTGAAAACGAACTCACAATTCATCGGATCCGAACAAACACACCATACAAAGGGATTACATCGAATAGATCAAGGCAAAAATGCGATCAACATTGTATTGAAGATCGAGAGAGATAGAGATTGTCATGTAGGTACTACCTGCAGACCCGTAGGTATGTGGTGAACTACTCACACTTGATGGTGAGGGCAGAAAGGTTGATGAAGAGGCCCTCCGTGATCGATCTTCCCTCCGGCAGGGTGCCAGAACAGAGGTGTAGTTGGCCACCCGTCGGATCAGAGACTTGTGGCGGCAGAAAAAGTGTTTCAGGAGTGCTTCTGATGTTTTTAGGGTAGTAGTGAATTTATAGGCCAGAGAATGACATCGGGGGACACTCCAGGGGGGCACCACATATATGGCCGCGCCCCTTAGGGGCGTCTTGGCCCTCCTCCGAAGCTTCTAGGTCTTGTATTGGTCTAGAAAAATTCACCAAAAAGTTTCATGGCAATTGGACTCCGTTTGGTATGGTAACTCTGAAAAGGAAAAAACACGTAGAAAACAGGAACTTGCACTAGGCACTGGATCAATAGGTTAGTTCTCAAAAATATTATAAATTGGTAAATAAATACCCAAAAAGTATACTACAATGATAATATATTAGCATGGAACAATCAAAAATTATATATGTGTTGGAGACATATCACATTCCTACCCGTGACCCAAATTGAGTAATATGGTTATGAAGTTTTTTATCTGACTGCTCAATTGGTTCACTAGTAATCATTTTCTTTTCAATAACATCAAGCGTTTGCATGAAATGTTCCAAAGTCAAAATAGTTTCATTAATGTTAATGGGTGGTGCTCCCATAAGATTTTCAATAGCATTATAAACATCCAAAGTGTGACATAATAAGAAATTGCCAGCGGTGATGGTGTCAAGGACAAACCTATACCAAGTTGTCACACCAGCATAGAAATTACGAAGCAAGGTAGTGGTGGATTGCTTAGGAGTTGATTTATTTTGAGTGTTGCAAATCCTATACCATGCATCCTTCAAACTTTCTCCTCCCCTTTGTCTAAAATTGAGTACCTCGTTATCGGGAGTAACGCGAACAAAATAAGAACTAGCCATAGAAATAAGTAACAAGCAAAGATAAATATTTTTGTATTCTTGATTTTTATGAAGCAACTAAATATAACAACAAATAAAAAGAAGAACAAGTGAATGCCAATTTGTGGGAAGTTACTTGAGAGTTGGTGGTGATATTCCCTGGCAATGGCTCCAGAAATCCTTCCTGATACTTATGATGTGTGTTGGGTTTTCCATGAAGAGGAACGGGTAAGTATTTCCCTCAGTTATGACACCAAGGTTTAGCGAACCAATAGGAATATCAATCCACAACCCTCTTCAGTGGCTGCACGCAAAAGAACAAACAATTTGCACCCAACGCGGGCAAGAGGGTTGTCAATCCCTTGATCTCGTTATTTGCTAGCAAGTGAAGTGTGTAGATAATAGTAGATAATTATAAATTCCAAAATAAAATAAAATGTAAATAATGGCAGCAAGGTAAAGATAAGATTTGTGAATATATAAGTGAATAGACCTGGGGGCATAGTTTTCCCTAGCGGCATCTCTCATGAAAGTAAGCATACGGTGGGTAAACAAATTACTGTTGGGCAATTGATAGAAAAGTGCACGGTTATGTGATATTCACGACAATGATCATGTGTATATAGGCATCACGTCCAAAACAATCAGGCCAACCCCTGCGTGGACCTATTACTACTACTCCACTTCAAGGGCTCTTCTATGATTGCCTCTCTACGTATTAATTTCATGACAAACAGAGTAATGCTTGAAGAACGATGACATGATGTAGACAAAGTAAACACAATCAATATGAATAAAACCCATCATACTATCCTTAGTGGAAACAACACAAAGACGTATCTTGTCCCCTTCTGTCACTGGGATATAGAAACCCATCAGGTTGAACCCACTACAATGCACCCCTCTCACTAAAGAAAGATCAATCTTCTTGGCCAAAGCAAATCAATATATCAGAGAGAATTACGAAGCTATAATGATCATTGATGTCTACTACACAACTTGTTCTTGTAGACTTGTGTTGGGCCTCCAAGCACAAAGTTTTGTAGGATAGTAGCAAATTTCCCTCAAGTGGATGACCTAAGGTTTATCAATCCGTGGGAGGTGTAGGATGAAGATGGTCTCTCTCAAACAACCCTCCAATCAAATATAAGCAATCTGTTGTGTCCCCAACACACCAAATACAGTGGTAAATTGTATAGGTGCACTAGTTCGGCGAATAGATGGTGATAGAAGTGTAGTAATGATAGTAGATATTGATTTTTGTAATAGTAACAATAAAAACAGAAAGGTAGCAAGTAACAAAAGTGACCACAAACGGTATTGCAATGCTTGAAAACAAGGCCTAGGGTCCGTACTTTCGCTAGTGCAATCTCTCAACAATGCTAATATAATTGGATCACATAACCATCCCTCAACATGCAACGAAGAATCACTCCAAATTTCTTATCTAGCAGAGAACATAAGAAGAAATTGTTTGTAGAGTATGAAATCACCTTAAAGTTATCCTTTCGATTGATCTATCGAAGAGTTCGTACTAAAATAATACCAAGTTATCCTTTCCAATCGAGCTATCTAAGAGTTTGTACTAGAATAACACCATACGATGCACATCAACCAACTGTAATGTCACCTAGATACTCTAATGTCACTATAATTATCCATGGGTTAGTTATACGATACACATCAAACAATTTCAGATTCATAATACTCAATCCAACACAAAGAACCTCAAAGAGTGCCCCAAGATTTCTATTGGAGAACAAGGTATGAAAACGTGCAATCAACCCCTATCCATAGATCCCCAAGGTCACCGGAATCCGCAAGTTCAGGCCTTAACATATATCAAGTGAATCACTTGAATACCCCAATGTCACTACGGGTATCCGCATGCAAGACATACATCAAGTCCTCTCAAATCCATAAAAGTATTCAATCCGATAATAACAAAATCTCAAAGGGAAAACTCAATTCATCACAACAAGATATAGAGGGGAAAACACCGTATGATCCAACTATATTAAAAAATCCCGTGATACATCAAGATCGTGCCATCTCAAGAACATGAGAAAGAGAGATTAAATACATAGCTACTAGTACAAACCGTCAGCTCTGAGGGTGGACTACTCCCTCCTCATCATGGAGACCATAGGGATGATGAAGATGGCCTTCAAAGATGATCTACCCTCTCCGACAATGTACTGGAACGCCTCCAGATCGGTTTTTCAATGATACAAAGAGTTACGACAGCAGAACGAGAAGTCTAGAGTTATTTTTGATGGTTTCTGTATTTATAGGATATTTGAGCATCAGTTTCACGCGAAGATGGGCCACGAGGAGAGCACAAGACACCAGGGCACATCGGAAGGGCCTGGAGCGCCTTGGTGGGTTCTGCCCACCTCATGGCTCTTCTGCCCCTCCAACGAAGGTTCTAGTGCCTCTTTTGTTCCAAAAAAATCGTAAAAAAGTTTTGTTGCATTTGGAGAACTTTGATTTCTAGACAAAAACAACACCATGGTAGTTCTGCTGAAAACAACGTCAGTCCGGGTTAGTTCTAAATAAATCATATAAAGTGCATCAAAACCATATAAAAGTATTGTAAACATAGGTGAATATGGCATGAATACTTCATAAATTGTAGAGACATTGGAGACGTATCAGCATCCCCAAGCTTAATTCCTACTCGTCCTCGAGTAGGTAAATGACAAAAGAAATAATTTATGAAGTGTGAATGCTAGCATAGTGCATAAGTTTGATCAATGATAATTTCAACCACTTTTACTAGCATCATAACAACAACTCTTCCTCATAAAACTCATCATGATAAAGTAGCAACCAATTCACGTGTTATGGTTCAAACAATGAATTCTCTTGAAACTTAACAACCTATGTTCTTAGTCACCAAACAATTGCAATTCAACTTATTCTCAACAAAGTCTAAGTAAGAGCTTGATGGCCCACAAGTATAGGCGATCTATCATAGTCCTTTCGATAAGTAAGAGTATCGAACCCAATGAGGAGCAGAAGGAAATGACAAGCGGTTCTCAGTAAGGTATTCTCTGCAAGCATTGAAATTATCAGTAACAGATAGTTTTGTCATAAGATAATTCGTAACGGGTAGCAAGTAACAATTATAACAAAGGTGCAGCAAGGTGGCCCAATCCTTTTTATAGCAAAGGACAAGCCTGGACAAACTCTTATATAAAGCAAAGCACTCCCGAGGACACATGGGAATTTATGTCAAGTTAGTTTTCATCATGCTCACTTGATTCACGTTCGTTACTTTGATAATTTTATATGTGGGTGGACCAATGCATGGGTGCTTCCCTTACTTGGACATGCCTCCCACTTATGATTAACCCCTCCCGCAAGGATCCGCAACTACGAAACAAGAATTAAGATAAACCTAACCATAGCATGAAACGTGTGGATCCAAATCAGCCCCTTACGAAGCAACGCATAAACTAGGGTTTAAGCTTCTGTCATTCTAGCAACCCATCATCTACTTATTACTTCCCAATGCCTTCCTCTAGACCCGAGCAATGACGAAGTGTTATGTAGTCGACGTTCACATAACATCACTAGAGGAGAGACAACATACATCTCATCAAAATATCGAACAAATACCAAATTCACATGATTACTTATACCAAGACTTATCCCATGTCCTGAGGAACAAACATAACTAATCACAAAACATGTTCATGTTCATAATCATAGGAGTATTAATGATGATCAAGGATTTGAACATATAATCTTCCACCAAGTAAACCAACTAGCATCAACTACAAGGAGTAATCAACACTACTAGCAACCCACATGTACCAATCTGAGGTTTTGAGACAAAGATCGGATAGAAGAGATGAACTAGGGTTTGGAGAGGAGATGGTGCTGATGAAGATGTTGATGGAGATTGACCCCCTCTCAATGAGAGGATCGTTGGTGGTGAGAAGGGCTTCGATTTCCCCCTCCCGGAGGGAAGTTTCACCGGCAGGATCGCCCTGCCAGAGCTCTAGATTGGTTCTGCCCAAGTTCCGCCTCGAGACGGTGATGCTTCATCCCGAAAGGTATCGTATGTTTTTTTCCTCGACGAAACCCTCCATACAGCAGAAGATGGGCACCGGAGGGCTGCTAGGTGGGCCACAAGCTCGCTAGCCGTGGCCAGGGGGATGGGGGGGGGGGGCGGCCAGCTGGCTTGTGGTTCCCTGGTGGGCCTCCTGATGTATTTATTTCACCCATTATTTTTTATATATTCCAAAATAATTCTCTATAGATTTTCAGGACTTTTGGATTTGCGCATAATAGGTATCTCAGATTTGCTCCTTTTCCAGTCCAGAATTCCAGCTGCCGGCATTCTCCCTCTTCATGTAAACCTTGTAAAATAAGAGACAAAAGGCATAAGTATTGTACCAAAATGTGTAATAACAGCCCATAATGCAATAAATATCAATACAAAATCATGATGCAAAATGGACGTATCAACTCCCCCAAGCTTAGACCTCGCTTGTCCTCAAGCGAAAGTCGAAATCGATAAATATGCCCACATATTTAGAGATAGAGGTGTCAATAAAAATAAAATACGGACATGAGGGCATCATGATCATCTTTAGAACAGCAATATATATTGACATATAATTTCTTATGCGAAAGTAATAATTCATTCACAATGGCAAAGTATGAATCAAGAACTCTATTGAGAACTCACAAACTATGATCTCAGTGATTGAAGCAATTCCAATTTATCATAACATGGGAAAGATTCAATATAAGAACTTGTAAAGCAAACCCACATACTCAATCATCTTTTAGTATTTCACAATTGCTAACACTCACGAGGTACCTATGAGTTCAAAGTTTCAATCGTACACAGAGAAAGATAGGGGCTTATAGTGTTGCCTCCCAACTATTTACCTCAAGGGTAACGTCAATAGTACTAACTCATGCTCACCCACTTCCGAGTGGATATATGTGCCTAGATCATTCCCCAACATGTGGCACTTGCCAGAAGATAAAGATGAAAATAACGAAGGTGATTGAGATCACCACCAGTCTTGCACAAAGGTAAGTACTAGAAAATAAAAGTAACAGATAAGCCCTTCGCAAAGGGAAGCGGAGGTTGTCATGCGCTTTTATAATTGGATGCACAATCTCTTAATGCAAAAGAACGTCACTTTATATTGCCCCTTGTGATAGAGAACTTTATTATGCAGTTTGTCGCTTTTATGTCTTCCCTATCACAAGTTTGTATAAAGTTTAGTTTCCTCACACTAATAGATCACACATATTTAGAGAGAAATTTTTATTGCTTGCACCGATGACAACTACTTGAAGGATCTTATTCTATCCTTAGGTATGTATGGTGGACTCTCATGGCAAAACCGGTTTAAGGGTGTTTGGATGCAGAAGTAGTATCTGTACTTGGTGCGGGAGTTTTGGCTGATATGAGGTGGAAGCAAGCAACACATGTTGAGGGATCTATAACAATATAACTTCATTTCGGAAATAAGCAAACATAAACCATTATGTTGTCTTCCTTGTCCAACATCAACTTCTTAACATATACTATTTTAATGAGTGCTCACAATCATAGAAGATGTCCAAGATAATATATTTATATGTGAACCTCTCTTTCTTTATTACTTCCATTTAATTGCCCAAATGACCAACAACTATGTTTGTCAACCCACAACAGGTTTCAATCGACATACTTTTTACATGTGAAGTCATCACTCCCCATAAGTTTTTCATATGTACTCTTTGCTTTTATTCTGCACTTCTTTCTACTTCATCTTTCTATGTATTAAGATCATACCAAGCAAGGCCCTCAACTCAAAAGCACTTTTCATTATATAACTCACGGACTTGCTTACATAGGGGGAATCATAAAGCAAAGACTCAAAGCTAGATCACACGAGAACTTTATTCTACTAGATGAAGATATAACCAAAAGGATTGAACTGAGAAAAGGTGATGAAAATAAAATAAAAATAAAAGATGTGATGGTGATACGATACCGGGGCATCTCCCCCAAGCTTGGAACAAGCCAAGGGGAGTGCCCACACCCATGTGTTTAGTTGTCTGGATTCGGAGGTGGTGATGCTATATACTTGGCAGTGAGGCCCTTTAGAATACGGTTCTCCTCCTCGAGCTTGTTATTTTGCCATCTGAGATCCATTATTTCCTTGTAAAGTTTTTCAGAGATGGCTAGAGCGTCTTTAACCCATGGATGTTTCATTGCTGCAGGGGAAAAAGCAACACTCCTCTTCATATTTTCAAAAGTAAGAAATTTAGCATTGGCAGGGATAACCGAATTCGGAATTGCTAAGCTTTGAAGTTCTTCCAGCTTGGCTCCAGGTAGTGAATGAGAGGTAACTTCTTGGTGTTCCTCCATGGCATCTATCCTTTTCAAATCGGCCTTTATCGCTTCTTCAGTAGCTGGCCCGAAGCAGTTCTCCCCGACCGACTCTTGCAAAGACATCTTGCTCTAAATCTGCTGCAGAAACGACTCAAAAAGAAAACGGAAGGTATTGTTGTGATATGAGAATCAAAACCTCCGGGAGATTATATAATGAATTTTTACTGACCTGAAGGAGTATGCCACAAGAAAACGGAGTCCGTGTGGTGCACAAGGTGGCCACAAGCCCTAGAGGCACGGCCAGGGGGTGGCCGCACCGAGCAGGCTTGTCGCCTCCCTGTGCATTATTCGGACTATGTTAAATTTTCCTAAATTTTTAAATATTCCAAAACAGATGAAAATTGCCATAGAGAAAGTTTTGGAGTCTTTTTTACTTACCGTACCACGTACCTATTCCTTTTCGGAGTTTGAAACGTTCTGGTAAGTCTCCCTAATGTACTCCTCCGGAGTTATGGTATTGATGATATTGGTTTCAACATTTATGGGAGTACCTAAGATATAATGTTTGATTCTTTGACCGTTCACCACCTTCGGGTTTGTGCCTTCGGCGTTGTTAATCTTGATGGCACTGGAACGGTATACCTCTTCGACGACGTAAGGACCTTCCCATTTAGAGAGAAGTTTTCCTGCAAAAAATGTTAAACGAGAATTGTATAGCAAGACATGATCACCTACATTAAATTCACGCTTTTGTATCCTTCTATCATGCCATCTCTTAACCTTTTCTTTAAACAACTTAGCATTCTCATAGGCTTGGGTTCTCCATTCATCAAGTGAGCTAATGTCAAGTAACCTCTTCTCACCAGCAAGTTTGAAATCATAATTGAGCTCTTTGATTGCCCAATAAGCCTTATGTTCTAGCTCTAGAGGTAAGTGACATGCTTTACCATAAACCATCTTATACAGAGACTTACCCATAGGATTTTTGTAAGCAGTTCTATAAGCCCACAATGCATCGTCGAGTTTCTTAGACCAATTCTTCCTAGATCTATTAATAGTCTTTTGCAAAATCAATTTAATCTCTCTATTTCTCTATTCTACTTGACCACTAGACTGAGGATGACAAGGAGATCCAACTCTATGATTAACGTCATATTTAGCGAGCAATTTACGAAAAGCACCATGAATAAAATGTGAGCCACCATCAGTCATCAATTATCTAGGGACTCCAAATCTAGGGAAAATAACTTCTTTAAGCATTTTAATAGAAGTGTTATGATCAGCGCTACTAGTTGGAATAGCTTCTACCCACTTAGCGACATAATCAACAACAACTAGAATATGACTATACTCGTTAGATTGTGGAAAAGGCCCCATATAATCAAAGCCCCAACCATCAAATGGTTCGATAACAAGAGAGTTATTCATAGGCATTTCCTGATGTCTACTAATATTACCAATTCTTTGACATTCATCATAGGATAAGACAAACTTACGAGCATCCTTGAAGAGAGTAGGTCCATAAAACCCAGATTGTAGTGCCTTGTGTGCAGTTCTATCTCCAGCGTGATGTCCTCCGTAGGCTTCGGAGTGACACTTGCGTAAGATCTGTTCCTGTTCATGCTAAGGTGCACAACATCTAATAATACCATCTAATCCTTCTTTATAAAGATGTGGGTCGTCCCAAAAGTAATGCCTTAAATCATAGAAGAATGTTTTGTTCTGTTGGTATGTGAAACTAGGAGATATAAATTTAGCAACAATGTAATTGGCGTAATCAGCATACCAAGGAGCATTATGTGAAGTATTCACGACAGCTAATTGTTCATCAGGAAAGCTATCATCAATAGGTAGTGGGTCATCAAGAACATTTTCTAACCTAGATAGGTTATCTGCCACAAGGTTATCCACACCCTTTCTATCAATGGTATGCAAATCAAATTCTTGTAGTAGAAGGACCCACCTAATAATTCTAGGTTTAGCATCTTTCTTCTCCATAAGGTATTTAATAGCAGCATGATCGGTGTGAATAGTTACTTTGGAATCAACAATATAAGGTCTAAACTTATCACAAGCAAACAAACTGCTAGAAATTCCTTTTCAATAGTACCATAGTTTCTTTGAGTATTGTCTAGAGTTTTACTAGCATAATGGATAAAATTTAATTTCTTATTGACTCTTTGTCCTAGAACAACACCAACAACATAATCACTAGCATCACACATAATTTCAAAAGGTAGGTTCCAGTCGGGTGGTTGAACAACAGGTGCTGTAATCAAGGCATTCTTAAGAATTTCAAATGCTTCTACGCAATCATCATAAAAAACAAACAAAACATATTTTTGCAAAAGGTTTGTGAGAGGCCTAGAAATCTTAGATAAATCTTTGATAAACCTCCTATAGAAACCAGCATGACCAAGGAAACTTCTTATACCTTTGATATCCGTAGGGCACGACATTTTTTCAATAGCATCAACTTTAGCTTTATCAACTTCAATACCTCTTTCGGAGATCTTGTGCCCCAAGACAATACCTTCATTAACCATAAAGTGACACTTTTCCCAATTCAAGACAAGATTAGTTTCTTCACATCTCTGCAAAACTCGATCAAGGTTGCTCAAACAATCATCAAATGAAGTTCCATAAATGGAAAAATCATCCATGAAAACCTCAAGAATCTTTTCACAAAAGTCAGATAATATAGCCATCATACATCTTTGAAAGGTAACAGGTGCATTGTATAAACCAAAAGGCATACGTCTATAAGCAAAGGTACTGAAAGGGCAAGTAAAAGTGGTTTTTTCTTGATCCTGGCTTGATACAGGTATTTGAGAGAAACCAGAGTAACCATCTAGAAAGCAAAAATGAGTATGTTTGGATAATCTTTCTAGCATTTGACCAACAAAGGTATAGGGTAATGATCTTTTATAGTAGCTTTATTTAATTTCCTAAAATCAACTACCATTCTATAACCTGTAACAATTCTTTGCGAGATCAATTCATTTTTATCATTAGGAACAACGGAAATACCTCCCTTGTTAGGGACACAATGGACGGGACTAACCAATCTACTATTAGCAATAGGATAAATTATACCTGCCTCCAGAAGCTTTAGTACTTCTTTTCTTACCACGTCTTTCATCTTAGGGTTCAATCGTCGTTGGTGATCAATAACAGGTTTGGCATCAGGCTCCATATTAATTTTATGCTGGCATGGAGTGAGACTAATGCCCTTAAGATCATCAAGAGTATAACCAATAGCAGCATAGTGCTTCCTCAGAGTTTTCAATAATCTATTTTCTTCATGCTTTGAAAGGTTAGCACTAATAATAACAGGATATATCTCATTTTCATCAAGATAAGCATATTTCAACGTATCGGGTAATTGCTTGAGCTCAAACACGGGATCACCCTTGGGTGGAGGAGGATCCTCAAGTATTTCAACAGGTAAGTTATGTTTCAAAATAGGCTACTTCTCAAACAAAATTTCATCTATTTCATTCCTCTCATTCATATGCATATCATTTTCATGATCTAGCAAATATTGTTCTAAGGGATCAGTAGGAGGCATAGCAATAGAAGTGAGACCAATAATTTCATCTTTACTAGGCAATTCCTTGTCATGAGGCTGTCTACGAAATTTAGAGAAATTAAACTCATGAGACACATCCCCAAAGCTCACAGTAACTATTTACTTCTCACAATCAATCTTAGCATTAATAGTATTCAAGAAGGGTCTGCCAAATATAATGGGACAAAAATTATCTTGTGGGGAACCAAGAGCAAGAAAATCAGTAGGATACTTTACTTTCCCACACAAGACTTCAACATCTCTAACAATCCCTATTGGTGCAATAGTGTCTCTATTAGCGAGCTTAATAGTAACATGAATATCCTCTAGTTCAACTGGTACAATATCATGCATGATTTCTTTGTATAAGGAATGGGGAATTGCACTTACGCTAGCACCCATATCACATAAGCCATGATGACAATGATCTCCTATTTTAGCAGAAACAACATGCATGCGAACAACTGGTCTATGTTTATGCTTAGTATCAAGTCTAGCAGTTCTAGCAGCTTCATCACAGAAATGAATAACATGCCCATCAATATTATCCACCAAGAGATCTTTAACCATAGCAATACTAGGTTCAACTTTAATTTGTTCAGGGGGTGTAGGTGTTCTAATATAACTCTTACGAACCATAGTTGAAGCTTTAGCATGTTGCTTTATCCTAACAGGGAAAGGTGGTTTCTCAATGTAAGCAGTAGGGATAACAAGATCAACATTCTAAGTAATAATTTTCTCTTCAACTTTAATAGGTTCCACTACTTTCACTTCAATGGGAGGATGATATTTAAACCACTTCTCCTTAGGGAGATCAACACGAGTAGCAAAAGATTCATAGAAGGAAGCTACTATCTCAGAGTCAAGTCCATATTTAGTGCTAAATTCAGGAAAAGCATCGGTGTCCACAAAGGATTTAACACAATCAAACTTAAGATTTATACCTGACTCCTTACCTTCGTCGAGTTCCCAATCTTCAGAGTTGCATTTAGTTCTTTCCAATAAATTCCATTTGAATTCAATATCTTTCTTCATAAAAGAACCAGCACAAGAAGTTCGAGCATGGATTGATCATTATGAGAAAGGCGAGCATACAATTTTTGAATAATAATTTCTCTCGAGAGTTCATGATTGGGCCACGAATATAACATTGACTTAAGCCTCCCCCAAGCTTGAGCAATTATTTATCCTTCACAAGGCCAAAAATTATAAATATAATTCCGATCATGATGAACTAGATGCATAGGATAAAACTTCTGATGAAATTCCATTTTCAACCGGTTGTAGCTCCATGATCCAATATCATCACATAGCCTATACCATGTCAATGCCTTCTCCTTCAAAGATAAAGGAAAGACCTTCTTCTTGACATGATCATCAGGCAGACCTTCAAGCTTAAATAATCCACAAACTTCATCCACAAAGATTAGATGCAAATCAGGATGTAGTGTTCCATCTCCTGCATAAGGATTAGCTAGTAGTTTCTCTATCATACCCGAAGGAATTTCATAATAAATATTTTCAGTAGGTTCAGTAGGTTGAGGGACAACTCTTTGTGTTTCCCCCAAACAAGCCCCTCAAAGTATTACTTTCCATAGTAACAAGTGACACTAAACTTCAGCACACTATATAAATTTTTCCTTACCAAGTTCCACTCACCAAAGACGCTTCACTCCTTGGCAACAGAGCCAGAAAAGAGTCTTGATGACCCAAAAGTATAGGGGATCTATCGTAGTCCTTTCGATAAGTAAGAGTGTCGAACCCAACAAGGTGGAGAAGGAAATGACAAGCAGTTGTCAGTAAGGTATTCTCTGCAAGCACTGAAATTATCAGTAACAGATAGTTTTGTGATAAGATAATTCATAACGGGTAGCAAGTAAAAATTGTAACAAAGGTGAAGCAAGGTGGCCCAATCTTTTTTATAGCAAAGGACAAGCCTGTACAAACTCTTATATAAAGCAAAGCGCTCTTGAGGACACATGGGAATTTATGTCAAGTTAGTTTTCATCATGCTCACTTGATTCGCGTTCGTTACTTTGATAATTTTATATGTGGGTGGACCAGTGCTTGGGTGCTGCCCTTACTTGGACAAGCCTCCTAATTATGATTAACCCCTCCCGCACGCATCTGCAACTACGAAAGAAGAATTAAGATAAATCTAACCATAGCATGAAACATGTGGATCCAAATCAGCCCCTTACGAAGCAACACATAAACTAGGGTTTGAGCTTCTGTCACTCTAGCAACCCATCATCTACTTATTACTTCCCAATGCCTTCCTCTGGGACCAAGAAATGGTGAAGTGTTATGTAGTCGACATTCACATAACACCACTAGAGGACAGACAACATACATCTCATCAAAATATCGAAAGAATACCAAATTCACATGATTACTTATACCAAGACTTATCCCATGTCCTCAGGAACAAACGTAACTACTCACAAAACATGTTCATGTTCATAATCAGAGGAGTATTAATGATTATCAAGGATCTGAACATATAATCTTCCACCAAGTAAACCAAATAGCATCAACTACAAGGAGTAATCAACACTACTAGCAACACACGGGTACCAATCTGAGGTTTTGAGACAAAGATCGGATACAAGAGATGAACTAGGGTTTGGAGAGGAGATTGTGCTGATGAAGATGTTGATGGAGATTGACCCCCTCTCGATGAGAGGATCGTTGGTGGTGACGAGGGCTTCGATGTCCCCCTTTCGGAGGGAAGTTTCATCGGCAGGATCGCCCTGCCGGAGCTCTACATTGGTTCTGCCCAAGTTTCGCCTCGAGACGGTGGCGCTTCATCCCGAAAGGTCTCTTATGATTTTTTCCTCCACGAAACCCTCCATATAGCAGAAGATGAGCACCGGAGGGCTGCCGGGTGGGCCACAAGCTCGCTAGCCGTGGCCAGGGGGGCGGCCAGCAGGCTTGTGGCTCCCTGGTGGGACTCCTGATGTATTTCTATCGCCCATTATTTTTTATATATTCCAAAATAATTCTCTGTATATTTTCAAGACTTTTGGAGTTGCGCAGAATAGGTATCTCAGATTTGCTCCTTTTCCAGTCCAGAATTCCAGCTGCCGGCATTCTCCCTCTTCATGTAAACCTTGTAAAATAAGAGAGAAAAGGCATAAGTATTGTACCAGAATGTGTAATAACATCCCATAATGCAATAAATATCAATATAAAATCATGATGCAAAATGAACGTATCAGAGCTCCACGTACTCAATCATAATATAGTCTTCTATGATAGCTAGTACTCAAAGCATATTTTTTAGAACAAATGGCATCCATCGAACACATAGAAAGATAGGGGCTTAATGTTTCGCCTCCCAACATACTTATTATAAAGATAATTGTCAACAATAATAAGTCATGATCAAATATATTTGAATGGGCATATGTGCCTAGATCTTTCCCCACCACATAATGCCTGCCAACTAGAGAATAATTGAGGTTGAAATGAGAATGCATACTGACTCTCGCATAAAAGTAGATACTGAAAGGTAAAAGATAGGCCCTTCATAGAGGGATGCAGAGGTTGTCATGCGTTTTTGGTTTTGTATGCACAATCTCTTAATATAAAAGAACATCACATTATATTGCCCCTTATGATAGCAAACTTTATTATGCAGTCCGTCGCTTTTATTAATTTACCATCACAAGTTCGTACAACGCTCAATTTTCTCTTACACTAAATGACCAAACATATTTAGAAGCAATTTTTATTGCCTTTTTGCATCGATGACAATTTACTTGAAGGATCTTATTCAATCCATAGGTAGGTATGGTGGACACTCATGGCAAGAAATTGGGTCTAAGGGATTTTGGATGCACGAGTAGTATCTCTACTTAGTACGATTTTTTGGCTAGCAAAATATCCTAAGCAAACACCACATGTTGGAGGATCCATAACAATATAACTTCTATGCAAATATACACAACCTAACTCATTGCGTTGTCTTCCTTGTCCAACTTCAACTAATTTTCTCAAGTTTGAAAATAATTAGTGGGTGTTCACAATCATAGAAGATGTCTAAGAGAAAATATTTGTATGTGAAATTTCTCTTCCTTATACTAATCATTCACGAATTGCTTGTGGGACCAATATTGTGATTGTCAAGCTTCAAAATATTTCACTTTCTAAACCCAATGTGAAGCTACTACTAGGCATGAGATGAACATATAATTTCAACTTCATGGTATTCAATTCATTTAACAATTTACTCATAGGATAGAAGTGAAGCACAAGAGTAAACATCAAAATATTCTTCAAAAGATATAAGAATATCAACGAGTAGGTAAACAAGTTAGTAGCTATGTGAGGGATCTATTTCTCTCAATAAATATTTTCAGATCTGATTATTTTATTAAACAGTAAGCAAAAGAAAAATAGCACCCCAAAAATTGCACATATCAAGTGCACAAATAAAAATTTAGGCTCAATATAGGCTAACCGATATTTGGTTGATGAAGAGAGGCGAGATGTGTAGCATCCCCAAGCTTAGATGCTTGAGACTTCTTGAAATATTGACTTGGGGTGCCTTGGGCATCCCCAAGCTTGAGCTTTTTTATCTCGTTCAATCCTCTCATATCACGGTTTCACCTATTCTCAAAAATTTCATCCACAAAACACTTGAAAAGAACTCGTGAGATAGGTTAGTACACATAAAAAACAAATCAACACTTCATGTACTACCAAGACAAGTTGCAAAATAATTTTCAAACATCAACTATTGTTTACTATTGTTTCCACAATTTATATCTACCAATATAGGCTATGTAAACTATAGGATAAGTAGATAACAAAACTATGACATCAATCTATCCAAACAGAATTGTCTGTAGCAATTTATGAAAACAGTGTACTTCTGTAACTCAACAAATTATGAAAATTTAGTACGTGATTAAGAATTTATATGAAAATACCGTGTAAAAATTTCATAAACTTCCCATGTTCCAGTAAAATATGAAAATTCAAACACTATAGAAAAAGTTTCTTTGTTTATACAACACATATCAAACATGTAACTCAAGCATCCTAAGAGGCAATTCTTGGAACTTTTTATTGATTTTTTTATTATAAATATCATCTAACATATAACAACAAATTATAAAAACTTGCCATGTTCCAGTAAAATATGAAAATTCAAACACTAGAGCAAAAGTTTCTGTTTTTATACAACACACATCAAAACTTGCATTGAAGCATTTTAAGGCAATTGTTGGAACTTTTTTTATTGAAAAACAATATTATAAATAAAATTTAATAGAGAACAAATAAAATGATGATACAAGGAAAACACATATCATGAGATGAATAAAAATATAGCTCCAAGTAAGATGTATCGATAATGTTGGAGAGGAAAGAGGGGATGCCCAGAGCCATCCCCAAGCTTAGACGCTTGAGTCTTCCTTGGATATTACCTTGGGGGTGCCTTGGGCATACCCAAGCTTAGGTCCTTGCTGCTCCTTGTTCACCTCATATTGGTATCTCACCCAAAACTTGAAAACTTCAATCACACATAACTTAACGGAACTTCGTGAGATAGGTTAGTATAGTAAATACAGATCATTCACTTAGGTACTATAAAGACAATATTCATAATTGTTCTCACATAATACCTCTTGTATTCCATCATTCCCACAATTTATATCACCAAATATAAGCTATGGAAACACTTGAAACAAGCAAACTATGCATGCAAAACAGAATATGTCAAAATGAGAATAGTTTGTGAAGATCTGAATGATCACCATACTTCCCTGACTCTGAAAATTCTGAAAAACTAGGGAAACGCATAGACTTTGAATAGAAATGTTCTGTAAAAAATTTAGAATTTTGTGACGCTCCAGTAAAATCAGATAATACATATACTGGATGCAAAACTTTCCATTTTTGCACACAATCAAACAAGCAAGTATCCACACTATCCCAAAGGCTTTACTTGGCACTTTATTGAAATAAAATATATAAAACATGATTACTACAGTATTTTAATCACATGAATACACAAAAACATAAAGTAAATGTATTGGGCTGTCTCCCAACAAGTGCTTTTCTTTAATGCCTTTTAGATAGACATGATGATTTCAATGATGCTCGTATAGGAATAAAAGTTGAAAATGCAAGAGAGCATAATGAGTCACATGAAAAGCACATTTAAATCTAACCCGTTTCCTATTCATAGGGATCTTGTGAGCAAAAAAATTATGGGATCAAGAATCAACTAGTATAAGAAGGCAAAACAAATCCAACTTCAAAACTTTGAACACATAGAGAGGAAACTTGATATTATTGCAATTCCTACAAGCATATGTTCCTCCCTCATAATAATTTTCAGTATAATCATGAAGGAATTCAACAATATAACTATCACATACGTGATTTTTTCATGATCTAAAAGCATAGAAAATTTATCAGTCTCCACATAAGAAAACTTCTTCTCATTCATAATAGTGGGAGCAAACTCAACGAAATAATTATCATGAGGTACTTGATAGACATAACCACTTGAATATTAATACCATGATGACAAGTTTCATGGTTACTATCACTCTTTATAGAATGCATGCCATGATAATAATCATCATACATAGGAGGCATGCTATCATCATAATAGTTTTGCTCATCAAAACTTGGGGGACTAAAAGTATCATATTCATCAAACATAGCATACCCAAGCTTGTGGAATTGCATATCATTAGCATCATGGATATTCAGACAATTCATACTAACAATATTTCTATCATGCTCCTCATTCAAGGAATTCTCATCAAGTATTTTCATAATTTCTTCCTCTACCAATTGAGCACAATTTCCTGAATCCCTGTTTTGACGAAACACATTATAAAGACAAAACAAATGATGCAACCAAAACTCCATGTTTTTGTAGTTTTGTGTTATAAAACCAAACTAATTATAAAACAAGAAACTAAAAAGATTCACTTGCAAGATCTAAA
This sequence comes from Hordeum marinum, assembly GCA_022496015.1. Taxonomy (NCBI): domain Eukaryota; kingdom Viridiplantae; phylum Streptophyta; class Magnoliopsida; order Poales; family Poaceae; genus Hordeum; species Hordeum marinum. The sequence continues at coordinate 39,676,224 of CM039673.1, forward strand.
GATATACCTTCAAGCACTCACGTCCCCGGCAACGACGCTAGAAAAGAGCTTGATGTCTAGTACGCAACTTGTTCTTGTAGACTCATGTTGGGCCTCCAAACATAGAGTTTTATAGGACAGTAGCAAATTTCCCTCAAGTGGATGACCTACGGTTTATCAATCCGTGGGAGGTGTAGGCACTACAAGAAATATGTTAACTTGCAACCATCAATATTGGTCACTCAATGGCCATTATTTTTGATTTGCGGTCTTTTTGTGACCAAAAATAGTTGGTCAAAAGCTAACCATCTTTAATGAAACTTAACGACCAAAACAAAAGGTCGTTGGTTCTATGACCAATTGTTTTGGTCACTGGAAGCTTGCCCGGGCCACGTCAGATCTGTCGTGTCAAGTTGACATGGCAAAATTGCGACCAAATGAAAAGGTCGTTGATTAGAATTAGCCCGGTCCAATTCGGTGTATGCATGGGCCAAGCCCAACAATTCAGCCCATTTAATATATGATTTCCTATTAGTTTTGGTTAGCTACATGGGTCTGGCCCATTAATTTAGCCTTTTGCTTTCCGAGATATAACATTTTCACGTTCTATATAATTTGTATTTTCAACTTTTCTTTGTTTGTTTTACATTCAATTTTCATATTATTGTAGTCAACTGGGTGCAGATTTTCAGATTCTTCTAGGCATTGTGTCCCAATCGCCAGGTTATAATTTTTCACAGCTTGCACTACAAGATATATGCTATCTTGTGACCTTCAATATTGGTCACCGAATGGTCATTGTTTTTCATTTGCGACCTTTTGTGACCAAAAACTGATGGTCAAAAGCTGAGGGTCAAGAATGGAAATTAAGGACCTTTCTTCTGAAAAGTTCGTAGACATTTACGACCAAAAAAAGGTCGTAGGTTCTACGACCAATCATTTTCGTCGTTAGAAGTCTATCCACACCATGTCGGATCCAGCATGGCAAGCTGACGTGGTAGAATTATGACCAAATGAAAATGTCGTAAATTAGAATCAGCCCGGTCCAATTCGGTGTTCTATATGGGCCGAGCCCATTAATTCAACCCATTTGATGTATTTTTTATATTGATTTTGGTCAGCCACATGGGCCAAGCCCAACAATTTGGCCTTTTTTATTTTTTGGTCCGTGGCCTTTTTGCAGACCATTTCGTTAAGCCTACTTTTCTGGTTTTTTCAGAAATGCACGATGTTCCGATCCAGTATAGCTTCGGCCTCAGCCTTTTTGGAGCCCAAAATTATTTTGTCAAGTAGACCATTTGGTCTTTTTCATTCACATATTTCAGTTTACACATTTGAACAGCAAAAAATCAATAAATCTCTGGATTAAGTGACTAAATCAAGAAATCATCCAATCAAATACTCACAAGAGCAAATACACGTCTGCACCTCCAACAAGTGCACATACAATCAAAAACAGATACACAAGGGTGGCATGGCACCAACTTAATTCCTACAAGGCGGCGGTGGTGGTATCTACGATGTTCACGAGAAACGTTCAGGACCTCCTCTTCCTCTTCTTCTTGTTCTTTAAATTGTCACCTGCGTTCTTGAGCTGCGAGAGGACACAACACCGTTAAGCACAGTTGATCAGACCATATTAACACGAATCACAAATATTTGCACCTAGTGTATACTATGTAAGTGCTGGCATATTTTTACTACCAAAACCATCAGTATTGTGTGTGTATGCTTGGTTTATAAGCTTCATCCATCTGGTTGGCACCATCACTACATATTGTTGCTACCTATCGAGGCACACATGAGAGTACGTACAACACATATCTCGCTGGATTTCTACTGGACACAAGTGTGCACATACACAACCTGCTGCATGCATACATGCTCATGCATGTATAAAGCTGCATCTCAGCAACAAGAAGCAGGCACCAGTGCACAATACCTAGTTCAAATCTTGAAACACATACGTATATAGGAGTACCTACATACTGATACTGGTCAGATTAAGTCTACCATCTCCGTTGCACCGTTCACTGCGTACATATCGCCAGCCTTGCACCCTCCACTGCTATGCTTCTTGCAATTGTAGAACCCTGACACCTCGTCCACCCTCTTCTCGAGCCGCAACACACATACGACAACAAACCATAGTCAGCTCTGCAGATTACTGCTGGGGAGTTTAATACCGAGGTTAGGAGGGGGCGGGGGTCACAGCGTCGGTCTTGCAGATGAGGTCGTCGACCTGGCGCCGAAACGAGTCCACCCCCGCCATCTGGGGCTCCTTCAGTGTTAGATGGGAGAGCACCCCATACATCTCGTGTTGGGCCAGCGACACGGGAGCATCTATACCTCACTCTTAATTAACCTCGTCTGCAAAAATCAACACAAGCATCACATAGCAGAAGCAGCAGCAGTAGTAGCAAAGGAAGAAATCAGTCAGTAGGAGCATCTCGTGCATCCGCATTGGCTCTCCACCTCTCCAAAGTTTCTCACAATTTAGCAGCACTAGCACCCAATTCAGTAGTGACCTACCCCAATCGCAAATCAGTAGCTCACCCACTGAGAGCACCTCATCGCTATCTCCCACCTGCACCTACCTCACTGAGCACCTCCCCAAATGCCACAACAGGGTAGCGGCGGCCGCCGCCAGGCCATATCCATCCAGATGGCGCGTGGCAGCGATGGATCCTCGACCGCATCGTCCCTCAACCTCTCTCTCTTGAGGATGGGGTGGCGGCGGAGCATGATATCTCCTTGACAGCCGTAAGGAGAGGGTGGGGTGGATGGATCACCGGTGCCTACCCTGCTGGATCTAGAGGTCAGAGGGAACGCCGATGCCTCCCGAGCTAAATCTGGAGGTGGGACGCACCGTTGCAAAGGGGGAAAGGGTGAGGGGAGGGAGGAGAGGGCGATGGCCGGGAGGAAGGGGACGGGATCAAGGCGGTGGGTGGGTGGGTGGTGGCGGCGGCGATGTGGGAGACGAGGGATGGGATGGTGGCTCAGGTGAGAAAGAACGAAAGAAAGGAGGCGGGGGTGTGGATGGAAGATGTCTAGGAGGACTGAGCTAGGGTATCGACTCGGGTGGGTTGGTGAGGAGGCGAGGGGGTCCGTTGGATCCTCCCGGATCCAACAGTGTTTCATGCATGATCCGTGTGAGTGTCCATAGATCAATCAGAACGCAGTACATCATCATACAACATTATGACCATCTAAATTAGTCGTTGTCTCAAAATAAATCTAAATTGATCGTAATAGATTTAGTAATAAGATATTAAGTCATGTCGTCTATTTTCTTGACCTAAGAAATTCGAGAAAAATGAAAAAATGAAAACCTTCTCATCGTGTCATCAAATGTGACAATGGTGCATGTTGAAATGGCAAACAATGTTTCCAAAGGGAGTTTTCATTTTCTTTGCACAAAAAAATCATTTTTCTTTTTTCGAGTGCCCAAAATGAGTTTTTTTGTGAAGGACCTACCAAATATTTGTTGCAAAATTGAAAAAAAATCATTTTTATAAAATATTAGACCATATTTAATGCACAATTGACCAAATGGTTGGGGCCAAAAGCTTTCGATCCACCTCTTGTGAAAAAGACAAAACTCTGCTGATTCAGATGGAAGCGTGTCAAATTTGAACTAGAGGTGCCTCATAGTCTGCTCATATTTTTTACAAAAATCATTTATAGGTAAAGAAGTATTTATTTAATTAGATATCCAACAAAATTTTAGCAAGATTCAACCCCTAGCTATGAACGGTCATGCCCGCCGTTTCGACCACATTTTGAAACGGACATAAATAATTCAAAGAAAATCAAAAAAATGCAAGACCTTCGTGTTGTGTCATCATATGTGACCAAGTTACCCAGAAAAATTATAAACTTGTAATACGGTAATTATTTAAAAAAAGTGTTCTCGGAAATGAGCTACCATGTGTGAAGATTCATGGCTTTGAAGCCAAATGATCAATCTTATGGCCACATTCATGGCATAGTTTGTTCAAATGATCTCATATTGTGCACAAGGGTGCATGTTGAAATGGCAAACAATGTTGCCAAAGGAAGTTTTCATTTTCTTAGCACAAAAAATTCATTTTCCTTTTTTTGAGTGCCCAAAATGAGTTTTTTGTGAAGGACCTACCAAATATTCATTGCAAAATTGGAAAAAATCATTTTTATAAAATATTAGGCCATATTTAATGCACAATTGACCAAATGGTTGGGTCCAAAAGCTTTCGATCCACCTCTAGTGAAACAGACAAAACTCTGCCGATTAAGTTGGAAGCGGGTCAAATTTGAACTAGAGGTGCCTCATAGTTTGCTCATGATTTTTTCCAAAAATCATTTACAGGTAAAGAAGTATCTATTTAATTAGACCCAACAAAAATTTGGCAAGATTCAACCCCTAGCTATGAACGGTCATGCCCGTCATTTCGACCACATTTTCAAACGAGCATAAATAATTCAAAGAAAATCAAAACAAATGCAAAACCATCATGTTGTGTCATCATATATGACCAAGTTACCAGGAAAAATAATAAACTTGTAATATGGTAATTATTTAAAAAAAGTATTCTCAGAAATGAGCTACCATGTGTGAAGATTCATGGCTTTGAAGCCAAATGATCAATCTTATGGCCACATTCATGGCATAGTTTGCTCAAATGATCTCATATTGTGCACAAGGGTGCATGTTGAAATGGCAAACAATGTTGCCAAAGGGAGTTTTCATTTTCTTTGCACAAAAAATTCATTTTCCATTTTTCGAGTGCCCAAAATGAGCTTTTTGTGAAGGACCTACCAAATATTCGTTGCAAAATTGGAAAAATTCATTTTTATAAAATATTAGGCCATATTTAATGCACAATTGACCAAATGGTTGGGTCCAAAAGCTTTCGATCCACCTCTAGTGAAAAAGACAAAACTCTATCGATTCAGTTGAAAGCGGGTCAAATTTGAACTAGAGGTGCCTCATAGTTTGCTCATGATTTTTTCCAAAAATCATTTACAGGTAAATAAGTATCTTTTTAATCAGAGATCCAACAAATTTTTGGCAAGATTCAACACCTAGCTATGAACGGTCATGCCCGCCGTTTCGACCGCATTTTGAAACGGGCATAAATAATTCAAAGAAAATCAAAAAAATGCAAAACCTTCATGTTGTGTCATCATATGTGACCAAGTTACCAGGAAAAATAATAAACTTGTAATATGGTAATTATTTTTAAAAACTGTTCTCAGAAATGAGCTATCATGTGTGAAGATTCATGGCTTTGAAGCCAAATGATCAATCTTATGGCCACAGTCATGGCATAGTTTGTTCAAATGATCTCATATTGTGCACAAGGGTGCATGTTGAAATGGCAAACAATGTTGCCAAAGGGACTTTTCATTTTCTTTGCACAAAAAATTCATTTTCCTTTTTTTGAGTGCCTCAAATGAGTTTTTTTGTGAAGGACCTACCAAATATTCGTTGCAAAATTGGAAAATATCATTTTTATAAAATATTAGGCCATATTTAATGCATAATTGACCAAATTGTTGGGTCCAAAAGCTTTCGATCCACCTCTAGTGAAAAAGACAAAACTCTGCCGATTCAGTTGGAAGCTGGTCAAATTTGAACAAGAGGTGCCTCATTGTTTGCTCATGATTTTTTCCAAAAATCATTTACAGGTAAAGAAGTATCTATTTAATGAGAGCCAACAAAATTTTGGCAAGATTCAACCCCTAGATATGAACGGTCATGCCCGTCATTTCGACAACATTTTCAAACGGGCATAAATAATTCAAAGAAAATAAAAAAAATGCAAAAAAAACTCTGAGGCCATAGCATGTGCTACAAAAATCTTAAATAAAGTCCTAATAATTTTTGGTAGCTTGTTGTTCAAATTGTACGTCAGGGGTTTTAGATATGTATGTGTACTCACAGTTTTGTATGTGCACTCATGGTGAGAGAGATGTTTGTGTGCAAAATGAATCTCGTAGTTTCCGATACGTGTTTGTGCAAACTGAATCGATTCCTAGTGCTATTCCTAGCGCGCACTTATCAGGTATACATAAACCATGCTTAAAATTCACATGTACATATCCCCATAGAACAGAGCTACTAAGCAAAGTAGTAACCATGCACTTGAAAACGTGCCCTGCACACCCTTGTTCCCACAAGTAACTCACATTCCACAAGCACGGCAGGTGTGCAGTGGACATATTTTTTCTCCAAAGTAGGATTTGAACCCACATGCACATATCTATGCATATATCCCAATGCATCAATAGAAGTACTATGATGTCTACTACACAACCTTCTTCTTGTAGACTTGTGTTGGGCCTCCAAGCGCAGAGTTTTGTAGGACAATAGCAATTTCCCCTCAAGTGGATGACCTAAGGTTTATCAATCCATGAGAGGTGTAGGATTAAGATGGTCTCTCTCAAGCAACCCTGCAACCAAATAACAAAGAGTCTCTTGTGTCCCCAACACACCCAATACAATGGTAAATTGTATAGGTGCACTAGTTTGGCGAAGAGATGGTGATACAAGTGTAATATGGATGGTAGATTTAGGTTTTTGTAATCTGAAAATATAAAAACAGCAAGGTAACCAATGGTAAAAGTGAGCAAAAATGGTATTGCAATGCTTGAAAACAAGGCCTAGGGTTCATACTTTCACTAGTGCAATTTATCTCAACAATACTAACATAGTTGAATCATATGTAAATCCCTCACGTGCGACAACGAGTTCACTCCAAAGTTACAAATAGCAAAGAACAAACGTAGAAATTATTGTAGGGTACGAAACCACCTCAAAGTTATCTTTTCTAATCAATTTTATGAGCTATCCCTATAAGTGTCACGAACAGCCCTAGAGTTCGTACTAAGATAACACCTTAAGATACACATCAACCAAAACCCTAATGTCACCTAGATACCCCAATGTCACTTCGAGTACCCGTTGTCTTGATTATACGATATGCATCACATAATTTCAGATTCATTAATCCAACACAAAGAACTTCAAAGAGTGCCCCAAAGTTTCTACCGGAAAGTCAAGACGAAAACATGTGCCAACCCCTATGCATAGATTCCCAAGGTCACAAAACCCGCAAGTTGATCACCTAAACATACATCAAGTGTATCAATATAACATCCCATTGTCACCACAGATATCCCATTGCAAGACATACATCAAGTGTTCTCAAATCCTTAAAGACTCAATCTGATAAGTAAACTTCATAGGGAAAACTCAATTCATCACAACTAGATAGAGATGGAAACACTCCATATGATTCATCTTCATTAATAAAGCTCGCGATACATCAAGATCATGACATCTCAAGAACATGAGAGACAGAGATCAAACACATAGCTACTGGTACATACCCTCAGCCCCGAGGGTGAACTACTCCCTCCTCGTCATGGAGACCGCCGGGATGATGAAGATGGCCTCCGGTGATGGTTCCCCTCTCCGGCCGGGTGCCGGAACGGGCTCCCAATTGTTTTTTGTGGCTATGGAGGTTTGCCGCGGTGGAACTCCCGATCTAGGTTTCTTTTTGAAGGTTTCTGGATTTATAGGACTATTTGGCATTGGAATCACGTCAAGGGGTGCCACGAGGGGCCCACAAGCTTGCTAGGCGCGGCTAGGGGGTGGCCGCGCCTAGCAGGCTTGTGGCCTCCTTGTCCACTTCCTGGCCCAGCTCTTCGCTCCAGTATTTTTTATATTTTCCAAAAATATTCTCTGTAAATTTTCAGCTCATTCCGAGAACTTTTATTTCTACACAAAAACACCACCATGGTAGTTCTGCTGAAAACAGCGTCAATCCGGGTTAGTTCTAATAAAATCATACCAAAATCATATAGAGTTATTGTAAACATGGCATGAATACTTCATAAATTATAGATACGTTGGAGACAAATCATACTACAACATCTAAGAAACTACAGAACCAGCTTCAAGATGCCAGTATGCCACGGCACAGCAAAATAAACAGATGCAGCTGCAACATATAAAAATTGGCAACTAGAGGAGGATAAAGGTGCACGGAGGGGATTGCCAAGCCCTGGATCTCCTCCCAGGTGATGTAGGAGGGGTCCTGGGGGAGATCATGCTGGACGCCGATTGCATCGGGTCATTGGTACCGCCATTGTCGCAGATCGTGGATAGGAGGCTTGCGGATCTGTCGGCATCGAAGATGGAAGGCTGGTCTTGTGGAACTCCTTGCACATCAGAGTCTTGTGCTGGAGCTTGGCAGGGGGTGTTATGCTTGTTGTTCTTGGTCGTGGACAAGACGACAGACTTGTCCTCTCCTGCTGATGGCCGGACAACCACAGTCTTGCTGTTCGCTAAGCCTAAAAAACCACATCAGCACCACAACCACTCAACAACTTGCAAAGAAACCTATAAACACATCAGAAGGGATAAAACGGCACAAAGAGGTACAAACCCGAGAACTTGTAGGAGTGGACATTGTAGAGGTTGTCGGGCTCCTTACTGAACTGGACCTCGGCGTTGCTGTTGCCGAACTGCTTGATCAAGAAGCAACTGTTCTTCTTGACAAGCTCCCAGACCAAAGACCCTGGAACAATAGTCATTTCCCTCGACCTACATCACCAAAACAAGAATCGAGCATAAGAACCTACAGGGCAGGTATATGGGCAGGTATATATATAGTAGTTGGGTCAGTTTTTTTGGTGGAGGCAAAAGTTGAGAGCCAATTATTAAAATGGTCGCCGTAGGTCTCGAACAGAACAAATGGGGCGTTTCCATCAAACAACAAACATTAGGGATTTGTTTTTCCTTTTCAGGTGATCTCAACCAATCAGGCTAGACAACAACAAAACTTTCAATCAGCCTTTGTTTTAAATGGTAAAAATGGCTAGACATCAACACAGTTTAATCGAGATATTATAGTGAAGATATTGGTATAGCCTGAAGCTCTGAAACCGTCGAGCCATAAAATTCAGCAAGCATACACTTTGACAGTACAACCACCACTACTGAGTGGGTAGGCGGACACATTCTCCTCTCTCTCTCTCTCTCTCTCTCTCTCTTTGAAGTGGCCCTAATTGCATAAGATTCAGAAAACTGCATGACACTCACTTTCCTGGTTGCATCCATTTTATGAAGCAGGACATGGCTGAATTGGCCTTCACTCACACCATCCCTGTATAAGAGAATGATCAGTCAGTCAGTTAGTCAACTCCATTGACTAGACAAGATAAAAATAGTGTCCTGAATTTGGGCACATATATACCTGTAGAACATAATCCTTACAAGCCTCTGGCATATTTTCCTGCGAAACACAATTAGTAACTCCCTGCAGAGAAAATGATGCGAGGTGAGCAGTTGATCTGTATGGCAATTGATAGTGATCGCCACTGTCAGATCAACATCTACTACACCCAAACATAAGGCCACAGTTCATTGTTGCAGGCAGGCAGCGGATTGACACGGATTCAAAGGCTGCGAGGGCGAGGAAAGAAAGACCCGTTACAACAAGTATGTATGTTCCTCTACAATGCATTACTACAAATGATACTTCAACATGTGAACAAAAACAATTCAACTACACATCATCTGTGTACAAGATAATGATATTTGGAAATGAAGGATGTCGAACAATGGCATTTTATTCACACACGTCCAAGCTATACTCACGGTGCTTTGCTACGACCTGCTTGCAAGGAAGAGAACATGATTTATCTGTGGCATCAAATCACCTGCAAGCACCAGAAAAGAAGAATCATCAGCATGGAGCACACATGCATCCAACCACCTCCTGCTACAGGCCGAACTCAACACCGCACATGCAGCCGTGCCTGTGCTCATGCGTGCAACAGCCACATGCATACATCCGCCGCCCAACCCTCGATCACCCGCCATGCACGCGACCTCAAGCCCTAGATCCAGCTACACCGTGATACGTCTCCAATGTATCTATAATTTTTGATGATGTCATGCTATTATATTATCTTTTTTGGATATTTTATATGCATTAATATGCTATTTTATATTATTTTTGGGACTAACCTATTGATCTAGAGCCGAGTGCTAGTTTTTGTTTTCCCCTTGTTTTTGAGTTTTGCAGATATGGAATATTAAACGGAGTCCAAACGGAATAAAATCTTCGGAATGCTTTTTCTGGAAGGAAAGAGATCCATGAGACTTGGAGTGCACGCTAGGGGATCTACCAGGAGATCACAAGCCTGGTAGGTGCGGCCACCCCCTGGCTACGCCTGGCAGGCTTGCCGTCTCCTGGAAGGTCTCCTAACCCTATTCTTCGTCCTATAAATACCCAAATATTCCCCCAACACCAGAGGAGCCACGTGAATACTTTTCCTCCGCCAGAAGCCTTCGTTTCCGAGAGATCCAATCTTGGAGCCTTTTCCTGTAATGTGTCGGAGGGGGTTTCGATCATGGAGGGCACCTACATCAACTCCATTGCCCCTCCGATGATGCGTGAGTAGTCCACCATAGACCTACGGGTCCATACATAGTAGCTAGATGGATTCTTCTCTCTCTTTGATATTTAATACCATGTTCTTCATGATCTTCATGGATATCTATCCAATGTAATACCCTTTTGTGGTGTGTTTGTCAAGATCTGATGAATTGTGGGTTTATGTTTAGATTATCCATAAATCTTATTTGAATCTCTTCTGAATTCTTATATGCATGATTTCATATCCTTGCAAGTCTCTTCGAGTTATTGGTTTGGTTTGGCCAACTAGATTGGTAATTCTTGCAATGGGAGAAGTGCTTGGTTTTGGGTTCAATCTTGCGGTGTCCTTACCCAGTGACATAGTAGGAGTAGCGAGGGACGTATTGTATTGTTGCCATCAAGGGTAAAAATATGGGGTTTTCATCATATTGCTTGAGTTTATCCCTCTACATCGTGTCATCTTACTTAATGCGTTACTCTATTCTTCATGAACTTAATACTCTAGATGCAAGCAGGAGTCGGTCGATGTGTGGAGTAATAGTAGTAGATGCAGAATCATTTCGGTCTACTTGACACGGACGTGATGCTTATATTCATGATCATTGCCTTGGATATCTACATGATTATTCGCTTTTCTATCAATTGCTTGACAGTAATTTGTTTACCCATCATGATATTTTCCTTCAAGAGAAGCCTCTAGTGAAACCTATGGCCCCGGGTCTACTTTCCATAATATATTTTCAGATCTATAAACCAAAAATAGTTTTATGAAATTTACTTATCTTTTACTTTCCCTTTTCGTTTACATCTATCTCTATCGGATCTAATCCTTGCAAATAATCATGAAGGGATTGACAACCCCTTTATAGCGTTGGGTGCAAGAGTTTGATTGTTTGTGTAGGTGCATCCATTGGTGACTTGCTTGTTCCTCCTACTGGATTGATACCTTGGTTCTCATCAAATGAGGGTAATACTTATCTACTTCACTGCATCACCCTTTCCTCTTCAAGCAGAAACCAACGCATGCTCCATTAGTAGCAAGAAGGATTTCTGGCACCGTTGCCGGGGAGGATACACATCAAGCCCACTAAGTAATCATCACAAACTCATCTCTTGCATTTACATTATTTTCCATTTTCCTCTCTTTTTCCTCTCCCCCACTTCTAAAATGATTTTCAGAAAATACCAAAAACATTTGCCCTCTTTATTCGCCCTCTTTCTCGTTCGCCTTTTTCTCGCGGGATCTCTTTTTATTTGCTTGTGTTGCCATGTGCCTTCTATTTGCTTGCATCTTCGCTTGCCCAAAATCTATTGATATGGATCCTCATCCACTTGCTAATCTTTTCAAAAGGCCAAATTATGATGAACCAATTGCTAGTGAGCCGAGTGCACTTGATTATCTCTATGACGTTTTGTTTGAAAATCATGAATCTAATTTTTTTGACGAAGTATTGAAAGAAGAAAATTATAAGGTGATTCATGATAGATCCTTGATTGAAAATCATGATTGAAATGTTTCTAGTATGAATTCTCTAAATATACATGATTCTAATGATATGCAAAGCCATAAGCTTGGGGATGCTATGTTTCATGAAGATGATATTTTTTGTTCCCCAAGTTTTGATGGGAAAATTCATTATAATGATTGCATGCTTGTGCACATGAAAAGAATGATTTATGTGATATTTATATTGTTGAATTACTTCATTATGCTACTGAAAATTATTATGAGGGAGGAACATATGCTTGTAGGAATTGCAGTAATATCAAATTTCCTCTCTATGTGTTCAAAGTTTTGAAGTTATTCTTGTTTTGCATTCCTATGCTAAGTGATTCTTGTTCCCATAAATTGTTTGCTCATGAAATACCTATGCATAGGAAGTGGGTTAGAATTAAGTGTGATTGTAATGATATTCATGATGCTTTCTTGAATATTTCAATTACTACTTTTTATGTGAGCATCATTGAAATCATTATGCCTAGCTAGGGGCGTTAAACAATAGCGGTTGTTGGGAGGCAACCCAATTTTACTTTTACGTTTTTTGTTTTTGCTTCGGTTTTTGAGTGTTTACCACATTTTTACTTCTGGAGTAATTGTGTTTTGGTGTTTTAATTAGTGTTTGAGCCAAGTAAAACCTGTGTGGTGATCTATGGTGGTTGTTGATGATCTTGCTAAAAAACAGAAACTTTTGCGCTAAGTACAGGAATTTTCTAAATTTTTCAGAGTGTCGAATGAGTCTTAATTTTTTACAAAAGATTGATATATAAATTTCCCAGGTTTTACTATTTTTTCTGAATTTGTTGAGTTACATAAGTATACGAAGTTTTCAGATTGCTATAGACTGTTCTGTTTTTGACAGATTGTGTTTTCTTTGAGTTGTTTACATATTTTGATGAATATATGGGTTGTATTATGGGGTATGAACCATGGAGAAGTTAGAATAGAGTAGGTATTACACCAATATAAATAAAGAATGAGTTCATAACAGTACCTAAAGTGGTGATTTATTTTCTTATACTAACGGATCTCACAAGTTTTCTGTTGAGTTTTGTGTTGAGAAGTTTTCAAGTTTTGGGTAAAGATTTGATGGACTATGGAATAAGGAGTGGAAAAATCCTAAACTTGGGGATGACCAAGGCACGCCAAGTCATATTCAAGGATGCCAAAGATCCTAAGCTTGGGTATGCCCCAGAAGGCATCCCCTCTTTCGTCTTCAATCCATTGGTTAATTTACTTGGGGCTATATTTTTATGCACCACATGATATGTGTTTCGCTTGGAGCGTCTTGTATGATATGTGTCTTCGATTTTTAGTTTTCCACAATCATTCTTGCTGCACACATCTTTTGAGAGAGATACACGTTAATCGTGAATTTATTAGAATACTCTATGTGCTTCACTTATATCTTTTGAGATAGGCAATTTTGCTCTACATGCTTCACTTATATTTTTTAGAGCACGATGGTATTTGCGTTTTATAGAAATAATTGAACTCTCGTACCTCACTTATATTATTTTGAGAGTCTTAAACAGCATGGTAATTGGTCTAGGTTAGGAATTTAGTCCTAATATGATAGGCATTCAAGAGGGATATAATAAAAACTTCCATATTAAGTGCATTGAGTATTTTGGAGAAGTTTGATTCCTTGCATAATGTTTTTGAGATATAAATATGGTAATGTTAAGAGTAATGTTAGGAAGTGATTGTGATTTGGTAAAAATACTTGTGTAAAGGATTGTGATTCCCGTAGCATGCACGTATGGTGAACCGTTATGTAAGGAAGTCGGAGCATGACTTGTTTAAAGATTGTCAGCCTTTGCGTGAGGGTCGGGAGCACGCGATGGTTAACTCCTACCAACCTCTCCCCTAGGAGCATGCGTCTAATACTTTGCTTTGATGACTAATAGACTTTTGCAATAAGTATGTGAGTTCTTTATGACTAATGTCGAGTCCATGGATTATATGCACTCTCACCCTTCTGCCTTTGCTAGCCTCTCTAGTACCACACAACTTTTGCCGGTACAACAAATCTACCTTCCTCAAAACAGCCACCAAATACCTTCCTCAAAACAGCCACCATACCTACCTATTATGGCATTTCCATAGCCATTCCGAGATATATTGCCATGCAACTCCCACCGTTTCCTTTTATCATGACTTGCACCACGACTGTCATATTGCATATAGTGTCATATTTTGTTCTAGGTATCGAGTTGTAATTTTCTTTTGAGTTGTAAGTAAATAAAACTGTGATCATTATCATTATTAGAGCATGTCCCATCTGAGGAAAAGATGATGGAAGCTATGATTCCCTCACAAGTGTGGATGAGATTCTGGACTTTATGAAAAATAAAAGAGGCCAACGAAGCCCAAATAAAAAAATAAAAGAGGCCTTAGATGCCCACATGAAAAAAAACAAAAAATTAGAGAAAAGAGAGAAGGGACATTGCTACTATCTTTTTCCACACTTGTGCTTCAAAGTAGCACCATGATCTTCATGATAGAGAGTCTCCTATTTTGTCACTTTCATATACTAGTGGGAATTTTTCTTTATATAACCTGGCTTGTATATTCCTATAATGGGATTCCTCAAATTGCCCTAGGTCTTCATGAGCAAGCAAGTTGGATGCACACCCACTCAGTTTCTTCTTGAGCTTTCATACACTTATAGCTCTAGTGCATCCGTTGCATGGCAATCCCTACTCACTCACATTGCTATCTATTGATAGGCATCTCCATAGCCCGTTGATACGCCTAGTTGATGTGAGACATCTTCTCCCTTTCCTTGACAACCTCCACCATATTCTATTCCACCTATAGTGCTATATCGATGGCTCACACTTATGTATTGCGTGAGAGTTGAAAAAGTTTGAGAAAATGAAAGTGTGAAAACAATTTCTTGACTTGTCATCGGGGTTGTGCATGATATAAATACTTTGTGTGGGGAAGATGGAGCATAGCCAGACCATATGATATTGTAGGGACAACTTTCTTTTGCCATTATATTTTGAAGAGATACAATTGCTCTGCTAGTATGCTTGAAATGTTATTGTTTTTATATAAATATTAAGATTTTGTTTTGAGCCTTATGGATCTGAATACTCATGCCAAAATATATAATATTACATGGATAACTATGTTAGGTAGCACTCCACATCAAAAATTCCGTTTTTATCATTTACCTACTCGAGGACGAGCAGGAATTAAGCTTGGGGATGCTGATACGTCTCCAACGTATCTAAAAGTTTTGCTGATGTCATGCTATTGTATTATCTGTATTGGATGTTTTATATGCATTAATATTCTATTTTATATTATTTTTGGTACTAACCTATTAATCTAGAGCCCAGTGCCAGTTTCTGTTTTTCCTTGTTTTTGAGTTTTGTAGATATGGAATATTAAACAGAGTCCAAACGGAATAAAATCTTCGGAATGATTTTTTCTAGAGGAAAGAGATCCACGAGACTTGGAGTGCATGCCAGGGGATCTACCAGGAGTTCACAAGCTCGATAGGTGCAACCACCCCCCTGGCCGCGCCTAGCAGGCTTGCCGTCTCCTGGTAGGTCTCCTAACCCTATTCTTTGTCCTATAAATACACAAATACCCCCCAACACCAGAGGAGCCACGCAAATTCTTTTTTCTGCCAAAAGCCTCTGTTCCCGAGAGATCCAATCTTGGAGCCTTTTCCCGTAATCTGCCGGAGGGGGTTTCGATCACGGAGGGCACCTACATCAACTCCATTGCCCCTCCGATGATGCGTGAGTAGTACACCATAGACCTACGAATCCATAGCTAGTAGCTAGATGGCTTCTTCTCTCTCTTTGATCTTCAATACCATGTTCTTCATGGAGATCTATCCGATGTAATACTCTTTTGTGGTGTGTTTGTCAAGATCCGATGAATTATGGGTTTATGTTCAGATTATCCATGAATCTTATTTGAATCTTCTCTGAATTCTTATATGCATGATTTCATATCCTTGCAAGTCTCTTTGAGTTATTGGTTTGGTTTGGCCAACTAGATTGGTAATTATTGCAATAGGAGAAGTGCTTGGTTTTAGGTTCAATCTTGTGGTGTACTCACCCAATGACATAGTAGAGGTAGTGAGGCACGTATTGCAGGAAGGAGTCGGTCGATGTGTGGAGTAATAGTAGTAGATGCAGAATCGTTTCGGTCTACTTGACACGGACGTGATGCTTATATGCATGATCATTGACTTGGATATCCACATGATCATTCACTTTTCTATCAATTGATTGATAGTAATTTGTTTACCGACCATGATATTTTCCTTTAAGAGAGAAGCCTCTAGTGAAATCTATGGCCCCTAGGTCTACTTTCCATGATATATTTTCAGATCTATAAAAAAATACCAAAAATACTTTGCTGCAATTTACTTATCTTTTACTTGCCGTTTTCGTTTACATCTATCTCTATCGAATCTAATCCTTGCAAATAAGCGTGAAGGGATTGACAACCCCTTTATAGCGTTGGGTGAAAGAGTTTGATTGTTTGTGTAGGTGCATCCATTGGTGACTTGCTTGTTCCTCCTAACGGATTGATACCTTGGTTCTAATCAACTGGGGGAAATACTTATCTACTTTGCTGCATCACGCTTTATTCTTCAAGGGAAAACCAATGCAAGCTCAAGAGGTAGCACGCCGCCGGCCTCCTCCAGATCCTAGCCGACCGGTCGGGAGGCACACACAGTTGCCGGAGAGACGAATGAGTAGGAGGAGGGAGGGGACGAGTATAGAACGAACGAACGAACCAACTCACCTCTTTGCGACCCCCTCTCTCTGGTAGATGCACTGCTTCCACGCACTAGAGGAATGAGGGTTTTGCCTGGGTAGGGGGTGGGGGGAAGGTGGCACCCGCGCCGCCGCTGGCGGCCTTGCGCGACGGGGAGAGCACGACGATGGGTAGGGGGTGGGTGCTTTGGATCTCCATTTGGATTGGGAGATGAGAGGGACTGAGGGAGGAGGCAGCAGCGGAAGGAAGGGAATCGAGGGAGGAGCGTGTGCCGTGGATTGTGTTTAGCTTTAGGTATATGAGAGACGAGTGAGAGACGTTGGATCAGCGGGTCATGGATGGTTCAGATTGGCAACACTGGGGTGATCCAGGGGAGAATCATTTTGCATTCTCGTTGGTTAGAAATATATCACATTTAAGATTTTTTAAGTGTTGAAAACAGACGGGGTTTGTGAAGCAGCTACCAAGTATATTTCGCCAAATGAGAACATCTACAGCCAGACCCCTCACTCCAACGCCCGGGCAGCCCGCCCGATCACTGACTGGTCACAAAAAAGCAACCCAGACGGACCCCTCATACCCATCTTAAACGCCAACACCGACCGGCACCCCTCATATCCATCTCAAATATTAGGACGATATGAGGGGTCACGGACGCGCCCGGGCACACCTAGTCAGTCTGCCACATAGGACGCGAGCCACCTATTCTCTTTCTTTATTCATTATTTTCTTTCTCTCTCTTATTCTCCACCAATCACGTGCAAATGACCTGACATATGAGGAAAAATATGAGAGATGAGGCTGCACAAACGGAAAAGTAAGGGTTCAAAATGAACTTGCCCAGTCACTGACCCGGCATGTCCGCGGGCGCTTGAAGGGCCGGATTTGCAAGTCATGGCTGAAGATGCTCTGGCACCACTAAAAGTTTCCGAAAACTAGGTCACTTATAATGACACATTGCGAATGTTTTCAATTTTCAATTTTTTCTGAATTTCTTATGCCTGTTTCAAAATGCGACCAAACCGGTGGGCATGACCGTTTGTAGCTCGGGGTTGAGTCTTGCAAAACAATGTTTTGTCATTTGGCTTGACTCATATAGAAACACCAAAAGTTTTCCCAAGATTCAACCACTAGCTAGGAATGGTCATGCCCGCCTTTTGGACCGCATTTTGAAATGGGCATGAAAAAAAACTATAAAACCTTCGCATTGTGTCATTATAGGTGGCCAAGTTACGAGGAAAAAAATAAATTTGTAATACGGCAATTATTTTAAAAAGTGTTCTTACAAATGAGTTATCATGTGTGAAGATTCATCACTTTTAAGCCAAATGATCAATCTTATGGCCACATTCATGGCATAGTTTGTTAAAATGATCTAATATTGTACACAAGGGTGAATATTGGAATTGAAAACAATGTTGCTCCAGGGAGTTTTCATTTTTTGGACGAAAAAACCATTTTCCATTTTTTGAGTGCCCAAAATGAGTTTTTTGTGAAGGACCTATCATATATTTGTTGCAAAATTGGACCAAATCAATTTTCTATGATACTAGGTCATATTTAATGTACAATTGACCAAATGGTTGGGTTTCAAAATCTTTTATCCACCTCTCATGAAAAAGACATTTTTTGGTCGATTCAGTTGGAAGCGGGTCAAATTTGAACTGCAGTTGCCTTATAGTTTGCTCTTTATTCTGACTAGAACTCATTAATAGATACATAAGTATCTATTTAATTAGAGACACTCCAATTTTTTTTGCAATATTCAACCTGTAGCTACGAACGGTCATGCCCGTCGCTTTGACCGCGTTGTGAAACGACCATGAAAAAATCAAAAAAATTGGAAAACATTTGCATCGTGTCATTATATGTGACCAAGTTTTTAGGAAAAATAAAAACTTGGACTACAACAAATGTCTTAAAAAGTGTTCTCAGAAACGAGCTATCATGTGTGAACATTCATGGTTTTCAAGCCAGATGGCCAATGATATGGCAGCATTCGTGGCATAGTTTGTTGAAATGACATCATATTTTGCAAGAGTTTGCATATTGGAATGATAAAAAATGTTGACTAAGGAAGTTTTTGTTTTCTTTGGACGAAAAAATCGTTTTCCATTTTCCGAGTGGCCCAAATGAGTTTTTTGAGAAGGACCTACCATATATTTGTTGCAAAATTGGACCATATCAATTTTCCAAAATATTAGGCCATATTCAATGTACAATTGACCAATTGATTGGGTGTCAAAAGTTTTGATCCACCTCTCGTGAAAAAGAGAAATTTCCACTGATTCTGGAGGAAGTGGGTCAAGTTTGAACTACAACTGCCTCATAGTTTGCTCATGATTTTTAAAAATAATAATTTCTAGGTACAAAAGTATCTATTTAATAATAGAAATGCCAAAACTTTCCCAAGATTCAACCGCTAGCCAGGAATGGTCATGCCTACCGTTTTGATCGCGTTTTGAATTGTGCATGTAATATTAAAACAAAAATCAAAAAATTCAAAAATCTTGGCATTGTGTCATTATATGTTATCAAGTTACCAGGAAAAATAATAAACCTGTAATAAGACAATTATTTTTAAAAAGTGTTCTCACAAATGAGCTATCATGTGTGAAGATTCATGGCTTTCATGCCAAATTATCAATCTTATGGCCACATTCATGGCATAGTTTGCTAAAATGGTCTCATATTTTGTAGAAGGGTGCATATTGAAATGACAAACAATGTTGCCTAAGGAAGTTTTCATTTTCTTTGGACAAAAAAAATTCATTTTTCATTTTTCGAGTGCCCAAAATGAGTTTTTTAAGGACCTACCATATATTTGATGCAAAATTGGACCAAATCAAATTTCTAAAAAATTAGGCCATATTTAATGTACAATGGACTACCTCTCGTCAAAAAGACAAATTTCCGTCGATTCAGGAGGAAGCAAGTCAATTTTGAGCTATAGCTACCTTATAGTTTGCTCATGATTTTTTTTCATAAATAATTTATAGGTACATAAGTATCTATTTAATCAGAGATACATGGTTTGGTGGCGAGACATCAAGGTTTAGGCGGTGGCCGAGGGCCCCAACTCAAGAGCGCACAAACTGGCATGCCAGCCATGTGGTCACTGCGTGACCATGGCGTTGCCACTCGTTCTGGGCGTCCTAGGCATGTGTGATGGGTTGGGCACTCCCCCATAGGTGCTAGGAAGAATAATACAATAGAAGAATCTCATGATGATACTAAACTAAGCTTAAACATGAATTAGCCGCCAAGTGTTTGATTAGCGGTGGGGGAAATGAACATGGCCAATGGGCCTGGGTTTTTGCTCAGTGTCGATGTAGTAAAGTTTGGGCTCTAGTACCCCATAATTGTGCACGGGCAGTTGTAGCCATGCCAACGGCGAGGCCTACTAGGGGACCTCTAGAAGCAAATATGAAGACGCCAAGGAACTTTCAAGCACAAGACCAAAGGCCAAAGGCTGGAACCCCAGCAAGATCTTGCCGGGGGTAGCCTATGGAGCCCTGACAAGGAGTGTACCCGGCAAGGCCTCGCCACCTTGCTAGCACAGAGACCAGGTGTCGATCCGTTAGGGTACGTGTCAAGGCGCTGGCGATGGAGAGGCTAAGCGGTGCAGATGGGACGGCTCCCGTCCCGTGCTGTAGAAGGCCAGGGACACTTGACGGAGCATTAAATGCATTTGTCCTACGTCATCAGTGTTAGGTATGATAACACTGTAGCATTGTGCACTTCGTGCATGCACTACGCCACTATTGGGATCCCCTTAGTGGTCTAAAAGGAGGCCCAAGGCGTTACGAGAGGAGCCTTTTTCTTCCACCTTCTGGCATACACGGGCGTAGTAGCTGTTCTTAGCGCTCCTATAGCCAAAACCCTCGAACACCCATAATACACAAAAGTAGGAGTAGGGTTTTACGCTTCTCAGCGGCCCGAACCTGGGTAAAATCTCCCCTCGCACCGTTCGTTCGATTTGCTCTTTGTGCGTACCGTCCACCCGCCGAACCACAAAGCGATCCACGCGATCCCATAGGTGTCGTGCACTGACATCTTTGGCACGCCAAGTAGGGGGACTGGTTGTGTGAACCGGATCCAACGATCGAGATGCTAGATTCATCATCATCTTCATCGCCATGGCCACCAAGAAGAAGGGATTCATGATGGTAGACCTGTCCACATCCTGCGCACCCTTAGCTGCTCAGATGGGCGGCAGTGCGGATATGGGCGGAGGTCACGAGCTTCCATGATGTTCTCGCGATCAAGGCCAGGCTAGCGGCACCGTTCATAGAGATGCTGGCAACCCACACGCCGCTGGTTCTCAAGACAGAGCCGCGCGGCCTATAGGCGGCATGGTGAACTCAAGGTATGGAAGGGCGCCTTCTGAAGCACCTACGCCGATGCATGCGTAGTGGCCTTCTCAGGCTGTGCGCGATGAGCAGCGCCGCGACGTCGGAGGTTCCAAGTGCCCCCACGGAAAGGCTCCTGCACATCATTCTTGAGATGCGCAGGACCAACATACATGCTGAAATGCCGACGGAGGTGGCGCACGGTCGTGGGACCGTGATGGAGCTCCTTCTAACACAGTTAGGAGTCATAGCACCTCACGCTCATCGCACCTTCCGCTACCGGCCTCGTCAGCAGAAGCATTGGCACGAGCGAAGATACTCCTGAATTTCCCTCCTGCGACCGAGAAGCTCGATGACTGGAGGGCTACTATCCAGAGCCTCGTTAGTTTTTCTGATAGGGATGAGCTGCGGCGAGCGAACCTCTCGCAGCAGCGTTCTATCGAGTCAATGCGTACCAATGGTGATAAGGCCAGAGGTGGCGTGACCACGGTGCATTCTCCCCCGTGGAGGTGGCACCGGTCACTGACTCGGACCACCATCGAGCGGCGATGGAAAACGTGCCATCAATCTGATAAGCGCGCATGACCCACTGTAGACAAGCCTGCACCAGGGTATCCTGTTGACCTACCTTATGAGGTCGGTTATCCAGCGTTTACCCGTGAGCTGCGGCGAATATAGTGGCCCAATTCCCGAGCTTTCAAGCCGGAGGTCTCGAAGAAATACGACAACAAGACCCACCCATCAGAGTTCTTGAGCATCTACACCATTGCAGTGCAGGTTGTCGGGGCTCGCGATGACAAGATACTCGCCAACTATTTCCCGTTGGTGCTCAAGCCCAATGTCAGGACATGGTTGATGCATCTGCCGGAGAATTCCATTTCTTCCTGGGCAGACTTGTGCCATGAGTTTGTTGGCGCCTTCACCGGAGGCCACCAAGCTCCTGGTCAAGCAAGCGATTTGCATCTCATCCCCCAGAAGAAAGGCGAAACCTTGTGCAAGTACATTCAGAGATTCAGCCGCGTGCATCACAACATCCCAGACGTTCATCCTGCTGCCGTTATCAGTGTGTTCGATCAGAACGTGCGTAACCACAGGATGAGCAAAGAGCTGACGATGAACAAAGTCAAAGATGTTGCCGAGCTTTACACTTTGGCCGATAGATGTGCTCGGACTGAAGAAGGGAGGAGACTCCCTGGCAAAGATGTCGGTGCTGGAGTCGACTCTGACGAAGACACCACTGGTCCGGCAAGGAAAGGCTATCGGCGGAACAAGAAGCGCAAGGACAAGACCGTGCTTGCTGTCGAGGAATCCGACAATCTTAATGCTGCCAAGAAGACAAAGGTTAACACCCCCGGCAAGGGGATTGCTGGGTGCGCCTCTTGCCAAGCCTTGGCGGCTGCCGACAAGCTAGAGGGCTCCGACAAATAGTATTGCAAGATCCATCACACCAAGGGCCATGATCTCCAAAACTACCAACAAGTCGAGCAGCTTGCTGAGAGGCAGAAAGATGAGTACGTATGGCGAGACAAGGAGAAGGCCCAAGAGGATGCAGAGGGGTCCGGCAAGAAACATGGTTTCCAAGGAGGTCACCGCGGCAAGACCAAGCAGCAAGAGAGGCCCACCCAAGGCCGCGACAAGAGAGAGGAGGATGATGATGGCAACGAATAGGATGACGAGTCCAGCAAGCATGAGTTTTAGAGAGCTACAGATGCCATGTGCGTTGACGGAGGCACCTCGTTGCATTCTTTCCGCCACCAACTCAAATAGTGGGTGCGAGAGATTAATGCAACAACACCATCTGTTGAAGCCCAGAAGCCTTTGAGATGGTCCCACATGCCTATCGGTTTCAACGCCGAGGATCACCCTGATCGAACAACATCGGTTGGGTGTCTGCCATTGTTGGTTTCGCCAACAATTTGCAACCTCAAGGTGACGAAAATGTTAGTTGACGGTGGGGCCGGTCTGAATCTGATCTTGCCCGATGTGATCAAGAGGTTGCAAATTCCCGACGAAGATCTTGAGAAGACAGGCACTTTTCAAGGGATCAATCGAGGAAGGACTCAACCAAAGGGAAAAATCACATTGCCGGTAACATTTGGCAGTGACATGAACTGCAGGACAGAGAGGATTGTTTTCGATGTTGCCAAGATACCCTTGCCCTATAATGGGATCCTTGTATGCCCGACGCTAGCCAAGTTCATGGCAGCATCACATTATGCTTATAATGTGTTGAAGATGCCCGAGCCGATCAGCGTCATCTCAATCAACTCTGACAAGAAGGACACACTTATTTGTGCCGACCAAATCTACCGGGAGGCAGTCGCAACACCTGCCGCCAAGGCACCTGCTCTTGCCGTTGAAGCTCCTCGGGGGAAGAAGACTGGCAAGGCCTCTGGTGCACATTCCAGCAAGCGTGCCTTTTAGGAGTGCTACACTCCCATTGACGATGTACCAGAGAGCTCCACCGGCAAGAACAGGAAATCCAAGGCAGTTCCACCGGAGACCAACAAGGTGCCCGTCAAGGAAGATGGTATAGGGGGACTTTCACCATAAGTTCCACCTCGATGACAAATTGGAAAGAACGCTCGATGCCTTCCTACGGGCAAATGTCGATGTGTTTGCTTGGCAACCATCTGACGTCCCTGGTGTTCCCAGGGAGGTAATTGAGGACCACCTTTCCATCTATCCTCATGCGCGGCCCATGTAGCAGAAAGTTAGGAAGCAAGCCTTGGAGCGGCAAGAATTCATTGCCGAGGAAATCAGGAAATTGGAAGCCATAGGCTTGGTCAGAGGAGTGCTCCACCCAACATGGCTGGCCAACCCCGTGATGGTGCGCAAGGCGAATGGAAAGTGGGGGCTGTGTATTGATTATACAGACCTCAGCAAGGCCTGTCCAAAGGATCCTTTCCCCTTGCCGTGCATCAATCAAATTGTGGACTCCACTACCGGCTGTGACCTGCTATCATTCTTTGATGCCTATTTAGGATACCACCAGATCTTAATTTCCAAAGAAGACGAGGAGAAGACCGCATTTATCACCCCATGTGGTACGTATTGCTTTGTGCGTATGCCTTTCAGGTTGAAAAGTGTTGGTTTGACATTTGCAAGAGCAGTTCAGATTGGTTTTTGAGCCTCAGCTACATAGAAATATGGAAGCCTATATGGATGACATAGTGGTTAAAACTAAGGATAAAGCAACCCTCATACAAGACCTAGAAGAGACATTTGCTAATCTGCGCAAGATCAACTTGAAGCTCAACCCAGAGAAGTGCGTGTTTGGCGTTTCGTCCGGCAAGCTTCTCGGGTTCTTTGTGTCTTAGCGCGGGATCAAGGCAAACCCTGACAAGATCAAAGCAATTGAGCAGATTGAAGCACCAAGATGCGTCAAGGACGTGCGTCATCTTGCCGGCTATGTTGCGGCTCCGAGTAGGTTCATCTCAGAGTCTGCTAAGCATGCCCTGCCCTTTTTCAAAATCTTGAAGAAGGCGGGTCCAATGAAGTGGACCCGAGAAGCGGAGGCAGCACTGCAGGATTTGAAGAGGTACCTCTCCTCTCCGTTAGTACTAGTCGGATCTAGACCACAAGAACCATTGATGCTATACTTGGTGGAAACGAATCAAGTGGCTAGTGCTGCATTGGTGGTGTAGAGGGAAGTCGACGAAGAAGCAGCGACAGAAGCAGGATCGCCGAGCAACAAACCGGGATCTTCCCCGACAAGCTCTAGCGCCGACAAGTTAGGACCTGTACAGATGAACGAAGGGATACAGAAGAAGAAAGTGGTACAACGCCGAGTGTACTTTGTCAACTCCCTTCTGCAAGGGGCCAGATCAAGGTACTCCGGCATGCAAAAGTTACTTTTGGCCTCCTCATGGACTCAAGGAAGCTGTGCCATTACTTCCAAGAACATGAGATTACCATCGTCACTCGCTTTCCGCTGCAATGGATTTTGCAAAACCCAGACACAACCGGCAGGATTGTGGAATATGCCTTGGAGTTGTCAAGCTCCGGCCTCAAGTTTGAAAGTACTTCAACCATCTAGAGCAGAGCCTTGGCAGAACTCATCACATACTGGACTCCAAGGCCTGACGAAGAGATTCAAGAAACAATCCTCCCCTGTAAGGAAACAAGCCAAGAGTGGGTTATGTATTTTGATGGGGCTTTCTCCCTATTGGGAGCCGATGCTGGCGTGCTGCTTGTCGCACCCACCGAAGAGCACCTCAAATATGTAATTCAGATGCACTTTCCCGTGGAGAGGTCTACAAACAAAACCGCAGAGTATGAGGGGCTGCTTGCCGGCCTCAGGATTGCAGCAGACCTTGGGATCAAGAAACTTATTGTCAGAGGAGATTCACAGCTTGTCGTCAGGCAAGTCAATAGGGATTATCAGAGTCTGCTGATGCAAGCTTACGTAGATGAAGTGAGGAAGTTGGAAGAGCGCTTTGCAAACAGAGTACATTCCTTGTGGAGAGAATAGCGTTGCTAACGGACTATCTAAGTGCGCTTCCCTCAAGTTACTTGTGGAACCAGGGACCTTTGTGCTGCAACTAACTTAGCCATGCGTGTCACCATCAGAAAAACAAAACAAGAGAAGGAAGTTGAACCCAGGCTAGTACTTCCCGACAGAGCTCACAGAAGCTGCCGGCAAGGAAGTTGCCGGGATCGACACCCGTCTTGCGAGGGATCAACCGGATCTGGCAGGGCCTCAGGTCCTTGCTGTAGGACAAACGCCCCCGTTGCATAAGACATGCCTTTAGTCCTTGCCGTCGAGCCTCAGGCTCCAACATGGCACAACGCATAGTTCAGCTCCTTCAAACTGGAGAACTCCTAGAGCAACAGGAAGAAGCTAAGAATGTAGTCCGTTAGTCTAATATGTACCAGTTTGTGGACGACGTTCTGTATAGAAAGAGAACGAACAGTGTGAAATTGAAGTGCATTACTCGGGAGGATGGATTGGAGCGGTTGGTAGAGATACATGGAGGCATATGTGGTTACCACATAGGATCAAGAGCTCTTGCCGGGAAGGCCTCCCGGCAGGGTTTCTTCTGGCCTACTACTCTCCAGGATGCAACTTCACCAGTAACCAAGTGTGAAGCGTGCCAGTCCCATTCAAAGAAGCTACATCAACCAGCTCAAGCTCTTCAAACAATCCCTCTTTCCTGGCCATTTTTGGTCTGGGGGCTCGACATCTTGGGACCCTTCCCCCGTGCTACCGGGGGCTTTGAGTACTTGTACGTCGCAATCAAGAAGTTCACAAAGTGCTCGAAAGTGGAAGTAGTGAGAAAGGTGAGAGCACAATCACCCGTCAAGTTCTTCAAAGGACTAGTTTGTCATTTTGGTGTGCCAAATAGAGTCATCACCGATAACGACACGCAGTTCACGAGCCGCACCTTCATGCAGTATGTCCAGGACCTTGGCAGCAAGATCTATTTTGCTTCTGTTGCTCATCCAAGGATCAACGGCCAAGCAGAAAGGGCAAATTCTGAAGTGCTATGAGGGCTTAAGAAAAGAACTTTTGACAGGCTGCACAAGTGCGGAAGACGTTGGATTGATGAGTTGCCAATGGTTCTTTGGTCAATGAGAACAACGCCAGATCGAGCCACCGGCCAGACAACCTTCTCCCTGGTACACGGGGCGGAGGCAGTTCTCCCCACAAAACTCATATACGGGTTACCTCGAGTGCTCGCTTATGACAAGCTTGAGCAAGAGCAGTTGTGCCAAGATGACGTGATGCTCCTTGAGGAAGATCGTCTTCGGGCTGCTATGCAAGCTGCATGCTACCAGCAAGCTTTGTGCCGCTACCATAGCCGCAAAGTTCTTGCCCGAAGTCTTGAGGAAGGCGACCTTGTTCTTCGGCGCGTTCAGTCAGCCAAGAATTCAAACAAGTTGACGCCAAAGTGGGAAGGCCCTTATCGAGTAGTACGAGTCACCAGGCCTGGCGCAGTCCGTCTGGAAACCGCAGATGGCATCCTAGTGAGAAACTCCTGGAACACCCAACATCTTCGTAAGTTCTATCCATAAGGCGCGGTTGCTGGGCCTCTCGAAACCAGCTTTTGTACAAGTCTTGCCGACAGGGCATGTCATCCTTTGTACAAAGCGAGGTGTAGACCCTGTGCATAGCTTAATAAGATCGAGCGTCCCACAACTCTTATCGATTTTCATGTTTCCTTTACATGCATGTTTATATAAGATGTTGCATTACGCTTATTCCTAGCAAGTGCTAACAAAACGCCAAGGTTACATACTCCCATTTTATCTTCTTTCTTTTTTGTAAAAAAGGGATGAAAGGTTCCTCGCGTACAAGTTTGCTGGGGGGAGGAGATAGTGAGAGTGTGGACACCTACATGCACCATTCGAAGTTGGCACCTTGCAGGAAGGAGTACGACAAGAAAAATCTAAGTTGCAAAACCTTAAGTAAATTTTTTACTATGAGGTCATTGTCCTTGGGTGATTTCAACTTTTTTTATGGAAACCCTGCACGCGAATGAACCTTACCGCGATCGGCCGCACTCATGATCTGTTTCGAGCCCGCTCAACAGTTTAAGTGGCTGCACTGAGAAAGTCAAGGTAGCTTGTCATGATTGGTCGCGCTCTTATTCTGTTTCGCGTCCGCTTAATAGTTTAGGTGGCTGCACTAAAAATGTCAAGATATCTTGCCGACAACGACATCGCCAGCAGACTGCTAAGGATCTGCTCCTTGAAGCGCTCGTGGCAGTGTTTCATATGCCGGCAAGATTCCGATAAAGCGTAGGGAATACAACATAAGGAGGAAAATCAAACAAGTAGAATAACATGCATTCTTTCAAAAAGGAATGAGATTTACACAGGATGACGTCTTTTCCTAAGTACATTTTATTTGACTTTCTCCTCGGGGAGCAGGTTATAAGAAGAAAAATTGGGAAGAGGCTCCCGACAGAAGCCCAGCCTGACCCCTCCTGGACATGCACTGCGTGGAGGGGAGGGCCTCCAGAAGGGAGGACGAAGCCGGAGTCCACGAGGCTGCCAGGAGAAATACATTGGAAGATGAGGAAGCGCCCGGGACAAGGACCCCTGGCAAGGTCACTCCATCAGGAGGGGGAGAGGCGTGAGCTGGCGGTGACGGTGCAGCCGGCGACTAGTCGGAGCTCAGGTCGTCGTATTTCGACTTGACGACTTGGAGCTCAGACCCGTTGGTGTCGGCTTCACCGACACTGTCCTCCATGTCACTGTCGCTCGAGGAGGAGTTTTCGGCACCACTCAAGCTTTCCTCGCAGCAGTTGAGGCGAGCGCTTGAACGCCCGTAAATCTTGATGGAGAGAATGTCGGCCTCCATCATCTTGAAGCGGAGGACATGCCCCGCCTGGAGGTTGTGGGAGCGGGCGAAGGTTTTCCAACCGCGCCTGAAGAGCATGACGCGGTTCTCCGGGTATTCAGCGTCCCCCCGTGCAACACCATTGCAGCAACCATGCGCCCGCAGCCATAGGGTGGGTGGCTTGTCGACCTCCATTGCCCTAGTGGAATGGTGAGGGAGGCGCAGGTGGCTTTGGAGGGGACCACACAGCTTTATGACGAATTCTAGCGTCGTCCCCTTGGTGTGGGTCTCTTCGAGGAGGGGGTCTGGCATCGGAGGGAGGGGTAGAGAAGAGCTCCGCCTCCCTCGACCACGGCCTCCACGGCGACCCCGACCCCTCGTGCCTCCTCCGCCACTCGCACTCGGGCCACCCTCCACTTTCGGGGCTGAAGGGGTGGCATGATCCCGACGGTATCTCCTCGCTGATCGAGCGGAGGACGGTGGCCACCCTCGCCCCCCAGCCATGCCTAAGGGCAAAGGCAACCCAAGACCGAGAAGGTATAGAAGGGCAGGCTTTGAAGATTTGCAATCAAGGAGGAAGAAGTATGGATGACCATTGCCCATCACTAGCCCCCCCCCCCAATTTATAGGGGGTGGCATGGGGGCTGGCTATCCTCAGCCACAAGAGCCGCCCATCTCTGCCAATCTTGTCGCCCACAATCACGGGGCGAATAGGTAACCGCCCCATTGCTCCAATCCATGGCGCTGCGGTTTCTGCCACGATTAAGACTTTAGGTCACGGACGCCCATTGCCATCCACCCCGCTATGCATGCGGCGCACATGGCGGAAATAGCCGCTCCACGCACATCTCCCACGTCATGCACTTAACGCGCATTGTGGGGTGGCGTAGTAAGCGGAATGATTACAACCATAGGCCCCTACCACGCGTGCCCGTGCACTGTTTGGGCCTAGCCCAACACGCCTTGCACTCGTGTGTGGCCCAGGCCCGGGGGCTCCTGTCGGTGTACTAAAGTTTGGGCTCTAGTACCCCATACTTGTGGACGGGCAGTTGTAGCCACGCCAACGACAAGGCCTACCAGAGGACTGCTAGAAGCAAATACGAAGACGCCAAGGAACATTCAAGCACAAGACCGAAGGCCAAAGGCTAGAACCCCGGCAAGATCTTGCCGGGCGTATCCCCCGGAGCCCCGGCACGGAGTGTACCCGGCAAGGCCTAGCCACCCTGCCAGCGCAGAGACGAGTTGTCGATCCGTCAGGGTACGTGTCAAGGCACTGGCGATGGAGAGGCTAAGCAGTGCAGATGGGATGGCTCCCGTCATGTTGAAGGCCAGCGACACCTGATGGAGCAATAAATGCATTTGTCCTACATTGAAAGTGTTAGGTATGATAACACGGTAGCACTATGCACCGTGTGCATGCACTACGCCACTATTGGGATCCCCTTAGTGATATAAAAGGAGTCCCACGACGTTACGAGATGAGGCTTTTTCTTCCACCTTCTAGCATACATGCGCGTAGTAGCTGTTCTTAGCGCTCCTGTAGCCTAAACCCTCGAACACCCATAATAAACAAAAGCAGGAGTAGGGTTTTACGCTTCTCAGCGGCCTGAACCTAGGTAAAATATCCCCTCGCACCATTCGTTCGATCTGCTCTTTCCACGTACCGTCCTCCTGCCGAACCACAAAGGGATCCACGCGATCCCATAGGTATCGTGCACCGACACTGAGGATCATTTTCTACTAAGGAGACTCAATTGGCAATTTTTAGCTAAAATGGAGGAGCCTAGGTGGCATTTGCTTTGCAAAGTACCACACTGGACAGAAATATGAATGATGAAGCTGGGCTCAAATGAATAAATGGATTGAGCTGCAATTTGGTGGAGGATGGTTATTTGGGCATTGGAATGCAGTGTAAAAAATTGATAGCATTTGGACATGCCGAAGTGGTACTTCCTTCACAATGCTGTTCTTTGGACAGAAAATAGAAATTGATGTTGGGCCCACATATATGATTGGATCGAGCTGCAATTTGGAGGAGGATCATAATCTGGGCATATGACGGAACTGCACAAATTTCATTTCTTTTGGATAAATAAAAATGGTACTTCCTTCACAATACTATCCACTGAACAGAAAATTGGAAAAAATAGTGAGGAAAATTGGCTACATTAAAATCAGATAACTTTGATGTAGGGGGTTCTATGGCAGGGTCATGTCTTGGTAAATTTTCAGCATTTATAAAGCAATATAAAATATAGTTGCTTCACAAATTGAAAATATTACCAGAAACAAAGATTGGATGATGGGCTCATATGTTATTATATGGGGATAAATTTTTGTGGAGAGCTATGACATGGGCATATAGAATATGTGGCAAAAAGCGATCTCATTAGGAGATGCCTAGATAGTACATACTTCACAAAGCTTCTAGCTGAACAAAAACTTTGGCAATTTATTGAGGAAGATTTAATAGGAAAATGGAGCTTAATTTGGTCATGAGGCAATTATTTGGATAGAAAAGAGTGCCCAAATTTTTTCTAGCTCTAATGGAGGAGCCTAGGTGGCACTTGCTTTGCAAAGTACCACACTAGATAAAAATATGAATGTTGAAGCTGGGCTCAAATGAGTGTATGGATTGAGCTGAAATTTTGTCCAGGATGATAATTTGGGCATATGAAGGCACTGTAAAAATTTCATACAATTTGGATAAATAAAAATGGTACTTCCTTCACAATGCTCCCCACTAAACAAAAAATTAGGAAAAATATTGAGGGAAATTGGACAAACATAAATTAGCTAAAATTTGGTGGAGGGAGATTCTATGGGCAGAGTCATGTCCTAGTAAATTTTTGGCAATTATAAAGCAATATAAAATATAGTTGCTTCACAGACTAAAAATATTACCAGAAACAAAGATTGGATTATGAGCTCACATGGATTGTTTATATATGTTTAACATTTTTCAAATACATGATTAACATCTTTTCATATATTTCCAACAAAAAACATCTTTTCATACATATGTTTTGATGTCTATATTTGGTTTTACACATTGTACATTTTTCGTATACATATAAAAGGAGGTGGCCTTAAGTACCAATGCATCCATGTTCACAACCTCATGACCATTTATATTGGTGGTAATTAGGTAAAAATAAAGTCGTCGACCACTGTTGTCTGCTTTATGACCATTTGGTGCAAGGCAATTTCAGGGTTTGAGCCCTTCCTAGCGAAATGGCCGTGGATTGACGACCAATTCAGCCGGAGTCACTAAGAGAAGGTCACAAGTTGACATATTTCTTGTAGTGAGGATGAAGATGGTCTCTCTCAAACAATCCTGCAACCAACTAATAAAAAGTATCTTGTGTCCCCAACACACCAAATACAATGGTAAATTGTATAGGTGCACTAGTTCGGCAAAGGGATGGTGATACAAGTGTAGTAATGATAGTAGATATTGATTTTTTGTAATAGTAACAATAAAAACAGAAAGGTAGCAAGTAACAAAAGTGACCACAAACGGTATTGCAATGCTTGAAAACAAGGCCTAGGGTTCGTACTCTCGCTAGTGCAATCTCTCAACAATGCTAATATAATTGGATCACATAACCATCCCTCAACGTGCAACAAAGAATCACTCCAAAGTTCTTATCTAGGGGAGAACATAAGAAGAAATTGTTTTTAGGGTACGAAACCACCTTAAAGTTATCCTTTCTGATCAATCTATCCAAGAGTTCGTACTAAAATAACACCAAGTTATCCTTTCCGATCGATCTATCTAAGAGTTCGTACTAGAATAACACCATATGATACGCATCAACCAACTCTAATGTCACCTAGATACTCCAATGTCACCATAAGTATCCATGAGTTAATTATACAATACACATCAAACAATTTCAGATTCATAATACTCAATCCAACACAAAGAACCTCAAAGAGTGCCCAAGATTTGTATCGGAGAACAAGGTATGAAAACGTGCAATCAACCCCTATGCAGAGATCCCCAAGGTCACTGGAATCCACAGGTTGATGCCATAACATATATCAAGCTAACCACTTGAATGCCCCAATGTCACTACGGGTATCCGCATGCAAGACAAACATCAAGTGCTCTCAAATCCATAAAAGTATTCAATCCGATAATAACAAAATCTCAAAGGGAAACTTAATTCATCACAACAAGATAGTGAGGGGAAAACACCATATGATCTAACTATATTAACAAAGCCCGTGATACATCAAGATCTTGGTATCTCAAGAACATGAGAGAGGGAGAGAGAGAGAGATTGAATACATAGCTACTGGTACAAACCATCAACCCCGAGGGTGGACTACTCCCTCCTCATCATGGAGACCATAGGGATGATGAAGATGGCCTCTGGAGATGATCTACCCTCTCCAACAGGGTATTGAAACGCCTCCAGATTGGGTTTTCTTCGATACAGAGAGTTGTGGCGGCAAAACGAGGAGTCCAGTGTTATTTCTGATGGTTCCTGTATTTATAGGATATTTGAGCATCGGTTTCACGCGAAGATGGGCCACGAGGAGAGAACAAGACACCAGGGCACAACGGAAGGGCCTGGCATGCCCTGGTGGGGTGTGCCCACCTCACGACTCTTCTAGCCCTCCAACAAAGCTTCTAGTGCCTCCTTTTTTCAAAAAACTTCATCAAAAAGTTTCATTGCATTTGGAGAACTTTGATTTCTGCACAAAAAACAACACCACAGTAGTTGTGCTCAAAACAACGTCAGTCCGGGTTAGATCTAAATAAATCATATAAAGTGCATCAAAACCATGTGAAAGTATTGTAAACATAGGTGAATATGGCATGAATACTTCATAAATTATAGATACGTTGGATACGTATCAATAATGCAAATAAGAATCATATTAATTTCAAAGAAGACTCAAATACTTTTCATGAATAAGCTCAACATAAACCCGCAATTCATCGGATCCCAACAAATGCACTGCACAAAAGACTTACATCAGATAGATCAAAGCGAAGATGCGATGATTATTGTATTGAAGATCAATATCAAGATCGAGAGAGAGAGAGACACATAGAGAGAGAGAGGTAGCCATCTTGGTACTAACTATGGACCCGTAGGTCTGTCGGGAACTACTCACACATGATCATGAGGGCAGCAAGGTTGATGAAGAGGCCCTCCGTGATTGATCCCCTGGTAGTTGTGATCTGCGTTGGGTTTTCCATGAAGAGGAACGGGTTATTGCAGCACAATGTGGGTAACTATTTTCCTCAGTTACGAAACCAAGGTTTATCGAACCAATAGGAATACCATTCCTCAACCGTCTTTAGTGGTTGCACACAAAAGAACAAACAACTTGCACCCAACGCCGGCAAGAGGGTTGTCAATCCCCTTGATCTCGTTATTTGCAAGCAAGTGAGTTGTGTAGATAATTGTAGATAATTATAAATTGCAAAAAAGCAAATAAATAACAGCAAGGTGGTAATAGCATTTGTGAATATATAAGTGAATAGACCCGGGTGCCGTAGAGTTCTCTAGTGGAATCTCTCAAAGGAATAGCGTACGGTGGGTAAGCAAATTACTATTGGGCAATTGATAGAAAAGTGAATAGTTATGCGATTTTCACGAAAATGATTGTGTGTATATATGCATCTTGTCCATAAGCAAATAGTTCGACTCCTTCCTGCACCGATCACTATTACCACACTCATCGGCCGCTATCCATCATGCATCTAGAGTATTAACACTACTAGGAGAAACCTTATAGGCAGGAGACTACTAGTAGCATTGGAAAAATACAAGCGCTGCTCCTAAGTACTAGTAGCACTGTATTTGGGTAGCACTACAAGTAAGGACTTAGTAGTAGCGCTGGAAACTAGAAAAGTGTTGCTGCTAAGGGGGCCCCGACGATCCCACTGACAGACTTTATAG
This sequence comes from Hordeum marinum, assembly GCA_022496015.1. NCBI lineage: Eukaryota > Viridiplantae > Streptophyta > Magnoliopsida > Poales > Poaceae > Hordeum > Hordeum marinum. The sequence goes on from CM039673.1 coordinate 39,710,453, forward strand.
TAGCAGCGCTGTCCTCAAGAAAGCGCTACTGCTAAGCCTCCTAGAAGTAGCACGTGCTGTGAGGGAAGCGCTACTGCTATGGGCCCCCACTTAGTAGTAGCACTTTTCCGAGAAAGCGCTACTACTAAGCCTCATAGCACTAGCGCACTGTGTAATCCAGCGCTACTAATAAGCACTGTAGCCCCTTTTTCACCCATCCCATCTCTCTCCCTTCTTCCTCCCCCTTTGCCCTCTCCCCTCCTTTCCCCTCTCCCCTCTCCACCATTATTGCCCTTCTTCTCTCTTCCTTCTACCTCTCTTCTCTCCCCCATTAATGCCCCCCTCTCTCCCCCTTCTTCCTCCACCTTTGCCCTCTCCCCTCTCCACCATTATTTCCGTTCTTCTCTCTTCCTTCTACCTCTCTTCTCTACCCATAAATGCCCCCCTCTCTTCCCCTTCTTCCTCCCCCTTTGCCCTCTCCCCTCTCCACCATTATTGCCCTTCTTCTATCTTCCTTCTACCTCTCTTCTCTCCCTATTAATGCCCCCTCCAGCATAATTATCCTCCATATCTCTCTCCTCTCCATTAGTTAGCTAGAGTCATCTCTCCTCCCAACAACTATATCTAGATAGCTATTTAGCCATCCACTCTCGATCCTTATATTGTCGCGAAGGCCTAATGATCTAATTACCATGCACAATCTCTCTCGGGGTATAGGTGAGTAAAAACTTGTGCATTTCAAGAATGGGAATATGTGTGTTTGTGATATGAAGGGATATTGTGTGAGTGACATGCCCCGTGAGTTGCTTATGTTTTGCCGAAATGTCGATTTATTTCCGTTTTGGTGGATTTCGAGCAAACTCGATATGTCCTATTTCTAGGCAAGGTCATGCCAAATTTTTATATGACTTTTGCTTGTTATACTGTGCATTCATGAGGGTGAGTGGAAGGAAGGTGGAGCGATACTTGCAATGCGCAGTGATGGACATGTATGCAAAAAATTGGAATGGGATTAGATGTCTGTGTACAAGATGCAAAGAAGGAGTCATTTTGGATCCTTTTGATCGTGGCAGTTTGAAGGCACACATAATGATGTATGGTTTCATGGATGGCTATACTCGGTGGATAAGTGAAGATGATGATGATGATGACGTCCACATGGTAGGGAATAATGGCATGATGGGGCTAGACAAAGAGATGAACGATCGACGCGGTAGCACTGGTTTCCATCTAGCGCTACTCCTAAAGTTAGCAGTAGCGCTGGATGAAAACCAGCGCTACTGCTATTTTCAATAACCCCCGCCCGCTCCTAATTTTCCCAACTCCCTCCATCCCCCCACGTAGCGCCCTATCCCTCACCTTGCCGCTAGGTCGCCTCGCCGCCGGCCGCCCCCGCCCCTCCGCCCCTTAAGAACCTGACGCCGGCCGCCCTGCCCCCAGCCGCCCTACCGCCAGGTGCTGCTAGTGGAATGTTGATCAGTAGTCCCGGTCGGGATGTGCCTTTAGTACCGGTTACCCAACCGGTACTAAAGGGTCGGGACTAAAGGTCCAGACCTTTAGTATCGGTTGGCCCACGGGCCGGTACTAAAGGCCCACCGCGTGGCTGCCTGCGTGGGCTAGTGGTGGAGGACCTTTAGTACCGGTTGGTGACACCAACCGATACTAAAGGCCCACCACGTGGCTGCCTGCGTGGGCTGGTGGTGGAGGACCTTTAGTACCGGTTGGTGATACCAACCGGTACTAAGTGTTCTGTTTTTTAGCTTTTAATTAGGTTTTAGTTTTCCATTCATTTCAAATTTATTTTACGGTGCTACATATTGTAAACATTACACAAGTTGATGCATATATATGTAATATAATATACAATATCTCATACACAGTACATATACAAATGGAATTACACATCCATATATATTCTGGGACTTATAACTTAAGGCCCAAAACCCGGCCGGGACTAGCTAGCTAGTGCTCCGGATGAAATCTTAATTTTCTACTACTGATTTGCTGGCATTATTGAGGCGGCGGTAAGGAATAGTGCTCTCCATTTACATCAATGACATGTCAAAGAAGAAATGCCGCAAATTCCTCTTGAAGTGCTACAAAGTGTTTCTCGGGTGAGAGCTTCGACATCATCTGCCAAACCTGGAGTTGTCTTTCACTTGCTCCTCTGCGACGTATACGACCTTCGGTCTGGATGCGAATGTTCTCGTAGAGGAAGTATCCACATAAATTTGTCCCCTGTGGCTGCTTCGCGCACTTTGCAAAAGAATATAATTCAATAAGATAATTAATAATCAAGCATGTGATAATGGTATTGAAACTAGAATTAAAGAGATGCATGGACCTAGTAGTACTACTTAATTACATGCATCTTTTTCCACTTCAGCTTCGGTTTCCATTGACGACCGTGATGGTTTTTTTCTATCATCTTTTTCCAAACACTACGCGGCAAAGAAAAAGAACAAAAGAGTTATTATAATTACTTTTGATATTAGGAAATAATGAAAGAAAGCGAGGTCGATAAAGATTGAAATTACTGTTCTATCATAAAATACAAGTCCATGTATGATTGTTCTAGTGTATCTAGTGAGTTGTACACTTGAACAAGTCCATCAGCGAGGATAATATTTAGGAGGATATAGTGGTCTCTGCGGAGAAGTTTATATAATTAAGCAGGCATGCATATAACTCATCAACTACATTTGACAGCGAGCTAGTAAGCAAAAATAGAATGAGTAGTATACAAGAGAGTAAACACTCACCCCATGTTGTAAGGAAATATTATAGTAGATTTGGTATTCATTAGTGCCGCTAGAAAGTTTTCCAAGAGATCTTCTGTGTCCTTGGCATAATGTTTTACCACATGACCATTAACTATACTTGGGTCGATGAACCCAATGTCATCGATTCCCTCTTGTTTCAATTCCCACATCTTCAATCTGCATAATAGCGTAGAAAAGAAAATATATAGTGAGGATAAGCCAATGAACGATATCTTAGCTAGAGACGTAAATTATTAAAGATATAAATCACTTACAGACAATAGCAACTGATGAGAGTTTTGTCGATAGAGTCCATGTGGTATAACTGGAAAAGTTTTGAGAATTCAAGACATATGTCACATCCATTGACGTAATGCTCTTTCCTTATTTGACCATGACCGCCGTCTCCCCTCGCTTTGCTTCACGCAGGTACCAATCATGCAACCGTTGCATCACAGTTGGTAGTTCCTTGTACTGCTCGGGTGTGAAAAGTGGTTTTCCGATGGCATATTGCATTGCGTACTCAGTTGCACCATACCCGCAGATTTCCTTGGTTCCAAGGATTTGGCCAAGAGTGAGACCTGCAGCCTCTACTTCTTCGAGGTCGATTGGGTTGCCTTGCACGTCGACTGGTTGGATCGATTTCTTGCTTGGATTGGTACTCACCTTGAGAGGAGAGATCGATTGCTTGGATTGTTCTCCGAGCTGGGGAACTGTTTTCCCACTAGTAGTACCACCTATCGTTGATGTCGTACTTCCTGACTTCTTCCTTGGGCTGGGCCGACTTCTCTGCTCACTTGCCTTCTGAATCTGTCACTCATAGTCTGTCGGCATACGCTCAACATATGCCAGGGGTCGATCAATAAAGTGTTCCATAAAGTGCTCTTGGACTTCCTTGGGTATTACCTCCTTTGGCGGCATGGTCTTCTTCGCAAAAAAGGCTTTCACTTGGCGTTCGCTTTCAATTTTGTTTTCCTTTGGTGTCATGTCGTAAGGCAGCTTCCTTTTGGACGGATGCTCGGGTTTCTTCTTTGCTTTCTTCTGAAGAGGATTGTTGCTGGCCTTCCTCTTTTGGGATCCCTACTGGCGGGACCGCTGCCGGGGTGGAGTCGGCTCACGCGGGGGAGATCAATATCGACGATATGGACTTGCGTCGTGCTCCGTCCCGAGGTTGGGAGGACTACTAGCGAGGTGGGGAGTACTGCTGGCAAGGTGGGACACCTCTCGAGGTGGGGAGGACTGCTTGGGAGGTAGGGAGGACTGCTGGCGAGGTGGGGAGGACTGCTGGCGAGGTGGGGAGGACTGCTGGCGCTGCGATGCCTCTAGCTGGGATCCCTCGTGCTGGACATCGATACTCGGAGGAGCCGGTGGCCTTAGCGCCGAGGGTGGAAATACGATGTAGTCCTTACTCCATAGAATGAGACCACGGACGGCTTCTACCAGTGTGGACTCCCCCTCACCTCCAGGGATGTCAAGCAATAGTTCATCATATCCTGGCTCTATTGCGTCCACCGCGACACGAGCATACCCAACTGGAACCGGATTGCAATGCCAGAGAACATCAGGTGTATTTGGTAAAGCATAGCCCGTCGCGACCCGCACGGGTATGTTCTTCATTTTCTGGAATAGCTCACAAGATGTCTTCTCGGTGATATCATCCACGGGGGTGTGACCCAACGGTGCCCCCATGGAACCCACGCTGCTTTTCTGCAGTGTAGATGGGACGGGTTCCGATGCCTCCTGCCACGGAGTTGCCCTTTGCTGGGTCAGTACATGTATCTGCAGCTGCTACTGCTCGTACTTCTGTTCCAACTTTGAAAGTTGGTGTGCTTCCACCTTCTTTTTTCTCGAACGGCTTTTATAACCGTCGTTCCATCCCACAAACCCCTCATACCACAGAACAACGCCCATGCCTCGTGTTCGTCCTCCGTGTTCGGGATTCCCGAGGGCGCGTGTAAGCTCGTCGTTCTCTCCATCGGGGTGAAACCGTCCTTCTTGGGCAGCTTTTACTGCTTTAATCAACTCATCTGATGCATGCTTCAGACTGGCCAGTGCAATAATCTTCCCTGTTGCTGGGTCCAACTTTCCCCATGCGCAAAAAACCAATTCCTGCACCTCCGGGGCCAGTGGAAGGTTACTGGAGTGATCCCTTCAGCATGCATCTTATTCTCTAATGCATCGCACTTAGGAATGGCTGACTTGTATCCACCTGTCCCTAGTTTATGGTGATACTTTTTTCTCCGCATTTATCTTATTCTTTGCCGACTTCTCCATAGCAGCTTCCGATGTCTTGTACTCGATAAATGCGTCATAGTGATTCCTTACCTTCTCGTATATTCCTATTGAATTCGGGCGCCTTCTAACCTCTAGCATTGTACTCGGTCCATAATCTTTTCTTCCAAGTCTGGAACGCGCCAGCCATCTTAGGGAGAGCAAACTCCTTGACTTTGTCCCTTTGGCGCTCCGAGAGAGAATCTAGTAGGATGAAATGCTCCATGAGATCTTGCCAAAGGGTATCTTTAATTCTTGTATCGACATAATTCACTCCTGGTTTTGGGTTGTTTGGTTGAATCCATTCTTGCATTGTGATCGGGACTCCATCCCTAACAACCACTCCGCATTGATGCACAAATGTCTTGGCATTGGCTTCAGGGTGAGTTAGTGTGCCATCATGTTTGAAAGCATCAAGATTGAGCTTTATGTTGTCGTCCAATATTTTGGCACCGCCTCGTACCTTCTACTAGATTGGCTTGATCCGGAGGGCTGATAATTAAAAGAGAAATATTTGTTAATATATATACACACACAAATCAATTAATACACATGTAATGATCACTAGAGGCTAATATGTGTATATACCTCGCCGGACATTGTTAGTTGTTCCGGATTTTGGAACATAAGTTGTTCTTCCTCGGCCTCACATCCATCACCATAATCGTTCAAATATTGTGAGCCGTCATCATCATGTGATTGACCCAGAAGGTCCGCTGGGTTTTTGGAGGAGCGTATCATGTCAAAGATGTCCTCTTCATGAGCTCTACTGGTATAGATAAAACAAATTAGTATTCAAATTAGCATGCATTCAAGAAGCAAAATAACTGATAGTTAATTAATAATGCATCGTCGAATACATATATAGTAGTTCTTAGAAAAGATCTCATCTCATAATCTTGGATAATTGTTAATACATCGGCTAATCCATCGATCTAGCTAATACATCATAATAATACATATATAGTAGCTAATATATCGATCTAGCTAGAACCTTAGCGCCCGGAGGATATCGGGGCAGGCGGTGGACACCCAAAGAGAAGGAACCATCACAGGAACATAGCTGCAGTGAGATCCCTGAAGAATCTGCCAGGTATTGTCGGACCTGGCCTCCAAAGCTGCCATGTAGCGACGGACGTGCTCGTTCTCATTGCTGACATGGTACTGTACCACCTCCGCAGGGGACTCAAGCCTCTGAAAACTCCGTGGCCCATGCGGCCGCCACCACAAAACCTCTGGGTCGACGATGGGCTATCTCCTCACCAAGCTGCACCGCCCGGAAGGCAGCACCTCCTAGTACCAGCCCGACGTAGCCCAATCCTTGACAGGGCCCCTCGGCTCAAGCAAGTGACCTCCTCCGGCGACTCGACGATGATGATGCGGGATCGGCATCGTCGACGTCGAGAAAAACACTTAATTATGAAAACAAATTAAATAAAACTTAGCAAAATTAACACTTAGCATCTAACAAAATTAACACATACCCTAATAACCTAAGGACGACCTACCTACCTAACTAACTAAACTAACTTGATAACCTAACAAACTAACTAACTAAATAGGGGTGATGTGTCGTGGTCGCGGTCAGGGTGTCGGGGGTGTCGTATTGGGGTGTCGGCGGTGTCGTGTTGGGGTAGGGGTGTTGTGTCGTGGTCGGGGGTGCCGTGTCAGGGTGTCGTGTCGGGGTCGGGGTGTCAAGGTGTCGTGTCGGGCGGGGTGCTTGTCGTGGTCGGGGGTGCCGTGTTGGGGGTCTGTCGCGGTGTCGTATCGGGGTCAGGGGGGCGGGGGGGGCGGGGCGGGGGGGGGGGCGGAACGGAAACCGAAAACGCAACGAAACCGAAACGAAAGGAACCGAAACGACAGGACACCGAAACGAAACGAACCGAAACGTACAGGAAACCGAAACGAACCGAAACGAACCAAAGAACGAAGGGAAACCTAAACTAAACTAAGAGTCAACCTAACCTAACTAATTAAACCTAACCTAACTAAATTAACATAAAACTTAACCTAACTACATTAAACCTAAACTAACCTAAACTAACTAATTAAACTAATTTAAACCTAAACTAACTAAATTAAACCTAACCTAACTAAATTAAACCTAAACTTAACCTATCTAAATTAAACCTAAACTAAATTAAACCTAAATTAAACCTAAACTAACTAAACTCACCGGAGCCGGAGTTGGGTGTGGGGGCTGCCGGGGTGGCATCAGAGCGGCGGGCGGCGGGGCGGCGCGCGACGTCTTGGCGGTGGGGTCGGGGCGGCGGGCTCGGGGCGACGCGTGGCGTCGGGGTGGTGGGCGGTGGCAACGGCAATTTCTGGCAGCCTGGCGGTGCGCGAATGACCTTCTCTTGGTGCGTGGCTCGCACCGGGATGAGGGAGATACTATTTATGTGGGGAGGACCTTTAGTACCGGTGCGTGGCTCGCACCGGTACTAAAGGGTCTTTAGTACCGGTGCGAGCCACACACCAGTACTAAAGGTCCACCGCCCCGCGCGTTTTTAGGGAGGACCTTTAGTACCGGTGCGTGGCTCGCACCGGTACTAAAGACCCTTTAGTACCGGTGCAAGCCACACACCGGTACTAAAGGTCCTCCCCAAAACCGCGCGGGGCGGAGGACCTTTAGTACCGGTGCGTGGCCCGCGTTGGTACTAAAGGTTTTTTTAATTCATTATTAGTTATTATTTTCAAAAAAAACTAAACTTTAAAAAATTATAGAAAAACTATGACTTCAATGGAAATAAATAATATATGAAAAAATATCAAAAAATATAAAGAATATGTTTATGGCGTTTCCATGCATGGTTGAACAACTTAAACTACCGTATAAGAAAATTTGAAATGTCATATCTCGAGTTTGAAAAGCAGTACAAATGAACTCTGAAAAGGTTGTAACTTGGCATGACATGATAATTTCACCCACATAGCAACTTCTAAAGAGTTGAGAGGGTTACGACAAAAACTAGATGCACTTCATGAACAAAATGGACAATCTCTTTCGAAGTATGAGGGTTTCAGACGAAAACTCATCCATTACAAAGGGATTTCATTTTTAATAACTTATTTTAACTCGATAATTTTTGTTTGTTCAATATGCACCATTCAAAGGCACATCCTCAATTTTCAACCCTTTCTCACTTCATTTTCCATGCATTTAATGATTTATTTTGAGCTAAATGACCCTGAATTTGAAAAGCAGTACAAATGAACTCTGAAAAGGTTGTAACTTGGCATGACATCATAATTTCACCCACATAGCTACTTCTAACGAGTTGAGAGGGTTACGGCAAAAACTGGATGTAGTTCGTGTACAAATTGGACAATCTCTTTCGAAGTATGAGGGTTTCAGACGAAAACTCATCTATTACAAAGGGATTTCAATTTTAATAACTTTTTTTAAGTCCATACTTTTTGTGTGTTCAATATGCACCATTCAAAGGCACATCACCAAATTTCAACCCTTTCTGACTTCATTTGATATTTCCATGCATTTAATGATTTATTTTGAGCTAAATGACCCTGAATTTGAAAAGCAGTACAAATTAACTCTGAAAAGGTTGTAACTTGGCATGACATCATAATTTCGCCCACATAGCAACTTCTAAAGAGTTGAGAGGGTTACGACAAAAACTGGATGCACTTCGCGTACAAAATGGACAATCTCTTTCGAAGTATGAGGGTTTTGGACGAAAACTCATCCATTACAAAGGGATTTCATTTTTAATAACTTATTTTAACTCCATAATTTTTGTTTGTTCAATAAGCACCATTCAAAGGCACATCATCAATTTTCAACCCTTTCTGACTTCATTTGATATTTTCCATCCAGTTAATGATTTATTTTGAGCTAAATGACCCTGAATTTGAAAAGCAGTACAAATGAACTCTGAAAAGGTTGTAACTTGGCATGACATCATAATTTCACCCACATAGCAACTTCTAAAGAGTTGAGAGCGTTACGACAAAAACTGGATGCACTTCGTGTACAAATTGGACAATCGCTTTCGAAGTATGAGGGTTTCAGACGAAAACTCATCTATTACAAAGGGATTTCATTTTTAATAACTTTTTTAACTCCATACTTTTTGTGTGTTCAATATGCACCATTAAAAGGCACATCATCAATTTTCAACCATTTCTGACTTCATTTGATATGTTCCATGCATTTAATGATTTATTTTGAGCTAAATGACCCTGAATTTGAAAAGCAGTACAAATGAACTCTGAAAAGGTTGTAACTTGGCATGACATCATAATTTCACCCACATAGCAACTTCTAAAGGGTTGAGAGGGTTACGGCAAAAACTGGATGCACTTCGTGTACAAAATGGACAATCTCTTTCGAAGTATCAGGGTTTCGGACGAAAACTCATCCTTTACAAAGGGATTTCATTTTTAATAACTCATTTTAACTCCATACTTTTTTTGTGTTCAATATGCACCATTCAAAGGCACATCATCTATTTTCAACCCTTTCTGACTTCATTTGATATTTTCCATGCATTTAATGATTTATTTTGAGCTAATTGACCCTGAATTTGAAAGCAGTACAAATGAATTCTCAAAAAGGTTGTAACTTGGCATGACATCATAATTTCACCCACATAGCAACTTATAAAGAGTTGAGAGGGTTACGGCAAAAACTGGATGCACTTCGTGTACAAATTGGACAATCTCTTTCGAAGTATGAGGGTTTCGGACGAAAACTCATCTGTTACAAAGGGATTTCATTTTTAATAAGTTTTTTAACTCCATACTTTTTGTGTGTTAAATATGCACCATTCAAAGGCACATCATCAATTTTCAACCCTTTCTGACTTCATTTGATATTTTCCATGCATTTAATGATTTATTTTGAGCTAAATGACCCTGAATTTGAAAAGCAGTACAAATGAACTCTGAAAAGGTTGCAACTTGGCATGACATCATAATTTCACCCACATAGCAACTTCTAAAGAGTTGAGAGGGTTACGGCAAAAAATGGATGCACTTCGTGTACAAATTGGACAATATCTTTCGAAGTATGAGGGTTTCGGACGAAAACTCATCTATTACAAAGGGATTTCATTTTTAATAACTTTTTAACTCCATACTTTTTGTGTGTTCAATATGCACCATTCAAAGGCACATCATCAATTTTCAACCCTTTCTGACTTTATTTGATATTTTCCATGCATTTAATGATTTATTTTGAGCTAAATGACCCTGAATTTGAAAAGCAGTACAAATGAACTCTGAAAAGGTTGTAACTTGGCATGACATCATAATTTCACCCACATAGCAACTTCTAAAGAGTTGAGAGGGTTACGGCAAAAACTGGATGCACTTCATGTACAAATTGGACAATCTCTTTCGAAGTATGAGGGTTTCAGACGAAAATTCATGTATTACAAAGGGATTTCATTTTTAATAACTTTTTTAACTCCATAATTTTGGTGTGTTTGAATATGCACCATTCAAAGGCACATCATCAATTTTCAATCCTTTCTCATTTCATTTGATATTTTCCATGCAGTTAATGATTTATTTTGAGGTAAATGACCCTGAATTTGAAAAGCAGTACAAATGAACTCTGAAAAGGTTGTAACTTGGCATGACATCATAATTTCACCCACATAGCAACTTCTAAAGAGTTGAGAGGGTTATGGGAAAAACTGGATGCACTTCGTGTACAAATTGGACAATCTCTTTCGAAGTATGAGGGTTTCGGACGAAAACTCATCTAGTACAAAGGGATTTCATTTTTAATAACTTTTTTAACTCCATACTTTTTGTGTGTTCAATATGCACCATTCAAAGGCACATCATCAATTTTCAACCCTTTGTGACTTCATTTGATATTTTCCCTGCATTTAATGATTTATTTTGAGCTAAATGACCCTGAATGTGAAAAGTAGTACAAATGAACTTTGAAAAGGTTGTAACTTGGCATGACATCATAATTTCACCCAAATAACAACTTCTAAAGAGTTGAGACGGTTACGGTAAAACCTGGATGCACTTCGTGTACAAATTGGACAATCTCTTTCGAAGTATGAGGGTTTCGGACGAAAACTCATCTAATACAAAGGGATTTCATTTTTAATAACTTATTTTAACTCCATACTTTTTGTGTGTTCAATATGCACCATTCAAAGGCACACCATCAATTTTCAACCCTTTCTGACTTCATTTGATATTTTCCATTCATTTAATGATTTATTTTGAGGTAAATGACCCTGAATTTGAAAAGCAATACAAATGAACTCTGAAAAGGTTGTAACTTGGAATGACATCATAATTTCACCCACATAGCAACTTCTAAAGAGTTGAGAGGATTACAACAAAAACTTCGTGTACAAACTGTTACAAAGATACCATGCTAGAAAATGCATGCATGTCCATCACATAGAAAGTGATGACGGTGAAGCCGGTCACATCCCAGAGTGGGATCTCCCGGTGTAAGACTTTTTCTGCGTGTTTGTCCCTTGCTTATGATTGCACCGTAACCATGGAGAATCTTCATCATTTAACAGGATGCTTGGGCCAGTCTTCACTCTCAAGGGAGGGATTTCATGAAACTTTTCATAATGTTCTCACATGTCTGTCTTGTCCTCCACTCCCACAATGTTTCTTTTCCCTGAAAGAACTATGTGGCGCTTTGGCTCATCGTATGATGTATTCGCTTCCTTATCTTTTTTCTCCTCGGTTTGCTAGACATGTCCTTCACATAGAAAACTTGAGCCACATCATTGGCTAGGACGAATGAGTCGTCTGTGTATCCAAGATTGTTGAGATCCACTCTTGTCATTCCGTACAGCGGGTCTATCTGTACCCCGCCTCCAGTATATTTGACCCATTTGCACCGAAACAAAGGGACCTTAAGATCAGGTCCATAGTCAAGTTCCCATATCTCCTCTATGTAACCATACTATGTTTCTTGAAAGTTAGTTGCATCATAGCGGACACCACTGTTTTGGTTGGTGCTCTTTTTATCTTGGGAGATCGTATAAAATGTATTCCCATTTATCTCATACCCTTTGAAAGTCATTACAGTTGAACTTGGTGTCTTGGCCAACTAGTACAGTTCATCTGGAACATCACTGTCATTGATGAGCTTTGTTTGAAACCAACCGGCAAAAGTCTACATGTGTTTACGTTCAATCCAGGGGTCAGACTGCTCCGGGTTCTTGGACCATACAATATCCTTGTGTTCCTCCATACATGGAGTCACCAAGGCGGAATTTTGTAGAACCGTGTAGTGTGCTTGAGTGAAAGAATGCACGTCCATATTTATTGCTTCATTCTTTCCTAATGTGCCTTTTCCACCCAGTCTCCCCTCATGCCGCGATTCAGCAAGACCAATCGGCTTAATGTCAGGAACAAAGTCAACACAAAACTCAATAACCTCCTCTATTTCATATCCCTTGGCGATGCTTCCTTCAGGCCTAGCACAGTTATGAACATATTTCTTTAAGAATCCCATGAACCTCTCGAAGGGGAACATATTGTGTAGAAATACAGGACCCAGAATGTTAATCTCTTCGACTAGGTGAACTAGAACGTGCATCATAATATTGAAGAAGGATGGAGGGAACACCAACTTGAAACTGACAAGACATTGGACAAGGTCATTCTGTAACCTTGGTAGGATTTCTGGATCGATTACCTTCTGAGAAATTGCATTGAGGAATGCACGTAGCTTCACAATGGCTAATCGAACATTTTCCGGTAGAAGCCCCCTAAGTGCAACCGGAAGTAATTGCATCATAATCACGTGGCAGTCATGAGACTTTAGATTTTGAAATTTTTCTCTACCATATTTATTATTCCCTTTATATTCGACGAGAAGCTAGATGGGACCTTGATACTGAGCAGGCATTCAAAAACAATTTCCTTCTCTTCTTTCGTAAGAGCGTAGCTAGCAGGACCTTGATACTGCTCTGGAGGCATGCCGTCTTTTTCGTTAATTCTTTGGTTGTCCTCCCGTGCCTCCGGTTTATCTTTTGTCTTTCCATACACGCCCAAGAAGCCTAGCATGTTCACACAAAGATTCTTCGTCACATGCATCACGTCGATTGCATTGCGGACCTCTAGGGCTTTCCAATATTCAAGTTCCCAAAATATAGATTTCTTCTTCCACATGGGTGCGTGTCCGTTGGCGTCATTCGGAACAGATTGTCCGCTAGGACCCTTTCCAATGATTACCTGTAAATCCTTGACCATATCAAATATATATTCACCAGTACGGAGGCCAGGCTTCTTTCGGTTATCTGGCTCACCTTTGAAATGGTTGCCTGCCTTTCTTAAGATATGCTTGATCGGTAGAAATCGACGATGTCCCAGGTACACATTCTTCTTACATTTATCCAAATATATACTTTCACTATCATCTAAACAGTGCGTGCATGCATTGTATCCCTTGTTTGTATGTCCTGAAAGGTTACTAAGAGCAGGCCAATCATTGATGGTTACAAACAGCAACGCTCATAGGTTAATTTCCTTTTGTGTGTGCGCATCCCACACATGTACACCTGGTTTTTTCCACAACTGTAGAAGTTCATCAACTAGTGGCCTTAGGTAGACATCAATGTCGTTGTCGGGGTGCTTAGGGCCTTGGATGAGCACTGGCATCATAATGAAATTCTGCTTCATGCACAACCAAGGAGGAAGGTTGTAGATACATATAGTCACTGGCCATGTGCTATGACTGGAGCTATGCTCCCCAAAAGGATTCATGCCATCTGTACTAAGACCGAACCATAAGTTCGTTGCGTCAGCTGCAAAGTCCTCGAACTCCCTCTCAATTTTTCTCAGCAGGTGCTCTCAACATCCCGTCTTTCTTACGTTCTTATTTGTGTCATCGCAACAACTTGGCATGCTCTTTGTTTTTGAACAAACGTTTCAACCGTGGTATTATAGGATCATACCACATCACCTTGGCAGGAACCCTCTTCCTGTGGCGTTCGCCCTCCACATCACCAGGCTCATTGCAGGGGATCTTATAACGCAGTGCACCGCATACCAGGCATGAATCCAAATTCTCGTACTCCTCACTACGGTACATGATGCAGTCATTAGGGCATGCATGTATCTTCTGCACCTCTAATCCTAGAGGGCAGATAACCTTCTTTTCTTCATACGTACTTTCAGGCAATTCGTTATCCTTTGGAAGCATCTTCTTTATCATTATCAGCAATTCTTGAAATCCCTTGTCAGTTACACCATTCTTTGCCTTCCATTGCAGCAATTCCAGCGTGGTACCCAGCTTTTTCTTGTCATCTTCACAATTTGGATACAATAATTTCTTGTGATCCTCTAACATGCGTTTCAAGTTCAACCTCTCCTTATCATTTTTGAAGTTTCTCTTTCTATCAGCAATGACCCGACCCAAATCATCAGCGGGCTCATCTGATGCCTCTTCTTCAGCTTCCCCCATTGATGCCTCTTCTTCAGCTTCCCCCATTGTTGTAACAGAGAAAGGATAGTTGTCATCATCCTCTTATTCTTCATTGTCTTCCATTATAACCCCTCTTTCTCCGTGCTTGGTCCAACAGCTATAGCCGAACATGAAATCGGACTTCAGCAGGTGGTAGTGAAGGGTGTTTGAGGTAGAGTAATTCCTATCATTCTTATAGTCATGACATGGACAACACATGAAACCATTCTACTTGTTTGCCTCAGCCATACGAATAAAATCATGCAGGCCATTAAGAAACCCTGGACTTAGTCGGTTATCGTACATCCATTGCCGGCTCATGTTCACTAAACAACATCGAAGTGACCAAATTAATACAACTTCATCATCACATTACAACCAAAAGTAGAGCTAGCAGTGACCAAATGTTATTACTGCAAATAATAGATACTTATAGTTCATACATATATCTCATAAAACAACATACAACTATCTAAAACATGTAAATGCAACAGCAAATGCGATCATAATCGCAACTAAAGTAACAATTGAGCCAATAGCATAATGATACCAAGCCTCTTTATCAATGGCATATTTTCTAATCTTTCTAAGCTTCAAGCACATTCTAGCCATCTTGTTCTTGTGATCATCAATGATATCAGCAACATGCATCTCCAATCCCATCTTCTCATCTTCAGTTCTTTTCAATTTTTCTTTCAAATGATCAATTTCTTTTTCAGCTTGTGTTAATTTCTCGAGTAGAATTGCATAGTCGGTTGGAATTTTTGGTTCAACTACTTCCTATAGATAAAAACATCTACGTCAATTTGGTTGCATAATTAATTGTCATAGACATTAGATGATGTGTGAAATAGTTATAAAAGATAACAACATACCACATTTGAATCATAGACTGGACGAGGGCCGACGTGGGCGGATAGCATAACCATGACACTATAGAATAACTAACAATAATACAAGTACGTAAATCGTACACACAACTATCTAAATCATACAACTGATTTTTTTAAAAGGTTTTAAGAAGAACAAGAGGCTCACCAAGGTGGCCGGTGCTGCGACGAGACGGTGCGGATGATCGACGGTGGTTAGGACGGCCGGGGATCGGAAGGCACCAAATAAACCACACCTACACATATGCAACCTAACAAGTTAATTTGAGCTCAAATTGCATATAAATCAAATAAAATCCCACATAATGATCACTCCTCCAAAACCTAGCTAAAACCCACAAATCACATATCTTTGAGCATACCACAAGCTAATCTAGCAATGAGAGATGAAGGAGCAAAGTTGCTAACCTTTGTGAACACTTGGATAGATGGGGTGCCCTTAAATCTTGACAAATACTTGGCAAAATGGAGGATGAGCTTTGAGCAAGAAGAAGGAAAGGGGAGAAAACAGAGAAATGATCGAGCCCCTTCAATCGGCTGCGGACGAAGCGTATATGTAGGAACTCTTTAGTACCGGCTGGTGACACCAGCCGGTACTAAAGGTTGCCCTTTAGTAACGGTTGGTGTCACCAGCCGGTACTAAAGGTGCACGCGGGGCCCAAGTCTGACCAAAAACCTGCAACACCCCCTTTAGTACCGGCTCGTGACACAAACCGGTACTAAAGATCGCTCACGAGCCGGTACTAAAGGTTGCCCTGCTCCTAGCCGTTGGAGCCGGCACGAACCAGGACTAATACCGTCTTTAGTACCGGCTCGTAACCAGACCGAGACTAATGCTTGGGACGAAAGGTCTGTTTTCTACTAGTGTGCCCCCGCCCCCAGCCCCGCATGGCCACCACCGACGCTCGACCGCGTGCAGCACTGGCCGCCCCCGCCGCCCTGACCAGCCCCCCTGCGCCGCCGGCCACCGCCCCCCCAGTGAGATGAACGGCCGCCGGCCCCTTGTTGGGGAACGTCGCATGGGAAACAAAAATTTTCCAACGCACGCGCAAACCTATCCAGGGTGATGAGCATCTACGAGAGGGAGAGTGGATCTATGTACCCTTGTAGATCGCTAAGCGGGAAGCGTTAAGAAACGCGGTTGGTGTAGTCGAACTTCTTCGCGATCCAAATCGCCGAGCGTCCCGCGATCCAATCACGAACCGTCCCGCGAACACATCATGATCCATCCCGCGAACTCATCATGATCCGTCTCATGATCTTGATCATGATCTGTCCCGCGAACTCATCACGGTCCGTTCCGTGATCACATCACGAACCGTCTCGCGATCTCGATCACGGTCCTTCCGATCTAGCGCCGAACGGACGGCACCTCCGCGTTCAGCACACGTGCAGCTTGATGACGATCTCCACCGTCTCGATCCAGCGAGAGGAGGTGGAGAGGAGAGAGAGTTCACCGGCAGCGTGACGGCGCTCCGGTGATGGTGGTGGAGCAATTCCGGCAGGGCTTCGCCTAAGCGCTGCAGAAAACCGATCTAGAGGAGAAACTATGCACCGGTGTAACGGGTAGCACGTGGCCAGAAATTCTGTCCAAAAACCACCCAATCCACTAGTATATATAGGAGGAGAGGAGAGGAGAGGCAGCCAAGGCCTTTGGGTCGGCCGAAATAGGGGGTGGGAAGCAATCCTACTTCACCTCCAATCCTAGTTGGAGTAGGATTGCCTCCTATTGGCTGATTTTCCACTTTTTGCTTTAGGACTTTCTCTCCTACGCCATGGGCCTTTGTGGCTGTTTTCCCAGCCCACAAAGGGCTGGTTATTATTCTCCCACAGCCCATGGACCTCTTGGGCTCGAAATACCCCTCCCGGAGGCCTCCCGGTACACTACCGGCACTCCCGGTACACTATCGATGAGCCCGAAACTTTTCTGGAAACCAAACTGGGACTTCCTATATACGAATCTTTACCTCTGGACCATTCCGGAGCTCCTCGTGACGTCCGGGATCTCATCCGGGACTCCGAACAAACTTCGGTCACCACCATACATAACTCTACACTACCGAAACGTCACCGAACCTTAAGTGTGCAGACCCTGCGGGTTCGAGAACTATGTAGACATGACCGAGACACCTCTACGGTCAATAACCAATGGCGGGACCTGGACATCCACATTGGTTCCTACATATTCTATGAAGATCTTTATCGGTCGAACCTCTATGTCAAGGATTCAGTTAATCCAGTATAACGTTCCCTTTGTTCTTCGGTATGTTACTTGCCCGAGATTCGATCGTCGGTATCTCCATACCTAGTTCAACCTCGTTACCGGCAAGTCTCTTTACTCGTTCCGTAATACAAGATCCCGCAACTAACAATTAGTCACATTGCTTGCAAGGCTTATTGTGATGTTGCATTACCGAGTGGGCCCCAAGATACCTCTCCGTCACACGGAGTAACAAATCCCAGTCTCGATCCATGCCAACTCAACAGACACCATCGAAGATACCTGTAGAGCACCTTTATAGTCACCTAGTTACGTTGCGACGTTTGATACACACAAGGCACTCCTCTGATATCTGTGAGTTGCATGATCTCATGGTCATAGGAACACATACTTGACATGCGGAAAACAGTAGCAATAAACTGACACGATCATATGCTACGTTTGCAGTTTGGGTCTTGTCCATCACATCATTCTCCTAATGATGTGACCCCGTTATCAAATGACATCTCATGTCCATGGCTAGGAAACCATAACCATCTTTAGATCAACGAGCTAGTCTATTAGAGGCATACTAGGGACATGGTTTTGTTTATGTATCCACAGATGCATCTAAGTCTCCGATCAATACAAATATAGCATGGATAATAAACGATTATCATGAACAACGAAATATGATAATAACTAATTTATTATTGCCTCTAGGGCATATTTCCAACACCCCTCCCTACCCCCACCACAAACACACATTTTTTTATTTTTTATTTTCTATTAAGTTAGTTAGGTTAGTTAGGTTAGAAGGAAAATAATAAAAGAAGAAAAGTAGAAAAATAGAAGAAAAAAATAAGAAAAGAAAAAAGGAAAAAAGGAGAAAAAAGGAGAAAAAAATAAGAAAAGAAGAAGGAAAAGAAGAAAGGAAAAGAAGAAGAAGAAGAGGAGGAAGCGGAAGGAAAAGAAGAAAGGAAAAGAAGAAGAAGAAGAGGGGGAAGAAGAAGAAATAAAACAAGAAGAAGGAAAATAAGAAGGAAAAGAAGAAAGGAAAATAAGAAGGAGAAGAAGAGGAAGAAGAAGTAGAAGAAGTAGAAGAAGAAGAGGAGAAGAAAAAAGAAGAGGAGAAGAAAAGAAGAAGAAAAAAAAGTGGAGAATAAACAAAATAAGAAAAGAAGAAGGAAAAGAAGAAAGGAAAAGAAGAAGAAGAAGAAGAGGAAGAAGAAATAGAAGAGGAGAATAAGAGGAGAAAAGAATAATAATAATAATAAGAAGAAGATGAAGATGAAGAAGAAGAACTAGAACAAGAAGAGGAGGAGGAGAAGAAGAGTAATATGAATCCTATGTCATTGATGTCATATATGCTTCGAGCGGCCTATGTTTTGCCGGAATGTTGATTCATTTCTGTTCCGGAAAATTTCAGGCGCTCCATCTGTCCACTTTTTAGCAAAGGTCATGCCGAAAATTTCCGTGATTTTCGGCATGACTTGTGGTAGAAACTAGGTAGGACATATGGAGTGCCCGGGATTTGCCGAAAGGGGAATGAATCAACATTTTGACCAAACATAGACCTCTTTTTCTTTTCATTATTCATTTCATTCTGACCAAATAATTGAACGAGCATACTTAAGTAATCATAGGAAACATGTCTGACCACGCGGAAGCTAGGGGTTCTGGTTGTCACATCGAAGAAGACCCCGTCAAGGCAGCAAACAATTATTTCGCCTACCTGGACGGATAACTGTTGGGGGTGCAGGGTGATAGTGCCAACAACAACCCCGCTGACACCGACACCAACACCGGCACCGCCACTCCTGGCACCGCCGACACCAAACCCGCCCCCGAGACCGGTGAAGACTGAAGTGGAAGAGGGCACGAAAACCTAACAAGCTCGGCGTCGGAAAAATTGTGGTCATGATGATGCACCCCAGGAAACTAGAGCCAGTGGCGCCAGATGAAGCGCGCACGTGCTATGGCAATCAACTAGGAGGCATCCTCAGGGAAACCGCTAACATCAACGAGAAAAAGTTGAAGAAGATACCACATATGGAGCACATGCTCCTAACGAAGTTGCATAATAGGTTCTTGTTCCCCGGGCAGACCGAAAAAGAACTTCCGAGTAATGACAAAGCCATGAGAAATATAAACAACAAGGCGATGACGATGTTCACCAAGGACTTCTCCACATGGAAAGTACAGGTGAAAAAAAGCAATTGCGAAGAATGAACCGTGGTCCAATATTCATGCTGACAATCCGAGAATGACGGAAGAGGACTTTGAAAAATTCAAGGAGACTTGCGCTAAAGAAGAAGTCAAGATAAAGTCGGAGAAAATGAAGGCGCTCTAGGCCAGGAACACGCCTGCCCACCGCCTCGGAAGTCGTGGTTACGAGGGGAAGAGGTACGTACGAGCCAAGGAGGACACCGAACGTGAAAGTTAGGGAATACCAGACCCCTTGGCGGAGTTCACCGACCCGTAGGAGCATGACTGGATCAGGCCAGGTACAAGTGGGACCCTGTCAACAAAATCTTTTACATCGACCCGAACACGAGGGAGTTCATGAGACTACTGGTAATTGTTATATAACCACCTTATATTAGCTTCCAATCAATTCGACAACAAGTTTTATCACCTTATACTAACGCCACCGCACATGCTCCCGTACCTTGTTCTGCTCCTATTCATAGCAGCCCGTCCTCTGTCTTAGGCCTGCTCGGCGGGGCATCGTCTTTGGCTGAGCTCGACGCCCTTACGATAATTACGCGTCATACCCTATTGACCAATATCTATATAGTCTTCCGTTTCAGTTGCCTTTCCGATCTTGGATGCCGCAGCCATGTCTTCGTAGGCTGACGAAACCATGTGCACCCTACTGTACGACATCAACGGCCAGAAGGTGGATGTTGGAAAGGCAACAATCATGAAGCCGAAGGAACACATGTTGCACAACCGAAAGATGCCCCATAGCGTCTTCAAAGTTTGCATGACCAGTATCAAAGCGTGCTTCGAGGATTTGCCTCCTTTGGTACCAGTCGCCGATGATGAGACCCCTAA
This sequence comes from Hordeum marinum, assembly GCA_022496015.1. Classification (NCBI taxonomy): domain Eukaryota; kingdom Viridiplantae; phylum Streptophyta; class Magnoliopsida; order Poales; family Poaceae; genus Hordeum; species Hordeum marinum. Next base: position 39,731,039 of record CM039673.1, read on the forward strand.
ACGGTGTGTCTGCCGGATTCCGATGTGCATCTTAGATGTGGCCATGTCATCGATCCGTGTGATTAATCCGTGTGGTGTGTTTTCTCTTTGCCGTCTACCAAAACCAAATACAGACAGCAAAATATCTTTGCCGTCATCAGTTTTTTTAACAGACGGCAAAATATATTTGTCGTCATCAGTTTGTTTTACAGATGGCAAAATATGTCTTTGTTGTCATCAGTTTTTTACAGACGGAAAAATATGTCTTTGTTGTTAGTTATTCTTTGCTGTCAGTCAATACTAGTCTTTGCCGTCAGTCATCATTTGCTATCAGGTTCATGACGGCGAAATAATCTTTGTCGTTCGCCCCGATGATTAGCTGACGGCAAAGAGGCTTCATGTCGGCAAAATAGCTGATTCGTGTAGTGTATGCCTATTTGTGTTTCTCAATTACATTATGTTGCATATTAAATCAACTTACGGTGTAGGTTCATAGACCAGGAGATGGCGAAGGACAAGTACCTGGAAGCTAGCCATAGAGGGTTCGACAACAGAGCAAGATGCTACAACAAGAGAGAGGGAGCGAGACCGGTGCCTCAAGAAGTACTACATAGTCGCGGTCTTGCTCATACCGATCGCTCTTCTCTTCTAAATGGCTTAGATAGAGATGATGAAACTTGTTGGTGTGCCATGACCATGCACCATATATTCGATACATGACTTGCGTATCGCTATTTTTGAGATGTGTGATGATATTTGTGTTGGATAATATGATGATGATGGTGGTGGTATATATGACGAGTCTGCTGTACGTGTATGATATGATGAGAATAATGTATGTTTATTATGATATGATGAAACTACCATATAGAGCATGCACAAAAAAGTGAACAAAAATGGAATGAAAAAGAAAAAAAGAAAACAAACTAAAACCTAAGCTTAGCAGTAGCGCTGGTAATTTGTAGCAGTAGCGCTGGTTTTGCAGCAGCGCTTGTTGTAAACCAGTGCTACTGCTAACAACACTTACCAGTAGTGCTGGTTCTCCAGCGCTACTACTAAACACCTAGCTGTAGCGCCTTAGGAGTAGCACTGGTCCCAGCGCTACTAGTAGAGGGAAAACCAGCGCTACTAGTAGGCTTTCTCCTAGTAGTGTAAGTAAAACAAAGTAATGGTTCAAGAACGATGACATGATGTAGACAAAGTAAACTCAATCAATATGAATAAACCCCATTGCATTATCCTTAGTAGCAGCAACACAAAGATGCAACTTGTCCCCTTCTGTCACTGGGATATAGAAACTCGTCAGGTTGAACCTACTACAATGCACCACTCCCACCGAAGAAATATACATCTAGTTGGCCAAACTATCTCAATAGATCGGAGAGCATTAAGAAGCTATAATGATCATGGAAATAAGAATCTTATTAATCATGTTTGACTCAAATACTTGACATGAATTATCTGGACATAAACTAACAATTCATCGGATCCCAATGAACACACCATACAAAGGGATTACATCGGGTAGATCAAGGTAAATATGCGATGAACATTGTATTGAAGATAAAGAGAGAGAGAGAGAGATTTCCATCTTGGTACTACCTACGGACCCGTAGGTTTGTTGTGAACTACTCACACATCATGGTGAGGGCAACAAGGTTGATGAAGAGGCCCTCCGTGATCGATATCCCCTCCGGCAGGGTGTCGGAACGACTGTGTAGATGGGCTCTCGTCGAAACAGAGACTTGTGGTGGCAGAAAAAGTGTTTCGGGAGCGCTTCTAGGGTTTTGGAATATATGAGAATTTGTAGGCTAGAGAGGGGCGTTGGGAGGCACACGAGGGTGGCACAAGCCAATAGGGCGCACCCCCTGGTGGAGCGCCCTGTTGGTTGATACGTCCATTTTGCGTCATGTTTTATTACTGTTATTTATAATGTTTTTATGCATAATAATGCTTTGGTGAGTAATTCTAATGCCATTTCTCTCACAACTGGCAAGGTTTACATCAAGAGGGAGAATGTCGGCAAGTGGAATTCAACACCCCGAAAAAGCACGTCAGAGATACCTATTCTACACAACTCCAATGAAGCTGAAAATTTACGGAGAATTTTTATATATTAAATAAGAATTTCTAGAGCTGAGAACTGCTAGAGGGGGGCCACCCTCCACCAGGGCGCGCGTGCCCCCCTTCCCGCACCCTGGTGGAGGGTAGGCACCCAGGCCCACCTCTGGAGCCCTTCTTCGGGTATAAAGTCCCAAAAAACCTAAAAAAATAATAGGAGGACTTTCGGGATGAAGCGTCGCTGCCTCAAGGCGGAACTTGGGCAGGAGCACTTTTGCACTCTAGCGGAGCGATTCCGCCGGGGAAACTTCCCTCCCGGAGGGGGAAATCGAAGCCATTGTCATCACCAACAACCCTCTCATGTTGGGGAGGCCAATATTCATCAACATATTCAACATCACCATCTCCTATCAAACCCTAGTTCATCTCTTGTCTTCAATCTTTGTACCAGAACCTCAGATTGGTACCTGTGTGTGACTAGTAGTGTTGATTACCTTATATAGTTGATTACTATATGGTTTATTTGGTGGAAGATTATATCTTCAGATCCATTATGCTATCTAATACACCTCTCATCTTGAGCATGCATATTATTTGTGAGTACTTACTTTTGTTCTCGAGGTCACGGGAGAAGTCATGTTGCAAGTAATCATGTGAATTTGATATGTGTTCAATATTTTGATGATATGTATGTTGCTATTCCCTTAGTGGTGTCATGTGAACGTCGACAACATGACACTTCACGATCCTTGCGTCTAAGGGAATGCATTGTGGAATAGTTATTAGATGATGGGTTGCTAGAGTGATATAAGCTTAAACCCTAGTATATGTGCTACTTTGTAAGGAGCTAATTTGGGTCCACATGTTAAATGCTATGGTTAGACTTTGTCTTAATACTTTTCTCATAGTTGCGGATACTTGCAAGCGTGTTAATCATAAGTAGGTTGTTATTTCAAGTAAGAACAACACCTTAGCACCGGTCCACCCACATATCAAATTATCAAAGTAGCGAATGCGAATCAAACCAACCTGATGAAAGTGACTAGATGAAATTCCCGTCTACCCTCAAGAACACTTTGCTCATCATAAGAGATACTTTTGGCCTGTCCTCTGACACAAAAGGATTGGGCTACCTTTCTGCACCTTACCTAGTGTTACCGTTAATTGCTCGTTACAAATTACCTTGCTATCAAAACACTCGCTACTTACAATTTCAGTGCTTGCAGAAATTACCTTGCTGAAAACCGCTTATCATATCCTTCTGCTCCTCGTTGGGTTCGACACTCTTACTTATCGAAAGTACTACGATTGATCCCCTATACTTGTGGGTTATCAAGATTCTTTTCGGGCGCCATTGACGGGGAGTGAAGCTCTCTTGGTAAGTGGAAATCAGTACGGAAAAACTTATACTACATGCTGAAATTTACTGTCACTTGTTACTATGGAAAGTAATCCTTTGTGGGGTTTGTTCGGGGTATCTTCACCTCGAACGGAACCATATTTAGTTGCCCCTCAACCTACAAAACCTATTATAATTATTGGTTATGAAATTCCTTCGGGTATGTTAGAACAACTGCTAGCTAGTCTTTATGCAGGAGATGAAACTGAACATCCTGATATGCACCTAATGCATGTGGAAGAAATTTGTGGACTATTTCAGCTTGCAGGTTTATCCGGAGATGAAGTGAAGAATAAGGTTTTCCCTTTATATTTGAAGGGAAAAGCATTGACATGGTATATTCTATGTGACGATGTTGGATCATGGAACTGGAATCGTTTGAAATTGGAAAAGTTTTATCCTATGCTAGTTCATCGTGATCAGAACTATATATATAATTTTTGGCATCGTGAAGGAGAAAGTATCGCTCTAGCTTGGGGGAGACTTAAGTCAATGTTATATTCATGCCCCAATCATGATATCCCGAGAGAACTTATTATTTAGAATTTATGCTCGACTTTCTCATAATGATCAAAACATGCTCGATATCTCTTGTACTGGTTCTTTTATGAAGAAGACTATTGAATTCAAGTGGCATCTCTTGGAAAGAATTAAACGCAACTCTGAAGATTGGGAACTCGACGAAGGTAATGAGTCAGGTATTAAGCTTGAATTTTATTGTTTTAAATGTATTATGAATACCGATGCTTTTCACAAGTTTAGCACTAAATATGGAATTGACTCTGAGATAGTAGCCTCTTTTTGTGAATCCTTTGCTGCTCATGTTGATCTCCTTAAAGAGAAGTAGTTTAAATGTCATCCCCCAATTAAATAAGAAATTAAAGAACCGGTCATAGCTAAAGAAGAAACTATCATTTAAAATGTTGATCCAGTTGTGCCTACTGCTTATATACAGAAACCACCTTTCCGTGTTAGGATAAAGGAACATGCTAAGGTATCAATTGTGGTTCGCAAAAGTAATATTAGAGCACCTAAGCCCTTTGAAGAAATTAAAGTGGAACCTAGTGTTGCTATGGTTAAATATCTCTTGTTAGAAAATATTGATGAACATGTCATTTACTTCTATGATGAAGCTGCTAGAATTGTTAAACCCGATGAAAAAGACAAATATAGACCCGTAGTTGGCTTGCTTGTTGTCTCAGTTAAAATAGGAGATCATTGTTATCATGGCTTATGTGATTTGGGTGCTAGTGTGAGTGTTATTCCTTTTACCTTATACCAAGAAATTATGAATGACATAGCACCTGTTGAAATAGAAGATATTGCTGTTACTATAAAACTTGCTAATAGAGACACCATTACACCACTTGGGATTGTTAGAGATGTTGATGTCTTGTGTGGGAAAATAAAATATCCTACTGATTTTCTAGTTCATGGCTCTCCACAAGGTGACTTTTGTACCATTATCTTTGGTAGACCTTTCTTGAACACTCTTAATGCTAAGATAGATTGCAAAAAACAAACTTTCAGTGTTGAGTTTGGTGATGTGTCTCATGTTGGGAGACGTAGTAGTAAATCAAAAAATTTCCTACGCGTTCACCAAGATCCATCTATGGAGAAACCAGCAACGAGCAAGGGGAGAGTGGATCTTTATACCTTTGAAGATCGCTAAGCGGAAGCGTTACAAGAACGCGGTTGATGGAGTCGTACTCGCAGCGATTCAGATCGCGGTAGATCCGATCAAGTGCCGAACGGACGGCACCTCCGCGTTCAACACACGTGCAGCCCGGTGACGTCTCCAACACCTTGATCCAGCAAGGAGGAAGGAGAGGTTGGGGAAGGGCTCCAACAGCAGCACGACGGCGTGGTGGTGGTGGAGTAGCAAGGTATTCCGACAGGGCTTCGCCTAAGCGCTGCGGAGGAGGAAGAAGAGAGGTAGGGCTTTGCCGTGAGAGAGAGAGATCAAATCCTCAATCCAAACATCCAAAACCTCAAGTATATATAGGAGGAGGGACGTGGAGGGCTGGCTTGGCCTCTACTCCAAAGAGGAGAGGGTCGGCCGAATTAAAGGGAGAGTCCACCTCCCACAAGGGAGGTGGATCTCCTCCTTTTAAATCCCTTTTGCCTTATCTCCTTATCTCCAGCCACATGGGCCCACATAGATGGTCTTGGCCGACCCAATATGGGCTGGCACACCTCCTCTAAGGGCCCATGAGGTCCTTTGGTCGTCACACCCCTCTCGGGGGTCCTCCGGCACCCTCCCGGCACTCCCGGTACACTACCGATGAGCCCGAAAACTTTCCGGTGACCAAAACTGGACTTCCTATATATCAATCTTTACCTCCGGACCATTCCGGAGCTCCTCGTGACGTCCGGGATCTCATCCGGGACTCCGAACAACCTTCGGTAATCACGTATACCATTTCCCTATAACCCTAGCGTCATCGAACCTTAAGTGTGTAGACCCTACGGGTTCGGGAGACACGTAGACATGACCGAGACACTTCTCCGGCCAATAACCAACAGCGGGATCTGGATACCCATGTTAGCTCCCACGTACTCAACGATGATCTCATCGGATGAACCACGATGTCGGGGATTCAATCAATCCCGTATTCAATTCCCTTTGTCTATCGGTATGATACTTGCCCGAGATTCGATCGTCGGTATCCCCATACCTTGTTCAATCTCGTTACTGGCAAGTCTCCTTACTCGTTCCGTAATACATCATCCCGTGGCTAACTCCTTAGTCACATTGAGCTCATTATGATGATGTCTTACCGAGTGGGCCCAGAGATACCTCTCCGTCACACGGAGTGACAAATCCCAGTCTCGATTCGTGCCAACCCAACAGATACTTTCAGAGATACCCGTAGTGCACCTTTATAGCCACCCAGTTACGTTGTGACGTTTGGCACACCCAAAGCATTCCTACGGTATCCGGGAGTTGCACAATCTCATGGTCTAAGGAAACGATACTTGACATTGAAAAGCTTTAGCAAATGAACTACACGATCTTGTGCTATGCTTGGGATTGGGTCTTGTCCATCACATCATTCTCCTAATGATGTGATCCCGTTATCAACGACATCCAATGTCCATGGCCATGAAACCGTGACCATCTATTGATCAACGAGCTAGTCAACTAGAGGCTCACTAGGGACATGTTGTGATCTATGTATTCACACATGTATTATGGTTTCCGGTTAACACAATTATAGCATGAACAATAGACAATTATCGTGAACAAGGAAATACAATAATAACCATTTTATTATTGCCTCTAGGGCATATTTCCAACAGTCTCCCACTTGCACTAGAGTCAATAATCTAGTTCACATCACCATGTGATTAACACTTACATCACCATGTGATCATATCATCATGTGATTAACACCCAATAAGTTCTGGGGTTTGTTCATGTCCTGCTCGTGAAAGAGGTTTTAGTCAACGGGTCTGCGACATTCAGATCCGTGTGTACCTTACAAACTTTCCATGTCATATTTGTAGATACTGCTCCCACGCTCCACTTGGAGCTATTCCAAATGGCTGCTCCACTATACGTAGCCAGATTTCTACTAAGAGTCATCCGGATTGGAGTTAAAGCTTGCATCATCGTAACCCTTTACGATGAACTCTTTATCACCTCCATAATCGAGAAATATTTCCTTAGTTCTCAAGTTACTAAGGATAACTTTGACCATTGTCCAGTGATCCACTCTTGGATTACTCTTGTACCCCTTGACAGACTCATGGCAAGGCACACACAGGTGCGGTACACAGCATGGCATACTATATAGAGCCTATGGCTAAAGCATAGGAGATGACACTCATCTTTTCTTTATCTTCTGCCATGGTCAGGTATTGAGTCTTACTCAATTTCACACCTTACAATACAGTCAAGAACTCCTTCTTTGACCCATCTATTTTGAACTCCTTCAAAAACTTGTCAAGGTATGTCTTCGTCGAAAAAACTTATCAAGCGAATTGATCTATCCCTATAGATCTTGATGCTCAATAAAATAGTAGCTTTATCTGGGTCTTCCTTTAAAAAAAAACCTTTTCAAACAACCCTTCATGCTCTTCCAGAAATTCTACATCATTTCCGATCAATAATATGTCAACTACATATTCTTATAAGAAATTCTATAGTGCTCCCACTCACTTTCTTGCAAATACAAGTTTCTCATAAACTTTGTATAAACTTAAACACTTTGATCACCTCATCAAAGCATATATTCCAACTCCGACATGCTTGCTCCAGTCCATAGAAGGATCGCTGGAGTTTGCATATTATTAGCATCCTTAGGATTGACAAAACCTTTTGGTTGTATCACATACAACTCTTCCTCACAGAAACCATTACGGAAACCTTGTTTTGTCATCCATCTGCCAGATTTCATAATCGAAAAATGCAGCAACTGCTAACAAAATTTTAATAGACTTTTAGCATCGCTACAGATGAGACAATCTCATCACATTCAACTCCTTGAACTTGGCGGAAGTTTCTTTGCGACAAGTCGAGCTTTATAAACGGTGACATTTCACCATTAGCGTCTATGATTATCTCAAAGGTCCATTTGTACTCAATGACCCGCCATTCAACAGGCAAGTCTACCAAAGTCCATACTTGGTTTTCATACATGGATCCTTTCTCGGATTTCATGGCTCCTAGCCATTTGTTGGAATCCGGGCCCACCATCGCTTCTCCATAGTTCGTAGGTTCATCGTTGTCCAACAACATGATTTCCAAGACAGGGTTGTCGTACTACTCAGGAGCAGTACGCGTCCTTGTTGACCTACGAGGTTCGATAGTGACTTGATCCGAAGCTTCATGATCATCATCATTAACTTCCTTTTCAACTGAGTAGGCTCCACAGAAACATCTTTCTGTGTTGCGCTATTCTCTGGTTGAAACAAAGGTTCAACAACCTTATCAAGTTCTATCTTCCTCCCACTCAATTCTTTCGAGAGAAACTCTTTCTCAAGAAAGGACCCATTCTTAGCAACAAACACCTTTTGCGCTTGGATCTGAAATAGAAGGTATACCCAATGTCTCATTAGGGTATTCTATGAAGATACATTTGTCTGCTTTGGGTTCGAGCTCGCTAGGTGAAAAACCCATTTTCACATAAGCGTCGCAGCCCCAAACATTAAGAAATGACAGCTTAGGCTTCTGTCAAACCATAATTCTCACGGTGTCATCTCAACAGACTTAGATGGTGCCCTATTAAAGTGAATGGATTTGTCTTTAATGCATAACCCCATAAAGATAGTGGTAAAACGATAATAGACATCATAGTACTCACTATATCCAATAGAGCACGACTACGACGTTCGAACACACCATCACACTATGGTGTTCCAGGAGGCGTGAGTTGTGAAACAATTTCCACATTGTCTAAAATTGCATACCAAACTCGTAACTTAGATATTCACCTCCATGATCATATCATAGACATTTATCTTCTGGTCACGATGATCTTTAACTTCACTCTAAAACTCCTTGAACCTTTCAAACATTTCAGATTCGTGTTTCATTAAGTAAATATCCCCATATTTACTCAAATCATCAGTGAAGGTAAAGAAAAACAACGATATCCACTGTGTGTTTCAACACTCATTGGACCACATACATCAACATGTATTAATTCCAATAAGCCACTTGCCCGCTCCATCATATTGGATGACGGGGTCACAGTCATCTTGCCCAAGAGGCATGGCTCGCATGTCTCAACCGATTCGAAATCGAGTGAGTCAAAAAAAATCCATCATCATGGAGTTTCTTCATGCGATTTATACCAATATGACATTTAGCGGCAGTGCCACAAGTATGTGGTACTATCATTATTTATATATTTTTGGTACCAACGTTATGAACATGTGTACTACTACGATCATGATTCGATAAACCATTCCGAGTGGGTGCATGACCATTGAAGGCATTATCCATGCAAATAGAATAACCATTATTCTCTAACTTATATGAATAACCGTATTGCACTAATCATGATCTAATCACGTTCATGCTCAACGCAAACACCAAATAACATTTATTTAGGTTTATCACAAATCCCGAAGGTAGAGAGAGCGTGCGATGGTGATCACATCAATCTTGGAAATACTTCCAACACACATCGTCACCTTTCACCTAGCTAGTCTCCGTTTATTCCGTAGCTTTTATTTCGAGTTGCTAACACTTAGCAACCGAACCGGTATCCAATACCCAGGTGCTACTAGGAGTACCAGCAAGGTACACATCACTAACACGTATATCAAATATACTTCCATTGACATTACCAGCCTTCTTATCTACCAAGCATCTAGGGTTTTTCCGCTTCAGCGAACATTCTCCTCATAACAGAAGCACTTAGTCTCGGGTTCGGGCTCAACCTTGGGTTTCTTCACTAGAGCAACAACTGGCTTGCCATTCCTAAAGTTTTCCCTTCTTGCCCTGGCCCTTTTGAAACTAGTGGTTTCACTTAACCATCAACACTTGATGCTCCTTCTTGATTTCTACCTTCGTGGTGTCAAACATCACGAACAACTCAGGGATCATCTTATCCATCCCTGGCATGTTATAGTTCATCACGAAGCTCTAGTAGCTTGGTGGCAGTGACTTGGAGAACTGCTTTAATCACTATCTCATCTGGAAGATTAACTCCCACTTGATTCAAGTGATTGTAGCATCCAGACAATCTGAGCACACGCTCACCGATTGAGCTATTCTCCTTTATCTTGCAGACAAAGAATCTTGTTGGAGGTCTCATACCTCTCAACATAGGCACGAGCCTGAGATCACAATCTCAGCTCCTAGAACATCTCATATGTTCCGTGACGTTCAAAACGTTTTGGAGCCTCAATTCTAAGCCGTAATGCATGACGCATTGAACTATCATGTAGTCACCAAAAAGTGCCTGTCATATGTTCACAACATCTACAGACAACGCTTGAGGGAGTGGTGCAGTTAGCGGTACATCAAAAACATAAGCTTTCTGTGCAGCAATGAGGACAATCCTCAGATCACGGACCCAGTCCGCATTATTGCTACCATCAACTTTCAACTTACTTTTCTCTAGGATTGTATCAATAAAACTGTGGAGCTACAGCGCGAGCTATCTACGACATAATTTGCAAGGACATTTTTAGACTAAGTTCATGATAATTAAGTTCATTTAATCAAATTATTAATGAACTCCCACTTAGATAGACATCTCTCTAGTCTTCCAAGTGATACATGATCCATGTCAACTAGCCCGTGTCCGATCATCACGTGAGACGGACTAGTCATCCATGGTGAACATCTCTATGTTGATCGTATCTTCTATACGACTCATGTTCGACCTTTCGGTCCTCCGTGTTCCGAGGCCATGTTTGTACATGCTAGGCTCGTCAAGTCAACCTAAGTGTTTCGCATGTGTAAATCTGGCTTACACCCGTTGTATGCGAACGTTAGAACCTATCACACCCGATCATCACGTGGTGCTTCGGAACGACGATCCTTAGCAACGGTGCACAGTTAGGGTGAACACCTTTCTTGAAATTTTATTAAGAGATCATCTTATTTACTACCGTCGTTCTATGCAAATAAGATGTAAACATGATAAACATCACATGCAATCAATATAGTGACATGATATGGCCAATATCATCTTGCTCCTTTGATCTCCATCTTCGGGGCACCATGATCATCACTGTCACCGGCACGACACCATGATCTCCATCATCATGATCTCCATCATTGTGTCTTCATGAAGTTGTCTCGCCAACTATTACTTATACTACTACAACTAACGTTTAACAATAAAGTAAAGTAATTACATGGCGTTTATGATTGACACGCAGGTCATACAATAATATAAGACAACTCCTATGGCTCCTGCCGGTTGTTATAGTCATCGACATGCAAGTCGTGAACCCTATTACAAGAACATGATCAATCTCATACATCACAATGCATCACATCACATCCTTTTGGCCATATCACATCACACGGCATATGCTGCAAAAACAAGTTAGACGTCCTCTAATTTGTAGTTGCAAGTTTTTACGTGGTTGCTATAGGTTTCTAGCAAGAACGTTTCTTACCTACGTCAAAACCACAATGTGATATGCCAATTGCTATTTACCCTTCATAAGGACCCTTTTCATCGAATCCAATCCGACTAAGGTGGGAGAGACAGACACCCGCTAGCCACCTTATGCAACTAGTGCATGTCAGGCGGTGGAACCGGTCTCACGTAAGCGTACGTGTAAGGTTGGTCCGGGCCGCTTCATCCCACAATACCGTCGAATCAAGATAAGACTAGTAACGGCAAGCATATTAACAAAATCGACGCCCACAACTACTTTGTGTTCTACTCGTGCATAGATTCTACGCATAAACCTGGCTCTGATACCACTGTTGGGAGACGTAGTAGTAAATCAAAAAATTTCCTACGCGTTCACCAAGATCCATCTATGGAGAAACCAGCAACGAGCAAGGGGAGAGTGGATCTTTATACCTTTGAAGATCGCTAAGCGGAAGCGTTACAAGAACGCGGTTGATGGAGTCGTACTCGCAGCGATTCAGATCGCGGTAGATCCGATCAAGTGCCGAACGGACGGCACCTCCGCGTTCAACACACGTGCAGCCCGGTGACGTCTCCAACACCTTGATCCAGCAAGGAGGAAGGAGAGGTTGGGGAAGGGCTCCAACAGCAGCACGACGGCGTGGTGGTGGTGGAGTAGCAAGGTATTCCGACAGGGCTTCGCCTAAGCGCTGCGGAGGAGGAAGAAGAGAGGTAGGGCTTTGCCGTGAGAGAGAGAGATCAAATCCTCAATCCAAACATCCAAAACCTCAAGTATATATAGGAGGAGGGACGTGGAGGGCTGGCTTGGCCTCTACTCCAAAGAGGAGAGGGTCGGCCGAATTAAAGGGAGAGTCCACCTCCCACAAGGGAGGTGGATCTCCTCCTTTTAAATCCCTTTTGCCATATCTCCTTATCTCCAGCCACATGGGCCCACATAGATGGTCTTGGCCGACCCAATATGGGCTGGCACACCTCCTCTAAGGGCCCATGAGGTCCTTTGGTCGTCACACCCCTCTCGGGGGTCCTCCGGCACCCTCCCGGCACTCCCGGTACACTACCGATGAGCCCGAAAACTTTCCGGTGACCAAAACTGGACTTCCTATATATCAATCTTTACCTCCAGACCATTCCGGAGCTCCTCGTGACGTCCGGGATCTCATCCGGGACTCCGAACAACCTTCGGTAATCACGTATACCATTTCCCTATAACCCTAGCGTCATCGAACCTTAAGTGTGTAGACCCTACGGGTTCGGGAGACACGTAGACATGACCGAGACACTTCTCCGGCCAATAACCAACAGCGGGATCTGGATACCCATGTTAGCTCCCACGTACTCCACGATGATCTCATCGGATGAACCACGATGTCGGGGATTCAATCAATCCCGTATTCAATTCCCTTTGTCTATCGGTATGATACTTGCCCGAGATTCGATCGTCGGTATCCCCATACCTTGTTCAATCTCGTTACTGGCAAGTCTCCTTACTCATTCCGTAATACATCATCCCGTGGCTAACTCCTTAGTCACATTGAGCTCATTATGATGATGTCTTACCGAGTGGGCCCAGAGATACCTCTCCGTCACACGGAGTGACAAATCCCAGTCTCGATTCGTGCCAACCCAACAGATACTTTCAGAGATACCCGTAGTGCACCTTTATAGCCACCCAGTTACGTTGTGACGTTTGGCACACCCAAAGCATTCCTACGGTATCCGGGAGTTGCACAATCTCATGGTCTAAGGAAACGATACTTGACATTGAAAAGCTTTAGCAAATGAACTACACGATCTTGTGCTATGCTTGGGATTGGGTCTTGTCCATCACATCATTCTCCTAATGATGTGATCCCGTTATCAACGACATCCAATGTCCATGGCCATGAAACCGTGACCATCTATTGATCAACGAGCTAGTCAACTAGAGGCTCACTAGGGACATGTTGTGATCTATGTATTCACACATGTATTATGGTTTCTGGTTAACACAATTATAGCATGAACAATAGACAATTATCGTGAACAAGGAAATACAATAATAACCATTTTATTATTGCCTCTAGGGCATATTTCCAACATCTCATGAGTTTAATTTTTCCAAGTTTAGTAGACAACCCTGTGATAGAGAATTACCTAGTAAGGATGAAATAATTGGTGTTGCTTTTATTGCCGTTCCTCCTGCTGATCCAGTAGAACAATATTTTCTAGACCATGAAAATGATATGCACTTTAGTGAAAGAAATGAAATAGATAAAATTCTCTTTGAGCAACAACCTCTACTGAAACACAATTTGCCTATTAAACTCTTGGAGGTCCTCCTACACCCAAAGGTGATCCTGTGTTTGAAATTAAACAATTGCCTGACACTCTGAAATATGCTGATCTTGATGAGAAAAAGATATATCCTGTTATTATTAGTGCTAACCTTTCAAAACATGAAGAAGAAAGATTATTGAAAATCATGAGGAAGCACCAGGCTGCTTTGGATATACTCTTGATGATCTTAAGGGCATTAATCCCTCTCTATGTCAGCACAAGATTAATATGGAACCTGATGCTAAACCCGTTGTTGGTCACCAACGACGATTCAATCCCAAGATGAAAGAAGTGGTAAGAATTGAAATAATAAAGATTCTCGAAGCAGGTATAATCTATCCCATAGCTGATAGTAGATGGGTGAGTCCCGTTCATTGTGTCCCTAAGAAAGGAGGTATTATTGTTGTTCCCAATGATAAAAATGAACTTATTCCACAAAGAATTGTTACTGGCTATAGGATGGTAACTAATTTTATAAAATTAAACAAAGCTACTAGAAAAGATCATTACCCCTTGCCTTTTATTGATCAAATGCTTGAAATATTATATAAGCACACACACTTTTGTTTCCTAGATGGATATTCTGGTTTCTCTCAAATACTTGTGTCACATTCTGATCATGTGAAAACCACCATTACTTGTCCTTTTGGAACCTATGCTTATAGATGTATGCCTTTTGGTTTATGTAATGCACCTGCTACCTTCCAAAGATGTTTAACTGCTATATTCTCTGATTTTTTTGAAAAGATTGTGGAGGTTTTCATGGACGACTTTTCTGTTTACGGAACTTCTTTTGATGATTGCTTAAGCAACCTTGATCGAGTTTTGTAGAGATGTGAACAAACTAACGTCGTCTTGAATTGGGAGAAGTGTCACTTTATGGTTAATGAAGGTATAGTCTTGGGGTATAAGATCTCCGAACGAGTTATTGAGGTGGATCAAGCTAAAGTTGATGCAATTGAGGAAATGCCATGTCCTAAAGATATCAAAGGTATTCGAAGTTTCCTTGGTCATGCTGGTTTCTATAGGAGATTTATTAAAGACTTCTAAAAAAATTCTAGGCCTCTTACTAATATTTTGCAAAAGGATATTCCTTTTGTTTTTATGATGATTGCATGAAAGCCTTTGAAACACTAAAGAGAACATTAACCACTTCACCTATTGTTCAACCACCTGATTGGAACTTGCCTTTTGAAATCATGTGTGATGCTAGTGATTATGTTGTTGGTGCTGTTCTAGGACAAAGAATTGATAAGAAATTAAATGTTATCCATTAAGCTAGCAAAACTCTAGACAGTGCCCAAAGAAATTATGCCACTACTAAAAAAGAATTTTTAGGAGTCGTGTTTGCTTGTGATAAATTCAGACCATACATGGTTGATTCCAAAGTTGTTGTTCACACTGATCATGCTGCTATAAAATATCCTATGGAAAAGAAAGATGCTAAAGCTAGACTCATTAGGTGGGTTCTCTTGCTTCAGGAATTTGATTTACATATTGTTGATAGGATGGGAGCCGAGAACCCCGTAGCTGATAACTTGTCTAGGTTAGAAAATAATGTTGATGACCCACTACCTATTGATGATAGTTTTCCTGATGAACAACAAGCTGCAATAAATGTCTGTCAAAACACTCATTGGTATGCTGGTTATGCTAAGTACATTGTTGCTAAATATATTCCACCTAGTTTCACATACCAACAAAAGAAAAAAATCCTTCTATGATTTAAGACATTACTTTTGGGATGACCCACATCTTTATAAAGAAGGAGTAGATGGTATTATTAGATGTTGTGTACCTAAGCATGGGCAAGAACAAATCTTATGGAAATGTCATTCCGAAGCTTATGGAGGACATCATGCTGGAGATAGAACTGCTCATAAGGTATTACAGTCTGGTTTTTATTGGCCTACTCTCTTCAAGGATGATCGTAAGTTTGTCTCGTCTTGTGATGAATGACAAAGAATTGATAATATCGGTAAGCGTCAAGAAATGCCTATGAACTATCCACTTGTTGTTGAACCATTTGATATTTTGGGTTTTGATTATATGGGACCTTTTCCTTCCTCTAATGGGTACACTCCTATTTTGGTTGTGTTGATTATGTCACTAAGTGGGTAGAAGCTATTCCAACTAATAGTGTTGATCATCATACTTCCATTAAAATTCTTAAAGAAGTTATTTTCCCATGGTTTGGAGTCCCTAGATATCTAATGACTGATGCTGGTTCACACTTTATTAATGGTGCTTTCCGTAGTATGCTTGCTAAATATGATGTTAACCATAGAATTGCAACACGCCATCATCATTAATCTAGTGGTCAAGTTGAACTTAGCCATAGAAAACTAAAATTAATATTACAAAAAATTGTTAATAGGTCTCGAAAGAATTTCTCTAAGAAACTAGATGATGCACTTTGGGCCTATAGAACAAGGTATAAAAATCCTATGGGTATGTCTTCATACAAGATGGTATATGGGAAAACTTGTCATTTGCCTCTAGAATTAGAACATAGAGCATTTTGGGCTATCAAAGAACTAAACTATGATTTAAAACTTGCTGGTGAAAAGAGGTTATTTGATATCAGCTCATTACATGAATGGAGAACCCAAGCTTATGAAAATGCCAAACTATTTAAAGAAATAGTTAAAAGATGGAATGATAAAAGAATCCAAAAGCGAGAATCCAAGGTTGGAGAATATGTTCTTTTGTACAATTAACTTTTCATATTTTTTGCAAGAAAACTTCTCTCCAAATGGGAAGGAAAATATTTTATCGAAGAGGTTTATCGCTCTGGAGATATTAAGATTAATAATGCCGAAGGTACTAACCCGAAGGTGGTCAATGGACAAAGAATTAAACACTATATCTCAAGTACGCCTATTAATGTTGAAAGCAATGTTATACAAACCATGACACTAGAGGAATACATAAAAGAAATGTTCCAGAACACTCCAGAATCTTGAAAATAAATAGGTATGTGATATGGTGAGTAAACATTCTCCAAAAAATCCACAAAAATATTTTTTATCAGTTTTGGAATATTTATGAATTTCCAGAAATAAAAAATAAACCGAAAGGTAACCGAGGAGGGCACGGAGCACCAGGGCACGGTTGCCATCCCTGGCGTGCCTTGGGGGAGCGTGCCCACCTCGGGAACCTTCCCGACCCCGTTTTCCTTTCGTTTGCTTGGTTTCCATGAAAAAAATTCTCTCTATATATTCCCAACTGTTTTGACAACCGCATCGTGAGATTTTCTTCCGTTCTTGTTTCGTGTTGTTTTCTTGTAAGATCTAAATCCCTGTGGCTCCTCAAGTTCCCCCAAGGACAAGTTCTTCGAGATGGTTATCAACCCGTATCTGCCGGAGGTGATGAAGCACCATCAAACTATTTAGATGCATGAGGAGTGTTCCACATCCGGGATGTTCAGGTGCCCAAGAGGACTGGAAGCATGAAGGCTAGGCTGGAAACAGTGGAGCAAGACGTCTTCAAGTGCAAAGGGATGGTGGAGCATGGTCTTAGTGCCAATCACTCCATGATCACGGAATTTACACATGATCACATGGTGGATGGCCAGTCCATGAAAGACATTGTCTTCAACTTCAATGAGCAAATCAACTTTCGGCATAGTCAAATTTATGATCTCCAAAATCAAGTTTTTGAGTATGAGGCAAGATTTAAAGGTATAAGAAACTTGTGCATCAACTTTTGATGGTAAACCCTTGCCATGGAAGCCGAAGGATAAACCTACTATCGTCTCATCACCACCACCTTCATCATCATCACCACCAAAGGAGACCTGAGTACACGGGTATGGGCACTCCCCCTGGCCTAAGACAAGCTTGGGGGAGGTGCCCCGGTATCGTATCACCATCACTTTTACCTTTTGCTTTTTATTTTGATCCTTCGTCTTTTATTGATCTAGTTGAATAAGAGTTTAGTAAATGTTAGTTTCGTGATCTATCTATCTATCTATCTATCTATCTATCTATGTATGTATGTAAAAGAGTGAGAGTTATATAATAAAGTTTAGTTTGAGCTTTTGCCCCTTTTACTTTCTTGTTGCAATCTTGATAAAAGAAAATAAATGAGAAAAGATCATATGCTAATCTTATGGTGAGTAATGACATCATAATAAAGAAAAGTATAAGTGGTAAATTTTATTGGAGATTGGAAAACATAACATTAACCAATGATTCAACTCATGAGAGAATTAATTACGGAAGAGAAGATTCACATGCAAATATACTATCATGGACATCTTTTGTGATTGTGAGCCCCCATTAAATATTATATGCCAAAATTGTTGACGTTGGACAAGGAAGGCAATGTAATGATTTATGATTCTTCATATTCACATAGAAATTATATAGTCATAGATCCTTTAACATGTGGTGCTTGCCCAATATCTTTGCTAGCCAAAAACTCCACACTAAGTAGAGATACTTGACGTGGCTTGAGACTACGTCGGTAGTTCCCCAAAGAGGAAGGGATGATGCATCATAGCAATGGTAAGTATTTCCCTCAGTTATGATTCCAAGGTATCAATCCGTAGAGGAAGATCACACACCCACGTAAACATCACCTGCACACAAAAAACAAATACTTGCAACCCGACAGGAAAGAGAGGTTGTCACGCTCTCTGCGGTAATAAGATAGATTAGGTAATGATAGTTTTGGCAAATAGATCTCGCAAGAACACAATATAAAATAAGTAAACAAAAAGTGCAGCAAGGTATTTTTGGTTTTTTGGATTAATAGATCTGAAAACAAAATATGCAAATAGTAGATCGGAAAGCAATATATTGGAAAAGTATACCCGAGGGTCGTAGGTTTCACCAGTGGCTTCTCTCATGAGTATAGAGCATGGTGGGTGAACAAATTACTGTTGGGCAATTTATAGAAGATCAAATAATCTTGACGATATCCAGGCAATGATAATTATATAGGCATGACATCCAAGATAAGTAGACTGAAACGATTCTGCATCTACTTCTATTACTCCACACATCGACCGCTATCCAGCCTGCATCTAGTGTATTAAGTTCATGAGAAAACAGAGTACTGCAATAAGAACGGTGACATGATGTAGACAAGATCTATTCATGTCGGAATAGAACCCATCTTATTATTCTTAATGGCAATGATACATGCGTGTCTTGCTGCCCTTTCTATCACTGGGAAAGAACACCGCAAGAGCGAACCCATTACAAAGCACCCCTTCCCATGAATATAAGTATGTAGCGACCCGACCTGAAAGGTCGAATCTCCGGTGTTTCTGTACCATCCCAAGATCATGCTGGTACACACACGGTACATCAATGTATATATCAAAGTGAAATCACACAGCTTTAATAATCGAAAAAATCTCATATCGAGTCCTTTATTACAATAAGAATTACAATAAAGTGGCTGAAGGCCAACTCATGAGATAAACTAATCTTGCGGAAGCTTCAAAGGTAGTTGAGTCCATCTGACTCCAAGGGCATCTCATCGAGCGTAGAGCGTATCCTCACTCCTAGTTGAAAAAGTACTCTGCAACATGATACGTTGCAGCCGTGTAGGTCAGCAAATTGAATATGCCGGCAAAGTCACAAAACAGGGGGTAAAGTAATCATCTAGTCTATATGCATATATGGCAGGTGGGGTAGTAAGCATAAAGCAAATTTTTCCTACAACAAGAGAGGGCAAAAGCATAATTACTACAATTTTGGTTGATTAATGAGATGGTCCCACCAACCAATTCTCATACCCAAGTTGACATTAATACCCACATCAATGTAATTATTTGTGTTGAGAGTTCCAAATAGTTTCAGTTCCTTTGGCTCAAACTGTCCATGACCGTGGACACGGCTAATCGATTAGGTTTGGGTACTCTGCAGAGTTTTGCACACGTTCCCCACAAGATTTGATCGCCTCCGTTGGATTTCTCGCACTTCAGGGTGTTTGAGAAACGGATGACCAAAACATGGTCTTCTAAAGGGTTTCCCCGAGACTCTGTCGGTGCCCATCCTTTCCTACCGTTCTTCTACATCTCGTAGCACCGCCTGTCCAAGGTCACCACGATATCCAACCAAGCCAGAGCCCATAATGGCTTGTGGCTGTGCAGGTAAGCCTTGGGTCTTGAAGCATCCATCCATCTCTTTGTGCCTGGGTGGACCTTTCCGCATGAATACTGGCACTTCTCCAGCATCATCTAGGCTAACCACTGGTTTCTCCAGGGCGCTGTTCAACCATCATCCACCCAGAGGTATGTTGAAAACTCGGAGTCTTGAAGACTTGATCATCATGTAGGTCTTGAAATTATTAACTCACAACTCTCATGAATCACACAACCAACCCCGTCTACTAATAGCATAGCAAAATTTAAATCAACGTTTCCCGGGGCCAATGTGTCAAAGGATTGAGGGGTACCTACCACATGATACTACAACGAGTAACCAAGTTTCCAATTTACCTACTTTGCATGCAATTGGGGAGATGGAAGAACTAATCCAATAAAACATAGGTATACATGGTCAAAGTGACTTGCCTTGCTGACGATCTTCGTAATCAAGTGACTCTAGATAACAAGCTTCGCACTCCGAATGATCTAACGAATCAAACAAGAGCACACCATAAGCATAAACACAATACAATTCATTCAACGACAAGGTAAACAAATGCTTCAACAAACAATAGCACAATCAAAAAGAAGAATCATTTAAAGTATAAGACTCTAAAAATTTTGGTGTCAAAATCTCTACTAAGACATAACAAGTCGAAATTTGTTTGGAACAACTAGGCATTTAGATAACACAAAAGTAAATACAAAATATTATTTAAAAACAGAAAGTATTTTCCTTATAAAATTTTGTGCAAAAAGAGTTACTACAAAACTTTTTTCTAAACAATATAAATGGTGAAAACAAGATGTACCTATTGAAATTAGAGCACAAAAAAATTTGAAAAAAATATATTAACAGAAAATAATACACCTAATGTTGAATCAACAGAACCTAATGAAATCTAAAAACAAAAGTTAAACTAATTCAGGTTCAAATTAAATTAAAAATCAATTTAATTAAAATCTATTAAGAACTAACCAGATTCTGTTTTTGTTAAAAGCAGTAACCAAATTCATCCTAAAATTCTCAAACTATGTAGGATGATAGGCCTAACTAATAGAAAACAGTGGCAAAAAGACTCACTCAAAAATATATTTTTAAACTCTGGTTATACAGATTTTAGTAATTTAAACAAATTTTATTAGATTCAAAATTTAAAGTTCAATTTTGAAATCTAAGCATACAGACATAAACTACAACAAATTTTTGAACTAATGCAAAAAGAATCAACTAAAAACACCAAATATTTTAAAAGATATGATGAAAACAAAAACAGAATACATTCTGTTTTCTAAAACAGGAAAGAAAAAGAAAAACTAACCTAACTAACGGATAGGGTGACGTGGCATGCTGTGATTGGCCGCGAGGGCGTGCGTGCGGGAGCTAGCGAGCGGTTGTCCGAGATTTAGCGCGTACCGGTTCGGGGTTTAAATTGATCTAATCTCGTGCCTTGGATTTGGATCGGACGGATACGGCGAAGTGCGGTGACTTACAGAGAGGGGGGTCGAGGTCTCCGACGAAGTCGACGGCGGCCGGAGGTCGGAGGTGCTCGGGGACGACAGTGCGGTGGTCGAGTGCGGCGTTCGAAGGCTTCAAACGGCGGCGACGAGGCTTAGGCGTCGATTGGTGGCGTCGGAGGGGGGCTGGGGTGAGTGTGGCGACAGGCACGAGCTCGGGGACGTCCGGTTGGGTGCCGAACTCGGGCGAGGTTTGGGGCAGGGCTCCGGCGAGGGAAAAGGGGGTTTCGGGTGTGGAACGAAGAGAGGAGAGGGTTGGGGTTTATATAGGGGCGGTGTAGTGGTCGGGAAGGGCACGAGGGGCGAGATCCGCGGAGAGGGATCTCCGGCGACGGTGGTCGGGCGCGGGGAAGGGGATGAGCGCGCTGACGCCATGGTCGGACGGTGGGTCCCGTGCGTCAGTGAGGGTGGGAGGCGTGGCTAGCGTGTCGGTGGCCGACCCGGAGTAGTTTCGGGAATTAAAGACTGTGGGTTGGCCCGTTTCTATTTAAAACGTTTCCTTATTTATTTCCAAAGCGATAAAAATTCTTTTAATGCATTCAAAATATTTCCAAACATAGGAAATATATATATCAAAATGATCAGGAGAATTAATGCTATTTAATGAACATTTTTCCTCTGTCATATTGAATATCTTTTTAAAATTTATTTACAGAAAAATGCCTAATTGGTTTTAAATCCTTTTGAGATAAACTTTCAAATAACCCCTGGTTTTATTGCTCAAATATTTCACCAAAATGCCCCTGGTGTGGAGTGTCATGTTACTCCCCTCTTTCTTTGAACAATACCAAAGGTTTCCAAATAGGTGAAACAAATGCATGGAAAAATTGAAATGGCCTTTTCAGAATATCAAAAGAAGCACTTCAACAAATTCATTACATTCAAACAAAGTGATGATGATGCATAGCTATATTTCATAACATTTCAAAAATGAAATTTTGGGATGTTACAAAGTAATCATGCAAAAAAGAGACCAAAGAAGATTAAAATCATATTCATGGATAGAAACTGATCATGAACTCAAAATTCATCGGATCCCAACAAACACACCGCAAAAGTCATTACATAAAATAGATATCCAAGAGACCATTGTACTGAGAAACATAGAGAGAGAGAAAGCCATCTAGCTACTGCCTACGGACCCGTAGGTCTATGGTGGACTACTCATGCATCATCAGAGAGGCAGCTATGAAGAAGATGAACCCCTCCTTAATGGTGTTAGATTGGATCTTGAGATTTTGGAACTTGCGGCGGCTGGAATTGTGTTTTGTTAACTCCCTAGGGTTTTTGTTTTTTAGAGAATTAATAGGCTTGATAGTTGGTTGAGGGGGTGCCCGAGGTGCCCACCCTCCACCAGGCCGCGCCAGGGGCCTCCCTTGCACCCTGGTGGAGGGTGGCCCCCTTGCCCCCTTCTTATGGTGTTGTTTGGACCATCTGCTTCCTTTTGGTCCCGAAAAAATCCACAAAAATCCCCACAACATTTGGGCTCCGTTTGGTAATGATTTTCTGTGAAGTAAAAAACAAGCAAAAACAACAACTGGCATTTTGGCACTATGTCAATAGGTTAGTCTGAAAAATGATATAAAGTGCTATAAAATGATTGGAAAACATCCAAGATTGATAATATAACAACATGGAACAAGCAGAAATTATAGATACGTTGGAGACGTATCAGATATGAGTGAGCATGAGTTATTATTGTTGACATCACCCTTGAGGTGAATATGTTGGGAGGCAAACTATAAGCCCCTATCTTTTTATGTGTATGGCTGAAACTTTTTGTCCATGGGTATGCTGTGAGCGTTAGCAATCATAGAAGACTAAATGATGGTTGAGTATGTGGACTTGCCAAAAGGTTCCTACATGAGACCCTTCCTGAAAATATGATGAATTGTAGTTACAAAGTTGATTGAGAACATAGTTTGTTGGTTTCCAATAAGGTTTATGCTTTATATTTCCATGTTGTGATGAATTGTTACTTTCTCATAAGAAGTTATATGATGCTGCTATGAAATAAAAATTTTGTGAGAAAGCTTTATGTTAGTTTTGTTGTTGTTATAATAATAAGCATGATGCTACTATGTCTGTATTTTGTTTTCATCGACACTTCTCTCTCAAACCATGTATACATGTTAGTTTTGTTGTTGTTATAATAATAAGCATGATGCGAGGTCTAAGCTTGGGGGAGTTGATACATCCATTTTGCATGATGTTTTATTACTTTTATTTTTAATGTTTTCATGCATAATAATGCTTTGGGGAGTAATTCTAATGCCTTTTCTCTCACAATTTGCAAGGTTTACATCAAGAGGGAGAATGCCGGCAACTAGAATTCAGCACCCCGAAAAGCATGTCACCGATACCTATTCTGCACAACTCCAATGAATATGAAAATTTACGGAGAATTTTGATACATTAAATAAGAATTTCTAGAGTTGAGAACTGCTGGAGGGGGGCCACCAGGTGGCCACCCTCCACCAGGGCGCGCCTACCCCCCTAGTTGCTCCCTGGTGGAGGGTGGGCACCCAGGCCCACCTTCGTAGCCCATCTTCTGGTATAAAGTCCCAAAAGAATTTAAAAAAAATCAGAGGAGGACTTTCGGGATGAAGCGCCACCGCCTCGAGGCGGAACTTGGGCAGGAGCGCTTTTGCCCTCCGGCGGAGCGATTCCGCTGGGGAAACTTCCCTCCCGGAGGGGGAAATCGAAGCCATCGTCATCACCAACAACCCTCTCATCTTGCGGAGGCCAATCTTCATCAACATATTCAACAACACCATCTCCTCTCAAACCCTAGTTCATCTCTTGTGTACAATCTTTGTACCGGAACCTCAGATTGGTACGTGTGGGTGACTAGTAGTGTTGATTACCTTGTGTAGTTGATTACTATATGGTTTATTTGGTGGAATATTATATGTTCAGATCCATTATACTATTAAATAAACCTATAATCTTGAGCATGCATATTATTTGTGAGTACTTACTTTTCTTCTTGAGGTCACGGGAGAAGTCATGTTGCAAGTAATCATGTGAATTTGATATGTGTTCGACATTTTGATGATATGTATGTTGTGATTCCCTTAGTAGTGTCATGTGACTGTCAACTACATGACACTTCACCATCCTTGGGCCTAAGGGAATGCATTGTGGAGTAGTTATTAGATAATAGTTTGCTAGAGTGATAGAATCTTAAACCCTAGTATATGCGCTACTTCGTAAGGGGCTTATTTGGTTCCACATGTTTAATGCTATGGTTAGACTTTGTCTTAATACTTTTCTCGTAGTTGTGGATGCTTGCGACGGGGTTAATCATAAGTAGGTTGTTAGTTCAACTAAGAACAAGACCTTAGCACTGGTCCACCCACATATGAAATTATCAAAGTAGCGAACGCGAATCAAACCAACATGATGAAAGTGACTAGATGAAATTCCCGTGTACCCTCAAGAACACTTTGCTCATCATAAGAGATACTTTTGGCCTGTCCTTTGCCACAAAAGGATTTGGCTACCTTGCTGCACCTTACCTATTGTTACCGTTACTTGCTCGTTACAAATTACATTGGTATCAAAACACTTGCTACTTACAATTTCAGTGCTTGCAGAAATTACCTTGTTGAAAACCGCTTATCATATCCTTCTGCTCCTCATTGGGTTCGATACTCTTACTTATCTAAAGAACTACGATTGACCCCCTATACTTGTGGATCATCATTGGTGTGTGGGGCCCTCGTGCCTCTCCCAGCCTCCTCCCGAAGCTTCCAGGTCTTATTTTGGTTTAGAAAAAATCATCAAAACGTTTTGTGGATATTGGACTTCGTTTGGTACTGTGAACCTGAAAAGTCAAAAACACATAGAAAACAGCAACTGGCGCTGGGCACTGAGTCAATAGGTTAGTGCTCAAAAATATTATAATTTGGTAAACAAATGCCCAAAAGTATCCTAGAATGATAATATATTAGCATGGAGCAAACAAAAATTATAGATACGTTGGAGACGTATCATCGCCCCTCCGGCAGGGTGTTGGAACAGAGACTTGTGGAGGCGAAAAAAGTATCTCGGGATGCCCCCTTGGGTTTTTGGAATATATGTGAATTTATAGACCAGAGAACAGGGTCAAGAGGACCATCAAGGAGGGACAAGCCATCAGGGCGCGCCCTGTTGGCTTGTGCCTTCCCCGTGCGGCCTCTGGTCTTCTCCTGAGGGTTCCAGGTCTTCTTTTGGTCCACAAGAAATCATAAAAAAGTTTCGAGGCAATTGGACTTTGTTTGGTACTCTAAACCTGAAAAGTAAAAACAGACAGAAAACAAGAACTGACACTTGCAACTGTGTAAATAGGTTAGTGCTAAAAAATAATATAAATTTGTAAATTATTACTCAAAAAGTATCCTAGAATGATAATATAATATCTTGGAACAATAAAAAATTATAGATACATTGGATACGTATCAAAGATTACATCAGATAGATCATTACTAGAATCGCGAAGAACTTTGTATTGAAGATCAAAGAGACATAATAAGCCATCTAGCTACTAGCGATGGACTTGTAGGTCTGTGG
Source organism: Hordeum marinum (assembly GCA_022496015.1). Classification (NCBI taxonomy): domain Eukaryota; kingdom Viridiplantae; phylum Streptophyta; class Magnoliopsida; order Poales; family Poaceae; genus Hordeum; species Hordeum marinum. Next base: position 39,757,044 of record CM039673.1, read on the forward strand.
TGAACTACTCACAAATCATCATGGAGGCAGCAAGGTTGATGTAGACGACCTCCGTGATGGATTTCCCCTCTGACAGAGTATCGAAAAAGGCCTCCAGATGGGATCATAGAAGAACAGAGACTTGATGCGGCGGAAAAATGTTTCGGGTGGCTCTCTTTTGCTTTGGGGGTAATTGTGAATATATAAAAGTGGAATTAGGCCATGTGGTCCCATGATGGGCCCACGAGCTAGGGGCCACACCCTACCTCGAGGACGCGGTGTCCTAACTCGTGGCTACCACGTGGGTCTTATGGCCACCTCCCGAAGCTTCTTTGGTCTCTTCTAGCCCAAAAATAACTCCCATAAATTCTTATCCATTTTGGACTCCATTTGATATTGATTTTCTAAAAATTCAAAAAATAGGCAAAAAAACAGAAACTGGCACCGGGCACTGAGTTAATAGGTTAGTCCAAACAATGATATAAAATAGCATATAAACTATTCAAGATTGATAATATAATATCATGAAACAATTAAAAATTATAGATATGTTAGATACATGTCACACGCCCCCTTGGGGCATGCCATGTGAGTTTGTGGCTCTCTCGTAGATCGTCTGGCCTCCACCCAAAGCTTCATGGGTCCCTACAGGTCCAGAAAAATTCTCCGTAAAGTTTCGTTGTGTTTGTACTTCGCTCGTTATTGTTTTTCTGTCAAAATAATAATAGGAAGAAATAGGAACCGGCACTTGGCACTAGGTTAATAGATTACCTTCCAAAAATGATATAAATTGCATATAAAGCATAAAAAATTGATAATATAATAGCATGAAACAATCAAATATTACAGATATGTTGGAGACGTATCAGGTATCTAGGTGACATTAGAGTTGATCGATGTGTTATGGTGTTGCCGGAGTATGATCTCTAGAACTATTTGTGACACTTCCGTGTGGTTCAATAGATTGAGTGGAAGCACAACTTTGAAGTGGTTCACTACCTATGCGATTTCATCGTACATTCTCCGATAGGAACAAAAACCATGGAGCGATTCTTTGTTGCACTTCGAGGGATTTTCACATGATTCACTTATGTTAATAATGTTGAGAGATCACACTAGTGAAAGTATGTACCCTAGACCTTGTTTTCAAGAATTGCAACATCATTTGTGCGCATTTTATCACTTGCTACATTGTTGTTTTTATTATTTCAGATTAGAAAAACTTATATCTACTATCCATACTACACGTGTATCACCATCTCTTCACCAAACTAGTGCACTTATACAGTTTACCATTGTATTGGGTGTGTTGGGGACACAAGGGGTTGCTTGTATTTGATTAGACGGTTGTTTGAGAAATAGCATCTTCATACTACACCTCTCATAGATTGATAAACATTATGTCATCACTTGAGGAAAATTTGTTGTTGTCCTACAAAACTCTATGCTTGGAGGCCCAATACAGTCTATAAGAATAAAGTTGCATAGTAGCCATCACTTAATAAATTTATTCTTCCGAGAAGCATATACCTCAGAGTAAAATGTCTCCTAAATCCCTAACCAAAACTCGGGATGAATACAAGCTGGATTACCTGGGGTCTTATTGGGGTTGACATGACGAAGCTATGCAAATTCTTTTCCTATGAGAGTGTTGAGAGGCTTGAGCAACCTTTGCTTAGTTTTTTTTGCAGGTCAACCTTTTCTTAGTTGCAAGTGAGTTGTGATGACAAGTGTGCTTGAAAGGAATTGTTGCTACTTGTGATAGATGTTGGGATTCCCCGAACAGGAAAGGTTACAATAAGTGTAGAGATGATACTATCAAGACTATGACTATGATGTCTAATGCCTCGAACTATCCCTGGTTTCAGGGACGAGATGTAGGGTTCACATGGTTTGGTAGCCACCCTAGAGTCCTGATGGAACGAGGTGTTCTTGACTTGCACATCAATATGAGGAACCTTCTAGATGGGGGCTACCAGCGGGACGAGGCGCCCTGGCCGCACATTAGACTGATAGTCCGTGAGACCGGTCAAACAATGGGCCACCCTCGGCTTAGTACATTGGCAGGGGAGTTGACAACCTCATCATACTAATTTTTGTAACACACGCCCAATTTGATAGTATCTTGAGAAGCAATCACATAATGTTTATAAAATTAACTACAATTAATTTCTTTCCAAGATTTCCAAGATTAACCACATTTAATGCAATTGATGTTGTTTCCAAATTATGGTGATGCGATGGATATATCATTGGAGCAACGTGAGACATTGGATGTAAGGAATTGTTTGGATTCACCAAACTCGTGCTTTATAAGTAGTAGTACATAGATGATATTGTTAAAATTAGTTGCTATTAATGATTTCCAAGATTTCCCAAGATTAATTGCAATTAATGAATTTTTCAATGATTTTTCTCAAGTAATTGTAATTCATGTTATTCCCAAGATTTTCCTAGATTAATACTCGCAAGATTTCCCCAAGATTTTCCTATATAAATTACAATTAATGTTTTTCCAAGATTTTCCTATATCAATTACAATTAATGTTTTTCCAAGATTTTACTAAATTGGTTGTAATTAATGTCTTCCCAAGATTTCCCCATATTAATTGCAATTAATGCAACCATTTGGATTCACCAAACTAAGTTCTTATAAGTAGTACTCCCGAACCAACCCTTTTCCTCACACTCACCCAGCCCTCCCCTGTTCCTCACCCTCACACCCATCCCACCCCAACTAAATTTTACTTAACCAAGAGGGCCTCAAAGCCATGATGACCACTCCTCTGAGCCCACCGCCATCCATGAATTCGTCTGCGTGTCCTTCCAAAACCAACAACCCAAGGGCAAAACTATGCGGCCCGCCGTCCGCAGGGGCATTGACAATGTCCAACAACCCATCTCACATCATCATTTCCGTGCGCGGCATCATCAACGAGCTTCGCACCGCGGGTACCTCTCCGGGATGGAGATCCCGAACGCTGAGCTCACTGAAGAGGGCACGTCTGCTCTGTTCGACGGTGTTTTGGAACACTTCCTTTCCGAGGTGCGTACATCTGCCGGGCTTCCATTACTCCCAAAGACACAAATGATCTGGGAAGACGGCCCGGTGAAGATGCTCCGCCTGTACCTTGTTGTGCACTCTAGCGGTGGATACGCCGCCATCACCTCATGGGCGTCCATCGCCGAGGTGGTCGGCCTCGAACCGGTTGTCGACGCGCCCTTGAGGCTCCTGTACTTCAAGTACCTCTTGCGCCTTGAGCAGATCATCGGCAACTGCAAGCCAGAAAGGCAGGAGCAGGAGGTGGTTGGGAGCAGTCGCGAGGCAGCCAGCCGCTCAAATGCCAAGAAGGACCACGCGAGCGTCCGATCAGCACATTTAAAGCATAAGAGGGAGGTGCCTATGCAAATACTCAACTGGGTCCGCCTTCTGGCCAAGAGTCCTCTTGAACATGGGAATGGAATCCACAACCAATACTCCTCAATGCTTAAGCTCCGTCGCCTGAGGTGCAAATACTGATTGCAGCGAATTGGCCTATAACACTACCTCAGAACAGGTAACTCCTTTTGCCACATGGTTTTTATTTCGAACGCAATAAATGGCATGCTTGATTATGTAATTGTGTTCATTAATTCGTGGGTGTAGATTGTGGATTTGGTCATTAACTGTAGGCTATCGAATAATGTATGTCGGTTATTAATTAGATTTACCAACATAGAAGTGCTTACCATTAATTAGATTTACCCATGCCATGCGCTCACAAGCTCTGGAGCCGCCACACCACTGTCCAGGTCCGTGGCACACCATCATCGCCATGGACCAACAACTGCCGGCTGGAACTGTCGTGCACCGGCCAGCCCACCACACATGGAGGCCTTCCGCGATGAGTACCGGTATTGTTGGATTTGGGCGCGGGCCCACGGCCTCCACGCATATAGCGCCGAGAAACCACTCGCTTGCCACGGCCACCTCGCCACCACGGCTTCGGGGCCGCCGCCCCGACTTGCCTGCACCGGCCAGCAAATCGCTGTCGCCACATGGGGCAGACGACTCTCAGGATCCAGATGTGCCGCCTCCCGCGCATCTCCAAGATGTCCTCCAAGCACCCCCACTGTGCTCTTCCAGTGCCCATGCGATGAGGGGCGACGCCTCCGACGAGGGAGGCAGCAGCCCAGAGCGAATCCCCATTAAAGCCCAAGCTGGCGCACCCGACCAGCAGCGTCCGCGAGGGGAAAGCAGAGCGCCCCGCCGCCACCTTCTTTGGGTGCGTGCGGGATTTGCCGACGTCCCCGTCAGCGGTGGCGCATCGGGGAAGATGGGAGGGGTGAGATCCTACGACTATCCCGCTAGGTTTCCCCGTGTCGCCGTAGCAGGCGATGCAGGAGTTTGGGAAAAGATTATTAGGGAGAAAATAAATTTAGCTCGCTGCAACCATGCACCCACAATACATTACCTCGTTCAGTTATCACTACTCAACTGAACTGAATTGAACTTGAACTTGTCAAGACGGATTTACATAATATTTTTCTTAAATCTCACAATGAACTAGACTAAACTTTCTAAAATAAGAACACTAAATTAAACAGAACAAATACATATGAGTAATGAATAAAGTACATTGAATAATGGTTGGAAATATAATTCTAAGAGATAATATAGATGATGATTCACAAAAACAAACTAAATGATGTTGAAAGACTGCTTATCAACTATCCAAATAGTGACTGAATTCATAATAAATAAGTATACTAAGAAAAAATTGGACATAAAAAAGAGAATAATACACTCATACGCAAAGACTGAGAGACCTTTACAAGTGGACCAATGAATAAAGAAAAACATGCCGATCAACATATACACCGAAGAAACACCTAAACAATAAACTTAGAGGATGAATCCTCCGTTGTATCATATGAATCATTTGGTTCTTGTCCATGGGTTGGGCTGGATGGCCGACTAAAATAATAATAACTAATAACACAACACTAATAACAGAAAATACAAGAACAACTCATCAACAAAATAATACATGACTGACAAACTAAGCTAAACTAAAAGTAAGATGAATAGTCAAACAACCCAATATTAATCTTTCAGAGTAGCAACATGACAAAGAAACTAAAAAGGAAAATGATGAATCATAGGAAACATTAAACAGAAAAATAAATAAGTAAGATAGAAACACATACTAACCAAAGAAGGCTAAAATTTAGAATGGGCTAAATGACAAGCACACTAGGTTTCCCCATGCCCCGCACCGGGCGATGCGGGGACCCCCGCATCATTTTTCATATGCTCGATTATTGTCATCCTAGGGATTGCTAGATGTTGGATCATTTAGAACATTCTCACGGTTCTTGTACCACCATGATGTTGGCTTCGTGATCCTAAGTTGTGCTAGCCTCCAACCCAAACACACTATGTTGTGTATTGGACACAACAACAAACAAAACTGAAGAAAGAAAATAAAAAATAATTAGACAAGACAACTCTTGAAATCCAACTAGCATTTAACTTTGTTTAGCAAGTACTACTGCCAGATTCTTCAACACATATACATCATAAATGCTAAATTCTATTAGGGAGACAAATAATTTAGGTCACTGCAACCGTGGATTGATAAAATAATAATTGTCTTGTCAGTTCACACAACAAGAACAAAAGGGGACTTGAACTGATACACACAGAGTTACAGAAAACATTAGGGGAGAAATATAAATTTTAGCTCACTACAACTATATATGGACAAAACATTATCTCATCAGTTCTTATAAAGTGAACTAAACTCAAACTGGTCAAAATAGATTTGCAGAGAAATTATCAGGGAGAAGATAAATTTAGCTTGCTGCAACCATGCACCCACAATACATTATCTCGTTTAGTTCTGACAACTCAACTCAACTCAATTGAACAAAACAGAACCTGAACTTGTCAGGACGGAGTTACATACTATTTTCCTTAAATCTCACAATCAACATGACTAAACTTTCTAAAACAAGAACACTGAATAGAAGAGAAGAAATACAAATGAGTAATGTAGAAAGATCATTGAGTAAGGGTTGGTGAAATACTTCTAATAGATAATACAAATGAAGGCTGACAAAAAAACAAACTAAATAATGTTGAAACATTGCTTATCAACTATCCAAACAATGAATAAATTCATAATAAAGAAGTATAGTGGGGAAAACATTGGACATAAAAAAGAGAATAATACACTGATACCCAAAGACTGAGAGACTTTTAAAAGTAGACCAATGAATGAAGAAAAACAAGCCGATCAATATATACATTGAAGAAACACCTAAACAATAAACTTAGAGGATGAATCCTCTGTTGTATCATATAAATAATTTGGTTCTTGTTCGTGGGGTGGACTAGATGGCTAACGGAAATAACAAAAACTAATAACAGAAAATACAAGAACAACTCATAACTAGATGACACATGACTGAAAAACTAAACTAAACTGAAAACTAAGATGAATAGTCAAACAATCAGTACCAATCTTCCAGCGCACTAACAGGACAAAGAAACTAAAAAGGGAAAGGATGAAACATAAGAAACGTTAAAAATGAAAAATAAATAACTAAGATGGAACAGACCAAAGACCAAAGACATAGACGGACGAAAGAAGGCTAAAATTTACAACGAGCTAAATGACAAGTACACTAAACTGAAAAGTTAACTGATGAATGATGACTAACAAACTAAACTAATACTCCCTCCGTCTCAAAATAAGTATCTTAACCTTAGTGCAACTTTATACTAGAGACACTTATTTTGGGACGGAGGGAGTACTGAACAATAACTTGATTGAATAACTAAAATCTAAAAGACCGGGCATAAAGAGTGAAAGACAAAATAAAAAATATGCATAATTTTTTAAAAAAATCTGAAGACTAAACAAACTGAATAAGACTGATGACTGAAACAATGAAGCAAGAATGAAAACTAAAGTGATTCTGCCTAACTAAGTTTTTCTTAGATTGTCGGCCCGACACGCGAACAAAAGGGATGGACCGGCCTTCTGCTCGTCACCGAACAAGGCTGGTCCCCAAATCCAAGCCGTAAGGCCTGGCATGGCTAGGCCCGTTTATATCTTTTAGATTTTTTACATATGTTTCTTAATTTTCTAGGGTTTCCAATTTTTTTAAAAGACTTGGAAGGTTGAAATTTCAGCCCCAAAAGTCAAAAACAAAGTGGGCTGGCCCTAGCCATGCCATATCGGGCTAACCTTTATACCTCATGTCTCGAGCCGATACCATATATAATAGTATATAAAAATCATGGTAATAGGGAAAATCAATGGTAGCTATGTATTGTGAAAAAATAATTTAAATGACTCTACTTATATTTCTATAAATTCTAGGGTGGGGCATTCTTGGATAGTGTTGGCTACCATTAGCGACGAATAGGGGGATTTAAAAAAGGCTTTGGCCTAAGGTCTTTTTCATGGTGCAAAAATGGCAACTCATTGTGTGATTATTTATAGGGTTATACTTGCACAATTAACCTTAATTATGCTACTTGTTCTGCATATTTATTTACTTTTTTTTATGAATTGATAATTCTAAGGGAGAATTGTTAGACGATGTTCAGTACTAGGTAATATCCTATATGATTGAGACATAAACAAGAAAGAATGAAGTAGGATTCACCCCAACCTATAGCTTGCTCTCTTTATTTGCAACCTGTCATCCTTCTTTAGTGATATTTACTGTTATTAATGGCTCATCACTATTTGGTACCAAAGCCATGGTTTTAAGACAATGCCTAAGGAATCTTCTACACTACGACGCCCTAGAAGGAAGGTGCCGCCCTTGCCCTGACCATCTAGGCATCTAACACATGACAATTATAGAGGAGAGTTTGGTACCGCTTGGTCCACATCTCAATGTTGATGTCGTTGCTCCGAAGGCTTGGAAAAGGCATTCCTTTCATCTGCCTGCACTGACATGCATCTAATCATGTCTATTTTGACCTTCACTTCCCTTTCCCAATCAATTACATTACTATGATGGAAAGTTGAGAGGGGATGTGTATTTTGTCCTGAGGGAGAAGCTAGGCATCTGACATTACCTGTTTATATCATCGGAATGGAGAGGATGAAGAATTGTGTGGCTATGGTCAGACATAATGGACAGATTGTTGGAATTTGGTCACAAGAGGAATGAATGGGTCATTAGATGGCTTTGGGGCTCTGGAGATGGTGCTTTATGACTAGTCCTCACCTTTAATTATTTTTGTTTCTCTTGTAATGTGTCCAAATTGATATATTTTCGAAGTAACCATGAGTTACATTAACATAAAACGTGGATGCATGACTCCAAACTCATGAAAATTACTAGAGATGTTAGGAAACAACAACTATCCTGAAAATTACGCATGAATAACCCCAAAATAAAATAAACAAAAGACCCTCGTGGATCTATGCATACACGATAACCGACGTCCATCTCTAAATCCTAGCGTTGCCAAGATGCTCGTTAGAAGAAAATAAGAATAACCTTCGTCATTTCCAATAATGGGGGAAGCACCATCACCATGAAGAATAGTGAACCTAAGACCACTCCCATCACAAATGACAAGGCACATATCGATGTGGCATGTTGGTCGGGGAATGTCCCCATGCCTTCTCGGCTCCAGATCATATTCTCACCGTCCTCAATGACGAGGGGAATCGCCAGATCTACAGCCCATGTGTTGGAAATATGCCCTAGAGGCAATAATAAAATGGTTATTATTGTATTTCCTTGTTCATGATAATTGTCTATTGTTCATGCTATAATTGTGTTAACCGGAAACCGTAATACATGTGTGAATACATAGACCACAAAATGTCCCTAGTGAGCCTCTACTTGGCTAGCTCGTTGATCAATAGATGGTCACGGTTTCATGACCATGGACATTGGATGTCGTTGATAACGGGATCACATCATTAGGAGAATGATGTGATGGACAAGACCCAATCCTAAGCATAGCACAAGATCGTGTAGTTCGTCTGCTAAATCTTTTCAATGTCAAGTATCGTTTCCTTAGACCATGAGATTGTGCAACACCCGGATACCGTAGGAATGCTTTGGGTGTGCCAAACGTCACAACGTAACTGGGTGGCTATAAAGGTACACTACGGGTATCTCCGAAAGTGTCTGTTGGGTTGGCACGAATCGAGACTGGGATTTGTCACTCCTTGTGACGGAGAGGTATCTCTAGGCCCACTCGGTAAGACATCATCATAATGAGCTCAATGTGACTAAGGAGTTAGCCATGGGATGATGTATTACAAAACGAGTAAAGAGACTTGCCGGTAACGAGATTGAACAAGCTATAGAGATACCGACGATCGAATCTCGGGCAAGTATCATACCGATAGACAATGGGAATTGAATACGAGATTGATTGAATCCTTGACATCGTGGTTCATCCGATGAGATCATCATGGAGCATGTGTGATCCAACATGGGTATCCAGATCCGGCTGTTGGTTATTGACCAGAGAGGTGTCTCGATCATGTCTACGTTTCTCCCGAACCCGTAGGGTCTACACACTTAAGGTTCGATGACGCTAGGGTTGTAGGGAAATAGTGTACGTCGTTACCGAAGGTTGTTTGAAGTCCCGGATGAGATCTCGGACGTCACGAGGAGTTCCGGAATGGTTCGGAGACAAAGATTGATATATAGAAAGTGTGGATTTGGCCACCAGAAGTGTTTCGGGAATTATCGGTAACGTACCGGGACCACCGGAAGGGTTCCGAGGGTCCACCAAGTGGGGCCAACAGCCCGAAGGGCTGCATAGGCCGAAGGTGGAGGGAACCAGCCCCTAGGTGGGCTGGTGCGCCCCTCCCACCTATCCCAAGGCACAGAAAGGAGAGAGGGGGGCAAACCCTAGGCCTAGATGGGCCCTAGGCCCATCTAGGGCAGCTAGGGCAGCCGCATCACCTCTCCCACCCCCTTGGCCGCCGGCCTAGACCCCATCTAGGGCTGCTGCACCCCCTAGGGTGGGAACCCTAGATGGGGTGCCTCCTCCTCCCTCTCCCCTATATATATGTGAGGTTTTGGGGCTGCCTAACACACGGTTTTCTTCCTCTCCCAGCGCAACCCTACTCCTCCCTCTCCTCGTTCTCCGTAGCGCTTGGCGAAGCCCTGCCAGAGACCATGCTGCTCCATCGTCACCATGCCGTCATGCTGCCGGAGCTCTTCCCTAACATCTCCTTCCTCCTTGGTGGATCAAGGCGTAGGAGACGTCATCGGGCTGCACGTGTGTTGAACGCGGAGGCGCCATAGTTCGGCGCTGAGATCGGAGTCCACCGCAATCTGAATTGCTACGAGTATGACTCCACCAACCGCGTTCTTGTAACGTTTCCGCTTAGCGATCTTCAAAGGTATGAAGATGCAATCTCTCCCCACTCGTTGCTGGTTTCTCCATAGATAGATCTTGGTGACACGTAGGAAAATTTTGATTTACTACTACATCTCCCATCAGTGGCATCATGAGCTAGGTCTATGCGTAGAATCTATGCACGAGTAGAACACAAAGCAGTTGTGGGCGTTGATCTTGTTAATTTGCTTACCACTAGTAGTCTTATCTTGATTCGGCGGTATTGTGGGATGAAACGGCCCGGACCGACTTTACACGTACGCTTACGTGAGAATGGTTCCACCGCCTGACATGCACTTGTTGCATAAGGTGGCTAGCGGGTGTATGTCTCTCCCACCTTAGTCGGATTAGATTCGATGAAAAGGGTCCTTATGAAGGGTAAATAGAAATTGGCATATCACGTTGTGGTTTTGGCGTAGGTAAGAAACGTTCTAGCTAGAAACCTATAGCAGCCACGTAAAAACTTGCAACTACAAATTAGAGGACGTCTAACTTGTTTTTGCAGCATATGCCTTGTGATGTGATATGGACAAAGAATGTGATGTGATTCATTGTGATGTATGAGATTGATCATGTTCTTGTAATAGGATTCACAACTTGCATGTAGATGAGTATGACAACTGGCAGGAGCCATAGGAGTTGTCTTATTTTTATTGTATGACCTGCGTGTCAATCATAAACGTCATGTAATTACTTTACTTTATTGCTAAACGTTAGCCATAGTATTAGAAGTAATAGTTGGCAAGACAACTTCATGAAGACACAATGATGGAGATCATGATGATGGAGATCATGGTGTCGTGCCGGTGACAGGGATGATCATGGTGCCCCGAAGATGGAGATCAAAGGAGCAAGATGATATTGGCCATATCATGTCACTATATTGATTTCATGTGATGTTTATCATGTTTACATCTTATTTGCTTAGAATGACGGTAGTAAATAAGATGATCTCTCAATAAAATTTCAAGAGATGTGTTCACCCTAACTGCGCACCGTTGCTAAGGATCATTGTTCCGAAGCACCACGTGATGATCGGATGTGATAGGTTCTAACGTTCGCATACAACGGGTGTAAGCCAGATTTACACACATGAAACACTTAGGTTGACTTGACGAGCCTAGCTTGTACAGACATGGCCCCGGAACACGGAAGACCGAAAGGTCGAACATGAGTCATATAGAAGATATGATCAACATGGAGATGTTCACCATGGATGACTAGTCCGTCTCACGTGATGATCGGACACGGGCTAGTTGACATGGATCATGTGTCACTTGGATGACTAGAGAGATGTCTATCTAAGTGGGACTTCATTAAATAATTTGATTATGTGAACTTAATTATCATGAACTTAGTCTAAAATTGTCTTTACAATCTATATTGTAGATCCAATGGCCAATGCGAATGTCACCCTCAACTTCAATGCGTTCCTAGAGAAAACCAAGCTGAAAGATGATGGAAGCAACTATGCGGACTGGGTCCGTAGCTTGAGGATTATCCTCATAGCTTCCAAGAGATTGTATGTCCTTGATGCGCCGCTAGGTGACCCACCCATTTTCCCAGCAAACCAAGACGTTACGCACGCTTGGTAGTCACGCTACGATGATTACTCCCTTGTTCAGTGCGGCATGCTTTACAGTTTAGAACCGGGGCTCCAAAAGCGTTTTGAGCAACACGGAGCATGTGAGATGTTCCAAGCGTTGAAACTGGTTTTCCAAGCTCATGCCCGGGTCGAGAGATATGACGTCTCCGACAAGTTCTTTAGCTGTAAGATGGAGGAGAATAGTTCTGTCAGTGAGCACATACTCAAGATGTCTGGGTTACACAACCGCTTGACTCAGCTGGAAGTTAATCTCCCGGATGACTCGGTCATTGATAGAATCCTGCAGTCGCTTCCACCTAGCTATAAGAGCTTTGTGATAAACTACAACATGCAGGGCATGGAGAAGTCCATTCCTGAGTTGTACTCGATGCTAAAATCAGTGGAGGTCGAGATCAAAAAGGAGCATCAAGTGTTGATGGTGAATAAGACCACTGGTTTCAAGAAAGGCAAGGGTAAGAAGAACTTCAAGAAGGATGACAAAGATGTTGCCGCGCCCGGTAAGCAAGTTGCCGGGAAGAAGAACAAGAATGGACCCATGCCTGAGACTGAGTGCTTTTATTGCAAGGGTACCGGTCACTGGAAGCGGAACTGCCCCAAGTACTTAGCGGATAAGAAGGCCGACAACGTTAAAGGTATATGTGATATACTTGTTATTGATGTGTACCTAACCAGCGTTCGTAGTAGCTCCTGGGTATTTGATACTAGTGCAGTTGCTCACATTTGTAACTCCAAGTAGGAGCTGCGGAATAAGCGGAGGCTGGCAAAGGACGAGGTGACGATGCGCTTCGGGAATGGTTCCAAGGTCGATGTGATCGCCGTCGGCACGCTACCTCTACATCTACCTTCGGGATTAGTGTTAAACCTCAATAATTGTTATTTAGTACCAGCTTTGAGCATGAACATTGTATCTAGATCTCGTTTGATGCGAGATGGCGACTCATTTAAATCTAAGTATAATGGTTGTTCTATTTATATGAGAGAAATGTTTTATGGTCTTGCCCCGCTGGTCAATGGTTTATTTTTGATGAATCTCGAACGTGATGTTACACATGTCCATAGTGTGAGTACCAAAAAGTGTAAGGTTGATAACGATAGTCCCACTTACATGTGGCACTTCCGCCTTGGTCATATCGGTGTCAAACGCATGAAGAAGCTCCATGCTGATGGACTTTTGGAGTCTCTTGATTTTGAATCATTTGATACGTGCGAACCATGCCTCATGGGCAAGACGACCAAGACTCCGTTCTCCGGAACAATGGAGCGAGCAACTGACTTGTTGGAGATAATACATACTGATGTATGCGGTCCAATGAGTGTCCATTATGTTCTCACCCTCACTGATGACTTTAGCAGATATGGGTATGTCTACTTAATGAAACATAAGTCTAAAACCTTTGAAAGGTTCAAGGAATTTTAGAGTGAGGTAGAGAATCAACGTGACAGGAAAATAAAGTGCCTACGATCTGATCGTGGTGGAGAATATTTAAGTCACGAATTTGGCACGCACCTAAGAAAATGTGGAATTGTTTCGCAACTCACGCCGCCTGGCACACCTCAGCGAAATGGTGTGTCTGAACGTCGTAATCGCACTCTATTGGATATGGTGCGATCTATGATGTCTCTTACCGACTTACCGCTGTCATTTTGGGGATATGCATTAGAGACTACCGCATTCACTTTAAATAGGGCATCGTCAAAATCCATTGAGACGACACCGTATGAATTATGGTTTGGAAAGAAACCTAAGCTGTCGTTTCTAAAAGTTTGGGGATGCGATGCTTATGTGAAGAAACTTCAACCTGAGAAGCTCGAACCCAAAACGGAAAAGTGCGTCTTCATAGGATATCCCATAGAGACTATTGGGTAAACCTTCTACCTCAGATCCGAAGGCAAAGACTTTGTTGCCAAGAATGGATCCTTTCTCAAGAAAGAGTTTCTCTCGAAAGAAGTAAGTGGGAGGAAAATAGAACTTGATGTGGTAATTGTACCTCCACTCGAACCGGAGAGTAGCGCAGCACAAGAAGTTGTTTCTGTGGAGCCTACATCGGCTGGAGAGGAAGTTATTGATGATGATCATGAAACTTCAGGTCAAGTTACTATTGAACGTCGAAGGTCCACCAGGACACGTTCCACACCAGAGTGGTATGGCAACCTTGTCCTGGAGATCATGTTGTTGGACAACGGTGAACCTTTGAACTATGGAGAAGCGGTGGCGGGCCCGGATTCCAACAAATGCATGAGGCCATGAAATCCGAGATAGGATCCATGTATGAGAACAAAGTCTGGACTTTGGTGGACTTGCCTGGTGATAAGCGAGCCATTGAAAATAAATGGATCTTTAAGAAGAAGACTGACATGGATGGTAATGTAACCGTCTATAAGGCTCGGCTTGTCGCTAAGGGTTATCGACAAGTTCAAGGAGTTGACTACGATGAGACTTTCTCACCCATAGCGATGCTGAAGTCTGTCTGAATCATGTGAGCAATTGCCGCATTTTATGATTATGAGATCTGGCAAATGGACGTGAAAACGGCTTTCCTTAATGGCTTCCTAAAGGGAGAACTGTATATGATGCAGCCAGAAGGTTTTGTCGATCCTAAAGATGCTAAGAAAGTATGCAAGCTCCAGCGGTCCATCTATGGGTTGGTGCAAGCATCTCGGAGGTGGAACATTCGCTTTAATGAGGTGATTAAAGCATTTCGGTTTGTACAGGGTTATGGAGAATCCTGGATTTACAAGAAAGTGAGTGGGAGCTCTGTAGCATTTCTCATATTATATGTGGATGACATACTGATAATGGGAAATGATATAGAACTCTTGGAAAGTGTAAAGGCCTACTTGAATAAGTGTTTTTCAATGAAGGACCTTGGAGAAGCTTCTTATATATGGTATTAAGATCTATAGAGATAGATCGAGATGCCTCATAGGTCTTTCACAAAGCACATACCTTGAAAAGATATTGAAGAAGTTCAATATGGATCAGTCCAAGCAGGGGTTCTTGCCTGTGCTACAGGGTGTGAGATTGAGTACTACTCAATGCCCGACCATGACAAAAGATAGAGAAGAGATGAGTGTCATCCCCTATGCTTCAGCCATAGGCTCTATTATGTATGCCATGCTGTGTACCAGACCTGATGTGAACCTTGCCATAAGTTTGGTAGGGAGGTACCAAAGTGATCCCGGAGCGGAACACTAGACAGCGGTCAAGAATATCCTGAAGTACCTGAAAAGGACAAAGGACATGTTTCTCATATATGGAGGTGCCAAAAGCTCGTCATAAAGGGTTACGTTGATGCTAGCTTCGACACAGATCCGGACGACTCCAAGTCGCAAACCGGTTACGTGTATATCTTGAATGGAGGGACAGTTAGCTGGTGCAGCAGCAAGCAAAGTGTCGTGGGGGCATCTACATGTGAAGAGGAGTACATAGCTGCTTCAGAAGCAGCAAAGGAAGGAGTCTGGTTGAAGGAGTTCATCAACGACCTAGGAGTGATTCCCAATGCGTCGTGCCCGATGACTCTATTATGTGACAACACTGGAGCTATTTCCCCTGCAAAGGAGCCCAGGTTTCACAAGAAGACAAGACACATCAAGCGTCGCTTCAACTCCATCCGTGATTACATTCAGGAGGGAGATATAGATATTTGTAAAGTTCATACGGATCTGAATGTCGCAGATCCGTTGACTAAACCTCTCTCACGAGCAAAACATGATCAACACCAGAATGCTATGGGTTTTCGATTCATCACAATGTAACTAGATTATTGACTCTAGTGCAAGTGGGAGACTGTTGGAAATATGCCCTAGAGGCAATAATAAAATGGTTATTATTGTATTTCCTTGTTCATGATAATTGTCTATTGTTCATGCTATAATTGTGTTAACCGGAAACCGTAATACATGTGTGAATACATAGACCAAAACATGTCCCTAGTGAGCCTCTAGTTGGCTAGCTCGTTGATCAATAGATGGTCACGGTTTCATGACCATGGACATTGGATGTCGTTGATAACGGGATCACATCATTAGGAGAATGATGTGATGGACAAGACCCAATCCTAAGCATAGCACAAGATCGTGTAGTTCGTCTGCTAAAGCTTTTCAATGTCAAGTATCGTTTCCTTAGACCATGAGATTGTGCAACTCCCGGATACCGTAGGAATGCTTTGGGTGTGCCAAATGTCACAACATAACTAGGTGGCTATAAAGGTACACTACGGGTATCTCTGAAAGTGTCTGTTGGGTTGGCACGAATCGAGACTGGGATTTGTCACTCCGTGTGATGGAGAGGCATCTCTGGGCCCACTCGGTAACACATCATCATAATGAGCTCAATGTGACTAAGGAGTTAGCCACGGGATGATGTATTACGGAACGAGTAAAGGGACTTGCCGGTAACGAGATTGAACAAGGTATAGAGATACCGACGATCAAATCTCGGGCAAGTATCACACCGATAGACAAAGGGAATTGAATACGGGATTGATTGAATCCCTGACATCGTGGTTCATCCGATGATATCATCGTGGAGCATGTGGGAGCCAACATAGGTATCTAGATCCCGCTATTGGTTATTGAACAGAGAGGTGTCTCGGTCATGTCTACGTGTCTCCCGAACCCGTAGGGTCTACACATTTAAGGTTCAATGATGCTAGGGTTATAGGGAAATAGTGTATGTGGTTACCAAAGGTTGTTTGGAGTCCCGGATGAGACCCCGTACGTCACAAGGAGTTCCGTAATGGTCCGGAGACAAAGATTGATATATAGGAAGTGAGGATTTAGCCACCGGAAGTGTTTCGGGAATTATCGGTAACGTACCGAGACCACCGGAAGGGTTCCGGGGGTCCACCAAGTGGGGCCACCAGCCCCGGAGGGCTGCATGGGCCGAAGGTGGAGGGAACCAGCCCCTAGGTGGGCTGGTGCGCCCCTCCCACCTGGCCCAAGGCGCAACAAGGAGAGAGGGGGGGCAAACCCTAGGCCTAGATGGGCCCTAGGCCCATCTAGGGCAGCTAGGGCAGCCGCACCACCTCTCCCTCCCCCTTGGCCGCCAGCCTAGACCCCATCTAGGGCTGCCGTACCCCCTAGGGTGGGAACCCTAGATGGGGTGCCTCCTCCTCCCTCTCACCTATATATATGTGAGGTTTTGGGGCTGCCCAACACACGGTTTTCTTCCTCTCCCGGCGCAGCCCTACTCCTCCCTCTCCTCATTCTCCGTAGCGCTTGGCGAAGCCCTGCCGAAGACCACACTGCTCCACCGTCACCACGCCGTCGTGCTGCCGGAGCTCTTCCCCAACCTCTCCTTCCTCCTTGTTGGATCAAGGCGTAGGAGACGTCAGCGAGCTGCACGTGTGTTGAACACGGAGGCGCCGTAGTTCGACGCTGAGATCGGAGTCCACCGCGATCTGAATCGCTACCAGTACGAGTCCACCAACCGCGTTCTTGTAATGCTTCCGCTTAGCGAACTTCAAAGGTATGAAGATGCAATCTCTCCCCACTCGTTGCTGGTTTCTCCATAGATAGATCTTGGTGACACGTAGGAAAATTTTGATTTACTACTACGTCTCCCATCACCATGTGCCTCAAACCATGCTAGACGGCCACCATCTTGACCAACACACTGATGGTGCCTCCCATATCCTGAGTATAGCCTCCCTGCTCCTCTACAAGGTTGGAGCACTCGTTGCAGCGACAAAGGCAGAGCAGAAGAACACAAACCTCAAATGGAGTCACTAGTGTCGCGCCACCCACACCATCCATGTATGGACCCAAACATCGTCAATCGAAAGGAACAATGAGCACACGAAGCCACGAACTTCGAGATGTTGTCGTGGAAGGCACCATCAGTGTGGGATTTTTTTTGATGCAAATTGATTCATTGGAGTGCTGCTCCCACCACCTCAACAACACACCTAGACAAACTACTCCCACCTATATGTACATGGCAGAGGATAACTAAGCTCCCACCCCCACTCACGTCGCTAGAGCGGCAGGCCGAGGGAGAAAGGACCCATGCCTCACCAGCGACAAAACGGAGGAAAACTATCAGCTCCTTCCTATTCCTCAAGAGCGAAGGATCAAAGATGTTTGCCAGTCGTGGGGTATCCCGATTGATATGTCCCTCTACTGTCTTAGGTAAGGATGGACTCACCTTAAATGCTTAAAAATCATTATAAGACTATACACATTTTGTTTTCTTCATTAGATTTCCCTTGGATAGTTGGATTTCCCTTGGATAATTGAATCACAACAAAGAAAAATGTTGTCCTGGATAATCTTGGACAATCAAGGCTACATGAGAGGGCATGGTGGAGAAGATCAAGTTTAGATACACGATTTAACGTGATGATGTGATGGCCATGTGCTCACCAAATTTCACTAATTATCCTACCTCCATCGAGGCCTTGATAAGCAAAACTATTCTTAATTTCTTTTGAAGGATGATGGATACAAAATTCATGAACTTCAAAGATTTAGTAATTTAGGAGCAAGTTTCATTCATAATTAACTGAAAATTTAAATTCAAAGTAAGTAAAACGGAGTCAACAACCATGATATAAACAAGAAAACTAACAAGGGAACAACATCTATTACTTGGACTATCACCCACGACCATAACTTGTCCAAGTTTTCTCACATGATAGTGATATAAAAAAGTTTCATGTTTTCAGTCATTTTTGTAGCAAGTTGCATTCATATTGAAATTAGATCTTAAAACTCGAACAAATTAAAATGGAGTGAACAACCATGACTAAAAAACCAATGGCAAACAAGCCAGTTCAAAGGATGTATGTTCAATACAATATTTGGTATATCTCATGATATTTTATTTCTCATTTGAACCTGAGACCCACTTGTCAAATATGAAGCCAAGCGTAAAATAGGATGTGAACATGGAAGTGAACCAACGCCGCGTTGGCGCGTTCCCATGACTTTTACTATGGGTAGTCATAATACCATACCCCTTTGTATATACGGTTTACAACCGTACGAGCCTAGGTATGAGCACTTGAAGGTCCACACCGAGCACCCTAAGCTAAGAGGGCATACACGTTGGGTAACCAAATAGGAGAACTTGCGGATTATTTGATGAAGGGGCCACGAGTTCTACTCATACATGGTTTGTGTGTTTGCTTCCATCTCCATTTCTTGCATGTATTCATGCATCATTATGGCCTCTTTTATCCATATCTCCACTCGCACCTTTATCTTCATTGTTTGCGTGTTTGCTTCCATCTCCATGCTTGCTATTACTCCAATTTTTACCCCTCTTATCCATGCTAGGGACTTCATCATGAACAAACACATACGATTAAGATAACATCATATTCTCATGAGCATTAGGAATAGGTCCAAGAAACATAAGTAACTAATAATTCAGGTGGTGTGCGTAGGCTAGTGATTGATCGTTGTGTTTCTGGAACTTCAGCATGTGTAAATGTTGTAGGGATGTACTCACTAGCGGTGCTATGTTTGGTGGGCCTTTCACATTTATGGGCTAGATACTCAATTCATGCCCTTTGGAGTAATGTTGCTTGATCGATGCTATAGCTCGGGTAGCATTGGCCTATTGCCACTCCAGCATGGATCATCCTTAAGAAGCAGAATTATCCCCTTCAGGGAAATCCAATCACGATGTTCTAGACATGAAAATGTTCTAAAGAGTTGGCAAGAGACTAGGTGTTATTTGTCTGATCGGGGCTAGGTGGGATTGGGCCACCTTATAGAACATTGTTGATGAGTATTAGGTAGCTACACCTTCACTAGTCACTACTCATGTGTAGTGTTGGACCCCCCTATTGGTCGGGGCATGGTTGCATATCACTTCTCCTCATTGACGCTGGTTCCAATAGATGTGAGATAGGCATATGTAAATTAACCAATTATCATATATACTAGATAAATACCCATGCACAACCAAACAATGAAAATAATATATACATAATACTACCAATGAAGGAATAATCATACTTAGAAAACCACATGTACCTTATGTGACTTCTGACATGTCATGGAAGACGCTGCAATCTTCCACATGTTTTCCCTTCTATATAACGATAACCAAGCAACCATTGAAATTCCAAGAATCCTAACCTGACAGGATCATGATAACAACCAACTCCGACTACAACGAAGCATCGACGATTCAATGGTAGGAGGGCTTTGTTAGGAAGGGGATATATTTTTAAAACATCCAACATGGATAACCAATAAGTGAAGACATGTCTCTGATTTACAAAAGGAGATGTTTGTGAGGGAAGGCATTTAGGAAGGCAATATGTTTTGATTTAGCATGGCAATATTTTCTGATTTAGGAAGGAGATATTGGTGAGAGCAGAATGTACAAACCATCACGATGGCACACTCCCCTTTAATTGTAAAGATTTTCTCACCTCCTATTGGACAACTATAAAACAACCTATTGGAGTAGTCATATGATGATTTGTTGCTTGATGAGATGGACATTTTACCAACAATAAAACATAAAAACTATTAGATATGCTCGTACCCACTTTAGCACCATCCATTTCTTGAGCTAGTTTTTCTAGGAGGGTGAGTTGTCCTGAGCGGATTTTGTCATTTTGTATCAAATGACCAACACCTTCAGATGAATGATTTAGTTTTGCGGTATCGTTTGTAGCAGCCATGAGAGCTTCCTCCTGCTTGAGCCCGCCCAAGCATAGTTCACCACCACTATGCTCCAGTAAGTTTTTTCCGATCGAAACCATTAACCAAGGTTTTTGGTTGGATCTCACCGAGGCTTCTGAGTGCATCATGCTTGTCAAACACATTCAGTGTTCTAGGTCCATGAATCTGTTGACCCATGCACTCTGAGTCAGTATCTAGCGTTAGACACTTGTGCAGTTAGTCTTGCATGCATATGCATGGTCTAGATTATTTTTACTGTTGGTTACTCTATTGTGCACTATGACTTGCATTACTGGGTCAATAGCTCCCTATATTAACTTGAAATTGAGCATGTTACTTCAAATGTCTCGACATGATTTGCATATTACAACTGTATTCTTATAGGGCCCTTGTGCTTTATAACTTTGCCAAGACAAATTTGGCAAGCCAAAGTAATTAATTATGGCGTTTGAAAATCTAGTATTATTACATATTTATGAAGTTTTTGAGAATACAAGTATGAAAGTTTTTTTTGAAAAGAAGGATGACCCCTGGCCTCTGCATAATCAGGACAATGCACACATCCATTTTTTTGTTATTCATCAAAATCTAATAAAATAATGCATCAATAAATCTGAAGCCACTATCTCAACAACATCTGTCGCTACTCCTATCAATTGGATGAAGGGGTGTGTATTGTCCAGGCCGCCTGCCCACACCTCACACCAAAACTCAACATCTAAAACCGGAGGCCTCAACCAAGCCGCAATTGCCAAGTCTGGGCACACGCCAAGCCTGGGGCGCACTCAGCGGGCACCGCATGCGCACGATGCAGAGGTCGTAGCCACCATCTTCCATCGATCCATCTTCAGAGTAGGTATTGATACATCGACCTTGCTAGGCCTGTCGTCGAAGTCACCACGATGCCAGACAACGCCACCTCTGTACGCGCATCCATCATCACACATATGTCGCCGAGACCCCGCAGCGCCACACCGATGAGACTCCACGTCCTCGATGCGTCACATGAAACGCCGCTCCACCACTGAAACCGTCCACCGTCCCTCAAGTCAATGCACACCTCCAAGAATGACATCCCCAAGGGGGGAACGACACAAGAGCGCTGCCGTCATCCGACTGATCTAGGGTTTCCCCTTGAGGTAGCAGATAGAGGCCTAGAGCTTCTCCACGGCGATGCCTTAAAGAAGGGGGTGACCCACAAAAGAGAGTCGTCGTCGCCGACCTTGGCAACTAGCCAAGAGTAATGTTTTCACCCGAATCTACTCGATGAATCTCCATCCAGTATCGTGTGCACGAGACCACCACCGATCTATGCCTCCGCGCAACGAGCATCCTACACCGGCCCAACCAGATCTGACTGGAGCCAGACCACATATGCAGCCGAGCCATCCACGAGGCCTCTATGCGGATGCCGCCAATCCGAGGTCAGATGGCCTATTGCGGCATAACCAGCCGCCACCGCCCGAAGCAGGGCCGACCGCCATGCCGCGAAGACCCGAGCGACCGCGCCTCCTCACGCTGTGGGGCTCCGCACCACCCCCATGCCCCAGGAGAGAGAGACCCCCACCACCTTCGTGAGCCCCCGGTCTTATTTCGGCGGCAACAGAGGTACAGGAGGAAGGAGGTGACGCCCCCGGCGGTTAGGGTTGCGGCACCACCCGAGTCGCCCGAGCGGGGGCGACGCGGGGTCGGTATGGGATGGAGAGAGGATGTTGAGAAGGTTACGGATCTGTTCTTTGTTGTGGAGGAGGTGGTCGGAGGAGGGAGATCCCAAAGCCTAAACTTACCTTGCTATTGATCATAATATTTAAGCTAGCACAATTTTTTTTTTTATGATTACCTTTCTTCAAACTTTTAGTCTGCATGGTTTCCTATTTATATTTCTTCGGTCATATGATCCACCCTAAATCCTTGCTGACCTTATCAGATGTGCTCTGTTATATTGTACTACAATATATTCTTCTTGTAGTTCTAGGCTCCTTTCTGAAAAAATAATAATACATAGTGTAGGATGGCAAGACTCGGTTATTAAGATGTTTTATTTTCCTGTATGCTGCCGCTTGATATATGATGCCAACAGGTTGTCATACAGCAGCTGATACCACGTATAGGTCTACTGGCTTATAAAACACCCTTCAAATTTCTATGTAATTTTGCTTGGAGGCCCCGTATACGATCATCAGACAACTTAAAATCGTTTGTCATGCATTCTGAACGAATGTTTTATTCTATTTAATTTCTTCTCTTATATGACTGATATTCATTCGTCTTGAGGAGATACTCTGAAAATGTATAAAATGTAACTCTTTGTTCATCGCAGAGTGGACTTACAAATGAGGGGCAGACAAATGGATGGGATGATTGGCTGTGTGCTGGTGGGAATAGTGACATGATTTTGCATGCACGAACTCGACTTAGTGGTCTAGCAGATGTTCCAGATTGGACTGGGAAGCCTTCTTTACCTTATGATGAGCCGCATGCTTTGAGATTTCTCTGACAACCTCTTCATCCTGCACAAAGTAATGAAAGCCTGCTTGATGCTGATACTATTGGTAAGGGTAGGCCAGATAATTGCAACTGTCAACTCCCAAGTTCTGTTGTTTGTGTTAGATTTCATGTGGCCGAGAAAAGTATCAAACTAAAGCAAGAACTGGGATCGGCATTTTATGCAATGGGATTTGATCGCATCGGTGAGGACGCAACATTGACATGGAGAAAGGATGAAGAAAATAAATTCCACACCGTTATCCAGAATAATCTGCCTTCATCCAAGTACAGATTCATGGAGGAAATGTTTGCTGCCATGGGTTCCAAGGGCAGAAAAGATGTTGTAAATTACTATCACAATGTTTTCCAAGTGCGACGAAGAGCGTACCAGAATCGGCTCACTCCAAATCACGCGGATAGCGATGATGATTCACTCGAGCCTGGCTTCCTGCATCTTCGTCAAGGTGGTGGTCAGGGTAACTCCATGTCTGCTTCTTTCTCTGGAACTCAAAGGGGTTCTTAGATTATGGAGTAGCTCCTGGCTCCAGCTCAGCTTATTTTTCTGGACCTCAGAGGATCTCCTTCTTCTTTACGCGAGAAGCTCAGAGGAAGGTTCGACATGTTGATACTCATCTATTGGTTTTCTCGAACTCATTGAGACTTTTCTCTCTGTCCTGTGGCTCGTTTCACCTTGATGGATCTGGATATTAAAGCAGTTATGTTGACACTTTAACTATCTTTAAGTAGGTCATTTTATTATTTCATCAGAGAATTTTTCCTGTGGAGTTCATTTTTTATGAGAGATTAGTTTGGATAGGTGTGGATTATGTCCAAGACCCTTTGGATGAGTAGAAAAGTTGAATAAGATCCTTGCGCATTCAAAGCTGTTGGATATATAAATAGTCCCGCTATTCAAGCAAACCCCAAAGAAGCATTTTGAGCTAAGAAGGCTTCCATTGTTCCGAGTGTCACTAGCCCGGTTTACGTTTATGATAGCAATTTGCCCAGGATTTAATTGAAGTGAGGCAGAGAAAATATACGGCCGCATTTACCATTTGATCTGGCGCTGCTAGTTGCTTGAGCTCTGAACTGAACATTTGGGCCACTGTTGCCCTCGTCATTCTCTGCAAATTGTGGTACTCTAGAAATGCTTGTGTCTTTCGCAACGAGCTACACTCATACCTAGATAATTTCCGTAACATCATCTTACACTTTACGTTTTGGACCTTTCGATTTAAGGACCCCGTTTGTATAGGGAGGCTGCCCTCTCTTGGCGCCTGTACCACTTCTCTTGCTGTAATCTCTGATGCAAATTGCCTTTGGGCCCTTTGAGTAATATATTCAGGTGGGGACCCTCTACTCCGGTGATTGTTCGAATAAATAAATAAACTCTGAACTGAACAAATGGACTTTTTTTTTTGAGGAACTGGCAGTGGAGCTGCCTATATCAAGTGGCCTCTAGGCACTAGTCTAAACCATGCCCTAAACATTTATAACTCCCTATATAAGTTTTCTTAGAGTTGTCGATGGTGCCGCTGCCTATCTGTGTCTCATGAGCCTCCTTCCGCCATCGACCCAGAGCTTATGGGGCACCACCACCTCACTGGCACAGCTCCTCGCCACCTCCCAGGTATCCTTGCGCGCACCTTACCCAGGGCTTCAGGACTCCTCATCGCACTGCATCGGTCATCACCGCCTCCCGATCCTAGCCGCGGCCTTGAGCGTTGGCCATTTGTCCATTGCGGCATTCGTGGTGAACTCCTGCTAGCTACCATTCCCTCCAACCCGCAACACACACAGTGTTTGAGGAAATGGCCAGAAGGAAAATTCTAGTGCTGAAAGCGCGCAAATTTAGCAAAACGTAACTACAAGGGTGAGGTTTTTTTAGAAAAGGAGGATCATCCTCGACCTCTGCATCATGATGATGCATATGGCCCCTTTATTAACTAGGAAAAACAAATAGTCTACGCTTCCGAACAAGCTTTCAATGAGCTATAAAACAAAGTTGAATAATAAAAAGAACCAAATGATGCCAGAACCAACGAACATAGGCTCATATGCCTAACCATCTATTGTATTACTGGACCGCCATCCAAACTGGTTATAGATATCCCGCGCTACCATCTCTCACCGGATAGACCTAGTAACCAAAGGCTCCCTGGTTTCCGCAGGAGTGAGTTACGACCACGTATGGATCAACGCCGATGCCCTGTGTAGTACCTGTAAAAAGTGTATATGTGGTTATCTGTTAAAAACCATGTCATTTCTATAGTTTCATATTGTCCATAGAAGTGCACACACCCCTATGCGAATATGTCTAGCGAAGCCTATACCCACCCCCATTTAGCCACGTACCAAACAACGTATCAATGCTATCCGAGGGAGTGATATTAAAGGCCAAACGATTTGTTTGTCACGATATTTTTGATAACGGGCACTGGAGAAAAAGGTGTTTGATTGTTTCCTCATCATCACAAAAGCTACATCGTGTATTTCCCTGCCAATTGCATTTTGATAAATTATCCTTAGTCAGAATCATCTTTTTGTGAACAAATCACATGAAGACTTTGATTCTTAAGGGTACCTTGACCCTCCAAATATGAATCGATTTGGATATTATAGTTGTGTCAATAAGGTGCAAATACATCGATTTAACTGAAAAGATGCTAGTCGTTGTTAGCTTCCACTGAAGCCTATCGGGCTCGTCCGATAACTGAACATCCATAAGTCTCCTGACTAAGTGTCACCATTCATCCCATCGATGGCCTATCAAAGCTCGTCGAAACTGAAAATTTAGAGGTACTGATTCTAATATTGAGGCAACGAACGCATCTTTACATTGCGCAATATTATAGAGTCGGATACTGTACGGCTAGGGGCCTCTCCCCCAACCATATATCTTCCCAAAATCTCGTTGACCCACCATTGTCAATAATCAATTTGGTTCTATTGAAGAAATCTATTTTCACCTTCATCAGACCTTTCTAGAAATGTGAATCTGTGGGTCTAACGAATACCTAGGCCAAGGTTTTAGAATGTAAGTATTTATTTCTCAAAATTTGTACCCACATACATTTAGTCTCCACAGATAGTCTGAATAGCCACTTACTAAGCAAACATCTGTTCTT
Source organism: Hordeum marinum (assembly GCA_022496015.1). Taxonomy (NCBI): domain Eukaryota; kingdom Viridiplantae; phylum Streptophyta; class Magnoliopsida; order Poales; family Poaceae; genus Hordeum; species Hordeum marinum. The sequence goes on from CM039673.1 coordinate 39,783,271, forward strand.
TACCTCTAAATTCTCAATCCCCAGACCTCTCTGGTCCTTGGGTCTGCATACGATGTCCCATCTAGTTAACCTATATTTGTTGTTAACTTCATCGTTCTTCCAGAAGAATCGGATTGATAGAAGTCCAATCGTTTGCGAACCCCTACCGGTATCTCAAAGAAGGACAAGAGGAACATCGGCATACTCGTAAGGACCGAGTTAATCAAAATGAGCCGTCCCCCATAGGACAAAAGCTTGCCCTTCGAGCAGCTTAGTCTTTTAATATCTAACGATCCTCTATGCACTTCCATTCTTTGTTTGTTAGCTTACGATGGTGAATTGGTATACCCAGATAGGTAAACGGTAAGCATCCCAAATTCACATCCGAACAACTGTTTGTAATTTTCTTGCTCTTCTTTGGCTCTCCCAAAACAGAACAATTCACTCTTGTGAAAATTTTAATTTTAGGCCAGACAGTTGTTGGAACAAGCATATAATAAGCTTCATATTTCTTGATTTTGCTACATCGTGCTCCATAAACAAGATAGTATCATCCGCATATTGTAGTATGGATAGTCCACCATCCACTAGATGTGGTACTAGTCCCCCTACCATGCATTTCCCTTAGCCCTTCCTATTAGTATTGCTAACATGTCTGCAACTACATTAAATAGGATAGGGGACATTGGGTCTCCCTGCCAAAGACCTTTGTGAGTTTGGAAAAAGTGGCCAATATCATCATTGACTTTAATTCCGACACTCCCTTTTTGTACGAAGGATTCGACGTGACTCCTCCATAGATCGTCAAACCCCTTCATACGTAATGCCTGCTGCAAAAATGGCCATTTGACCTTATCATATGCTTTCTCAAAATCCACTTTGAAGATAACCCCATCTAGTTTCTTCGCATGGATTTCATGAAGTGTTTCATGTAGCACAACCACCCCCTCGAGTATGTTTCTGCCCAGCATGAAAGCTGATTGACTCGGTTGCACCACCTCATGTGCAATTTGCATCAATCTATTCGTCCCAGCCTTGGTGAATATTTTGAAGCTCACGTCAAGCACGCATATAGGTCTGAACTGTTCAATGCTCACTACCCCCTCCTGTTTTGGCAACAATGTCACGGTCCCAAAGTTGAGGTGATGAAGATGCAAGTGCCCATTAAATAAGTCCTGAAACATCGGTAGTAAGTCGCCCTTGATAATGTGCCAACACCTCTTGTAAAACTCAGCGGGAAACCCATTCGGTCCCGGTGCCTTATTATTTTTCATTTGTGATATTGCCTCGAACACCACTTTCTCCGTAAACAATGCAGTTAATATCACATTCTCGTCAGACCCGAGTTGAGGGATATCACTGACCCACTGCTCATCAATGGACATAGTGTTGTCCTCTGGAGCCCCAAATAGGTTTTTATAGTATTCAGAGATGTACAACTTCAGGTTTTCATGCCCGACAATTTCACCTTCATCTTGTTCTAGCTAATATATCTTTTTCTTTCTGTGTTTTCCATTAGCAATCAAATGAAAAAATTGGGTATTGTCATGACCCTCTACTACCTTCCTCACTTTCGCTCGAAGTGCTCACTTCAATTCCTCTTCTCTGAGCAATTTTGTAAGATTTTCTTCTGCCTCGTGTTTTGATGCCCTTTCACTGTCATCTAACACCACAGATTCAACTTTAATGTCTAACTCATTTATAAGATTGAGAAGCCTTTGTTTCTCCTTCTTATAAATTCCGCTCTCAACCCAACCTCGTAGGAACCGCCTGAGGTGTCGAATTTTATTCTGCCATTTATCGACATTCGACCTACCTCCCGTATACCTCCCCCATTCTCGAGCTATTAGGTCCATGAATACTTCCCATTCGAACCATGCCACCTCGAAGGAGAAGGTATTCTTGTTCCCCATGTGTGTTGCCTCATCGGAGTCAACAAATAGAGGTGTATGGTCTGAAATAACTCTCGACAGCGATCGCACTGTCACACGTGGGAATTTCTGTTCCCACTCCACACTCGTAAGAACCTGATCCAACTTCTCAAATGTTGGATTAGGTAAAGTGTTTGCCCAAGTAAAATTTCTTCCTGTTAGCTCAATCTCACACAAATCTAGACTTTCAATAATGGTATTAAACATAAATGACCATCTTTCATCGAAGTTATCATTATTCTTTTCGTCTCTTCGCCTGATTATGTTAAAGTCCCCTCCAACTAAAATCGGTAGGCTCTCGTCCCCATAGATCCGGACAAGGTCTGCCAAGAATTCCGTCTCGAGCTCCGGCTGAGCCACACTGTATACTCCCACGAGCGCCCACTGGAACCCGTCCCACTTGGATCTCACTCGAAATTTGACAGCAAAGTCCCCAAACACCACATTTCGGACTTCGAGCGTCTCGCACCTCACCCCAATTAAGATCCCTCTAGACCTTCCTCTTGGCGGTAAACAGTGCCAATCAAAATCAATACCACCAGAGAGAGTACTTAGGAACTGTGACGTGAAGTTGTCTCTACTGGTTTCCATTAGTGCAATGAAATCAAGTTTGTGTTCAAGTGATGCTTCTGGTAGAAATCTTCTTTTAGCCAAGTCTGCAAGACCTCTGTTGTTCCAAAAGATTCCTTTCATATTTCATCATGAATTTTTTTTGTAGTCTTAAATCTTGCGCTTCTGTGAACTGCAGATACAGGATACACCTTCCTCTTCCAGGGGCGTCTTGGTTTATCCAGTCCAGCCAACCGGTCCGTATAACCGGTCTCCGACTGTGAGCAATCATTCGGTTGCGTAGGGGACACATACCCTTCCGTACCGATCTCATTATCTTCATCAGGCATTATAGATGTTGGCACCAGATCCTCACATAACCGTTCTATAGCCCCCATCCCATATGCATTAATCTTAGAGTCATCCATAGGCTTTACCCTCACAATATTTCTAACCATCTCCATAGCCCTCTCAGCCTCTAAGTCTAAAAGGTCATTACCAAATTTTGAGACTTTCTTCCCATTACTACGCAATGATACCCCGAGTTTGCTTGCATTTAAGATAATCTCATCATCCGAAAAGTGAAAAATAGAACAACTCATATTAACATACATACCTGTAGTCACCTCGATATCCCGAAGCTTAGCTGCCCTCATAGCACGACCCATCTAAAGCTCATCCATGTCCGGCTGAGCCTGGAGACGCTGACTCGTCCGCCTGTCCCTAGCTGCCGGATCGGGGATGCCTCCAAACGCGATGACGTCCTCGGTAGTGTGCCCCATCAAAAAGTGGCCACCTGCCACCTGACCGACAGGGCTAGTCCCACCTCCAGTTATCTCGCGCTCGCCGGGGCTAGCGTGTCCCGCCTCTGACGCGCGACCGGCTATCACACACCTGACAGGGCTAGCTTTTCCGCATCCAGCACTCTCCAGTAGTCCCGCCCCCGACGCACGACTGGCTGTCTCGTGCCCGGCGGGACTAGTGTGACCGGATCCGGCACTCGTCTCAGGTAGACCCGCCTCTGACGCGCGACTGTTTGTGGCGCACCCGGCGGGGCTAGCGTGCCCGCATCCGTCACTCATTGCCGACAGTCCCACCTCCAAATGGCGGTCAACACCCCGGCCGCCCGAAGAACTCACTCTCGTCGGGGCAGTTTGGGTATGGCCTCCTGCCAGCATCCCAACCGCAGCCATCGTCCCCAGGATGGGCAGCGGAGAAGGCGAGCACAACCCCTCCTCCGTGGGGGAGTTCACCCCAGAAATCAGCCGCTGGTCCATAGTCCGATCCATGGACCATGGCACACTTGGTGTCTCGGATCTCAACGGCGTCGTAGGAGGGGATATTGGTGGCAACTCCTGCTCCACCGGATCATCTGCCTCGGCCCTGACACCCCAAAGTTTAGAGGGTGCCGACAAAGAGCCAAAGGATCCAAACCTCAACTGATTCGTCAGAGTGGAATTTGCGAATGCTCCCTAGGCACACCAGTCTCTGCTGGCTTAGCCAGCGATGCTGAACCTCTATCACTAGCGTCCCTCTGATCTGACCCCTTATCAATATTTCTATCACCTTCATGACCCTTGTCAGTATCCATGTCTACCTGCTTAGCCAAGTCCTGAAAGTCAGCATTCTCCTCTATCTCAATATCCAAATCAAAATACCCGCAATCATACGTCCATGTGTCAATCTTCGGAATGTGTTCAATACTGATGACACTAACAAGTAGGTGGGCTATTCACTGCGCTCATGTAAAAGGCATGTCTACCTTGTCTGTCTTACCAATCAGGGAGCCAATACTCCAAGTCACCAAGAAATCATCTAAGGCCACTTGCGGGGCACCTAGGAACCTGACCCAAAGCTGAGGGAGAGGAGTGCCCTCGGGTTCCTTCTGAGTCCACGCATCAAACTCAAGAACACAAGTGCTGTTAGGAACCCTACCACTAGTACAAAACAGGGCTTTGGTTGAGGCTATGATAAGGGCAATAGTCCCGCTTCACTTATGAACCGGGTCTAAAGGGACCATCAGTCCCGGTTCGTGAGGCCAGGGCACCACCAGGGCCTCAAAGGTCATTGGTCTCGGTTCCAGCCAAGAACTGGGATCGACCAATGAGCCTCGATCCTCGACCAGCACCTTTAGTCCCGGTTGGTAGCTGGAACCGGGACCAGAAGTGTGTCTTTTGTCCCGGTTCTGGCCACCAACCGGGTCTAAAGATATAAGGCTATATATACCCCCACCCCGCCCCTGCTCATTCACACTGTTTTTTTTATACCAGCGTGTGGGTGTGTGTTGCTCTAGCTCTCACCTCCTATGCATATGAGGTGTTCGATGAAATGCCCGAGCCACACTTAAGCTTTCTCCTCTCCAAGCTCGACCTCCAAGAACCATTTTCCTCAAGATTTGTCTAGGTTTGGTGGTCCGTCCTGTCCCGTCCCCATCCTCACCTCGTTGATCGCCCGTGCCGATCTCGTCGCCGGCACCATCATGGTGAGCCTCTTGTTCTTATCTTCTTTGTAAAAGAAAAGAAAAAAAATCTTACTTGTATGATTTAGATAGAAGCTTGTACAATTTTCTTAATTTTATTATTGTTTGTTATTATATAGTGCCATGGTTTTGGTATCCTCCCCTCTCGGCCCTCATCCTGTCTATTATTCAGATGTGGTATATTATCTCCTATAACTATTTGTTTCATTTAGTGTTTATGAAAATTATGCCGACCAACGTGACATAGATGTTTTTATCTTGGAGTTATGTGAACCGCAAATTCCAACCGACATAGAAATTCTTGTCGAGAAGTTAAATTTGGTTGAAAAAGAAAACAATTACTTGAAAGAAAAACTAAAAAGAGTTGAAGAGGAGAAGATGAAATTGGAGTTGCATGTTGCTGATGTCGTCGATGATCACAAGATCAAGATTGATGCACCACCGAATCAACTACCAGAGCCTGTCGACTAGGAGTGGCCACATGAGCAGGATGGTCTGTTTGGTCAAATGTGATAGCATACTGGTAACACTTGAGGTAGGTGGGGGTAGCTGGTACGGCCATGTTGACTTCTCTATTGATGACTTTCAAACGACTCTTACTCTCGACATCAGCAAAGATCACAAGTGTAGAAGTGACATCTGAGAATGTTTCTTTATCTTCATCTTCATCACCCTTCTCAGGAGATTTATCACTCGGTGGGTCCCCTTTGAATTGTTGGATAAGGGTCCGACACTGCCGAGTGGTGTGCTTGGGCAAAATCACATTGCCTTCCGTATCTTTCCTTTTGTGAATTACACACGGCTCATCCATGATATCAGTCCTTGACTGATTTTTTTCCTTTCTTGGGGGCATACTATGCTTTGGCTTTCCCCTTGTTTTTTGACTGGGTTGCTAGTGTGGCTGCTTCTGCTTGAACCGGACCTTCAGCTTTCCGCTTCTGTTTCCGATTGTTATTTCCACCAGTCTCACTGGCGACTGCTTTTCCTTTGCCGCTACGGAGGCGGTCTTCTTCCTCGCCATTGGCATACTGAGTGGCGATTTCCATCATCTTGCCAAGTGAAATATCACCCGTTCGCCCGAACTTCAGATATAACTCTCTGTATCTCACATCGGCCTTGAAAGCACACACAGCCTGGTGCTCCGACACATTCTCCACTATATGACGCAGAGTGGACCACCGCTGAATATAATCTCTCAAAGTTCCATTGGGCTTCTGGACACAGTGTTGTAAGTCGACCAGACCTGCCGGACGCTTGCAAGTGCCCTCGAAGGTTTGGATAAACACTCGGGCAAGATCCTCCTAGCAATGTATACTGGAAGGAGCCCAGCCAAGCACGTGTTGAACCATCTAACATCAAGGACAGGTGCTTCATTGTGACATTTTCATTGCCACCACCAATTTGTACAGCCACTCGGTAGTCATCTAACCAAGTCTCTGGCTTTGTTTCGCCAGTAAACTTCCCGATCCCAGCCGCCAACCTGAAGTTGGGGGGAATCTCTGCAGAACGGATGGCTCTGCTGAAACACTCAGGACCAGAAACCACAGCCGAGCTACGACTCGGAAAATCTCTGTCATGTCCTTCCCTGTGGGCTCTATCCCTGTCAATCCGTTTCTGAGTGAGGATGTCGCAGGCATCAAAACCTGCATTCCGCTCATCACCGAAGGAGCGCCTGTCGTCCTGGTGTCGGGGCACGTACGGACCATTCCACGGAGGAGTGGGCACTCGACGGTGGTCTTCGCGGTGAAACTGATCTTTGACTTGCTCTTCACGAAAACTTCCGCCCCGACGGCGCAAGGGTGATCCAGGGCTGGATGCCGACTGAATGGTCTCTGCCCAGGGTGAGTTGTTGTGTATTCTGTTACATGACTGAGACACAACAGAATTCTGACGCTGCGCTGCATCTAACAAAGATCTGATCTGCATCAATCCTCTACCAGCCTCTGACCGTGATGGCTGAATAGAATCTGCTATCCTGGCAGCAGCTACAACATTCAGCATAGGAGTTCGATATACCTCAATGTTGTCATGAGACCCAGTCGGAAACAGCTCTCCCTGACGTCGACTGGGACGTGGCGGGCGCTGGCGAGTGCGCTCATCAAGTTCCGCCTGGACCTCTTCCAGTCGAATGTGTGCGGCCTCCAAAGCTTGAGACATGGCGGTCGTGCCGACGATGGGAGTATGAAGAACTTCCCCCTCGCGGCGCGACTATTCATTCGACGGACCGCCAGCCTCGCGCCTGCCATGGCCAAAGCCAGGCGGTGAACTCTGATGTGAGCTCGCCATCAAGACCTCTGCTGCGGGATCGCAACACTCGCACTCGGAAGGCACGTCGGACGGATCGGAATCCGACTCAAACACTTCATGAAGGGACTCTGCAGGCTCGAGTGCTGCAATCTGCGGAGAAGAAGTTTGACGTGCCAATGCGTGTTTGACCTAGCACTAAAGTCGTGAGCAGCCGGACCGCTTGCGACCGCGAACAGCGAGGGGAGCCAACGCATAAGGAGTCGACGGCTAACGCAGCAACACGCCGCAGGAACTCATGAGGAAGTGCACGGCCCCGTGGACTGGGAGCACCTCGACGTCGAGAGGCACTTCCTGAAGCCATGCCGAATCGTTGGCGATGAAGGTGAGCGCTCCGAAACGGATCTTGTGGCCCAGAGCAAAGACACCGCCGGAAGACATGTCGAATGATGGAAAACGCAACCTCGCCGGAAGTCGCTTAGACGCCTGCCCCATGGTGGGCGCCAACTGTCATGGGAACGAGCCTGACAGTAGAAGATATGGGTACGTAAGGAGAGGGTAGAGTCCTAGCTACGGCGAGGGTGTACATACAGATGTATGAGTTCAGGCACCTCTCGTGGAGGTAACAGCCCTATGTCTCAGTGCTGGGGAGCTTTGTCGTGTGGAATAGTGAGATTACAATGGTTGCAATCCCTTGTGCAGGAGGGGAGGGGCGGCTTATATAGAGTTCGCTGCCCCTCATAATTACCCAGCATCTAAGGGTCCGATCGTGGGGTTAAAGTCTACCATTACTGATAACGTACGTAATAAAACCTACTAATGACGATAGGACTAATGTCTGCCCGTTGGCCTCTTGATGGTGGCTTTTGGTCTTCTGGCGTCGAGTAAGAACGAGGTCTTCCGAGTGACATACGATGTCCGACTGAAGGAAGGAGTCTCCGAGTGGATAAGCTGTCAAGTGACTTAAGCGCCGCACGGAATCTAGTCGGAAGCTTGTTTGAGATCTTCAGGTCCTCCAATGTAGTGCCCTTAGGTAGGGTATGTCGGTCATGCCTAGGACCCTACCCTATGTACTTATCCTCGTCAGTGGCACAACTTCATATGGCAATTTCTGTTGAAGAACATAATAGTAGCCTAGTTAGCAATGTAATCAATACCATTTATGCAACAGTACTAGTGTACTTAATTGGCAACTCTTACCAAGATATTTCGGCGAATGTCATCTGCCCTCAACCTATGCACTAGTGTCTTGTACAATGTATAATTTGGATCAGTTCCCAAATTATACGGGAAGATGTTCCTACCAGCTAGGACACTAATAACAAAGTAGATAAGATCATTCTTCTCCTCCCAACTTAGATGTGATCCACAAGTGTAGTGTGTCGTGTCAATTATGTTCTATGTTTCACTCGAAGAAACGAAATAAGCTGTAAATAAAAAATTAAAATTTTTAGTACGGTGAACACCAAATATTTTTATATATAGAATGCAAATTATTTGACAAATATGCATGGTTGACAAACTTACATGGAGGTAAAACTGGAAGCATATCAACATCCACCCAAATGTCCATGTTTCCTCCAATATGATCTTCAGGACGAAGATCGAAGGTTATTTCCATATACTCCTGAAATCCATATGCCTTGCAAAGAGCTTCCCAATTTGAGCACCCTAATTATGTGTTATTAGGTGCATTCATTACTTTCACAAGAAATGTGTGACCATGTTTAGTCCTCAGGTTGGCATTCCTCGTCTCGAAACTCTCGTGCTCTTCGAAACCGAGCCTCTCCAAGAAATACCGTCTTGCATGACAGGGGACGAACTAGCCGAATTGTATAAAATGGAAATTACGCGTTGAAGGAAAGAAACAGGAGTCATGCTTAATTATGAAAAAACAGTTTTCATCGTTGCGTACCGTAGAAATATCAAAGTCCTCGTAAAGCTCAATGGTGAAGAACCTGCCATCTTGCAGCCCAGGCTAGTCACAAAGACCCTTATCTTCACCGCAAAATTCACACGCTTGGATTCTATCGTCGTCTAATGAGGACGACACTTCCTGTGTTCATGATTCAAGAATTATGGCACGCTTTGGATCTTAATGCGTGTGTGACTTTCGGTCCGCCGAGGCTTTCCTTAAATTACTCTCATATCTCATGGTGTGTTGGTGTGCACTCTCTCACATTGATACGGTGGTGTATATATGTTGGTGGACACTCTCTCACAGTAATAGTTCGACCGTCAGTGATGGACGCCCCGCCTCTTCTCTTCTTGCGCATTATACCGACGAGTATATCGCGAAGAAGAGAAGAAAGACAAGGCACCCCCACGACAACAGTTGGGATTCCTCCATCAAGAACACACATGAAAGTCACACAAGGAGCAACGATAGACCAAAAGTCACACACGCATTATACAGATAAAATATCACTAATACATTTATAATGAACTCGAATATAATATCACTAATACATCATCTCGAATAACCCAGTTATTAATGCATCATCAAACATTAACTAATACAACTCGAATATTATCATATAAGATCACTAATACATATCGAATACTATCGAATAATCTAAGTCACTAGCGGTTCCTGGGTCACGGGTGGTGGATAACCAAAGATAAGGAACCATCACGGCATGATAACTCGAGTGAGATCCCTGAAGGATCTGCCATGTATTGTTGAACTTGGCGTCCAATGCCGCCATGTATTGACGGACGTTCTCATCCTCCTCCCTAACACGGCGATGTACCACCTCCGCGAGGTGCCGCTCCCTCTGCATCAAAATTGGCCCACATGACCGTCACCAAAGAAGCTCCGGGTCAACGATGAGACCCAAATTCCTCACCAAGGTTCGAGCCCCGGAAGGTAGCTCCTCCTAGTGCTAGCCCGACGGAGCCCAGTCCCGGACATGACGCCTATCAAGCAGGCTCTCGCGGACCACTCGATGACCAGAATGAGGGCCGGGCATCGTCGATGCCAAGACAAACTCCTATGAGAACATTTTCTTCTCGTTTAATCACTAATTTTTCCAAAACCCAAGAATTTTTCTCTAATCTAACATACACATAGTATTTTTTCCTAGCACGTACGTACTCCTAATTAACTAAAACATAAAACAACTAAAACATAAAAAACATCATAAACAAAAAAAATATATGGCTCGGGATGGGCTCGGGGTGGTGGCTCAAAATCTACATATATACATACATCTACATACATCTACATATACATCTACATACATGAACAAAAAAATCTTTAAAAAAAAGGAAAGTTGGGGTGGCCGCTCACAGCGGGCGCGGCGAGGACTCGGGGAGGAGGAAGAGCGTGCGGGCTCGGGGGTGTCAACGGGGGCGTCGACGGTGACGGCGACGGCGACGGGCAGGGGCACGGCGATGGGGCAAGACGGGGGCGAGACGATGAAGAATGCTGAAAATTTCACAAGTGTTGGTTTATATATCCAGAGCCTTGGTCCCGATTGGAGGCACAAACCGGGACCAATGCACCCATTTAGTCCCGGTTGGTGCCACGAACCGGTACCAAAGATTAGTTTTCGGCAGCCCAAAGGGCGGGAAAGAGGGACCTTTGGTCCCAGTTGGTGCCACCAACCGGGACCAAAGAGTGGTGCTACCCGGGGCCAAATATTTACTCCCACCTCGCTAGTCGAGGGAGCTCGGGAGTGGTTTATAAGCGCTGGTGCGCACATCCTCCCGAGCTCAACTACAGGCTTTCGGGCCTAAACTGCCACTGTGTGTGGGCCTACTAGGCCTTCTGCGGGCTTGAATCCTGGCCCAACAAACTGGTTGGATTTCTAGTCGTATTCATGCCGTAGTGGCCCAGTAGGTGGCATTTTAAAAAATTCCATTTTTTGTTTCGTTTTTTGCTTTATTTATTTTATTTTGTTCCTACTTACTGTTTTTCAATGATTCCTTTTGCTTTTAGGTCACAAAAATTATAAAGTTTTTGTTAGTGCGATTAGTTTTCAAATTTGAATAGTTTAAATTTGAATTTTTTGAAATTTGTGGGTGCCACTAGTTTGTGAATAACTTTACTAAAAAATAGATTTTTGAGTGATTCTTTTTCCTGCTATTTTTTAAGTTTTAGGCTATTTTAAATGCCTGTTTGAATCAAAAACAAATTTGGTTATTTTAGTTGCTATTAACGTTTCTAACAAAAAATTCTTTATGAAAATTCTTTTTGCTATTAATGTTTCGAACAAAATATACTTTGATAATTTCAGTTGCATAAATTTTATATAATTTTCGTTTCAAAAATACTAGAGGTTTATAAAAGCTTTTTAGTTGATTCCTTTTGCTATTAGATTTTTATAAAAGGTTTTTAGTTCATTCTATGAGCTAAATGATCCTGAAATTGTAAAGCACTACAAATGAACTCTGAAAAGGTTGAAAGTTGGCATGGTATCATCATTTCACCCACATAGCATGTGCTAAAAAGTTGAGAGGGTTACGGCAAAAACTGGATGCACTTCGTGTACAAAACGGACAATCTCTTTCGAAGTATCAGGGTTTCGGACGAAAACTCATCTGCTACTTAGGGATTTCATATTTTTGAACTTATTTGAACTCCGTACTTTTTGTGTGTTCAAAATGCACAATTCAAAGCCACATCATCAATTTTCAACCCTTTCTGGCTTCATTTGGTACTTTTCATGCATTTACTGATTTTTTTTTTGAACTAAATGACCCTGAAATTGAAAAGCACTACAAATGAACTCTGAAAAGGTTGAAACTTAGCATGGTATCATAATTTCACCCACATAGCATGTGCCAAAAATTTGAGAGGGTTACAGCAAAAACTGGATGCACTTCCTGTACAAAACTCATCTGTTACAAAGGGATTTCATTTTTTAACTCATGTAACTGCAGTGATATTCTCGATCAAAGGCATAATCATAATAGTTGTGGAGAGGAAGTCTTCACTTTTTCTTCGCTTGTGTCCTTTGCTTATTGCGTCATAACCATGGATAATCTTCATCATTTAACGGGGTACTTGGGTCAACCTTGACTGTGAAGGGAGGAATTTCATGAAAATTTTCATAATCTTCAGACATGTCTGTCTTGCCCTCCAATCCCACGATGTCTCTTTTTCCTGAAAGAACTATGTGGCATTTTGGCTCATCGTATGATGTATTCGCTTCCTTATCTTTTCTTTTTCTCGGTTTGGTAGACATGTCCTTCACATAGAAAACTTGCGCCACATCATTGGCTAGGACGAATGGTTTGTCTATATACCCAAGATTGTTGAGATCCGCTGTTGTCATTCCGTACTGTGGGTCTATCTGTACCCCTCCTCCTGAGAGATTGACCCGTTTGCACTGAAACAAAAGGACCTTAAAATCATGTCCATAGTCAAGTTCCCATATGTCCACTATGTAACCATAATATGTGTCATTTCCACTCTTGGTTGCTGCATCAAAGTGGGCACCACTGTTTTGGTTGGTGCTCTTTTGATCTTGGGCGACCGTGTAAAATGTATTCCCATTTATGTCATACCCTTTGTAAATCAATACAGTCGAAGATGGTCCCCTGGCAAACGAGTATGGCTCATGAGAAACAGTGTTGTCATGCATGAGATGTGTTTGCAACCAACTGCTGAAGTCCTGATGTGTTCACATGTAATCCAGTCGTCACACTGCTCTGGGTGTTTGGAGCGCAGAATATTCTTGTGTTCATCGACATACGGGGTCACCAAGGTAGAATTCTGTAGAACTGTGTAGTGTGCTTGAGACCAAGAATGTCCGTCCCTACATATTATTGAGTTTGCTCCTAGCGTGCCTTTTCCAGCCAGTCTCCTCTCATACCGCGATTGAGGGAGACCAATCTTCTTAAGGTCATGAACGAAGTCAACACAAAACCTAATGACATCCTTTGTTTGATGGTCAATTGAGATGCTTCCTTTTGGCCTAGCGCGGTTACGAAAATATTTCTTTAAGACTCCCATGAACCTCTCAAAGGGGAACATATTGTGTAGAAACACAGGGCCCAGAACGACAATCTCGTCGACTAGATGAACTAGGACGTGCGCCATGATATTGAACAAGGATGGTGGGAACACCAGCTCGAACCTAACAAGACATTGCGACAAATCACTCCTTAACCTTGGCAGGATTTTTAGATCGATCACCTTCTGAGAGATTGCATTGAGGAATGCACATAGCTTCACAATGGCTAATCAAACGTTTTCTGGTAGACGCCCCCTCAATGCAACCAGAAGCAGTTGCATCATAATCACATGGCAGTCATGAGACTTTAGGTTCTGGAACTTTTTCTCTCCCATATTTATTATTCCCTTTATGTTCGACGAGAAGCCAGACGGGACCTTCATACTGAGCAGGCATTATAAGAATATTTCCTTCTCTTCTTTGGTAAGAGCATAGCTGGCATGACCCTGAAACTGCTTTGGATCCATGCCGTCTTCTCCGTGCATACGTTGCTGTTCCTCCCGTGCCTCCGGTGTATTTTTTTTCTTCCCATACACGCCCAAGAATCCTAGGAGGTTCATGCAAAGATTCTTCATTACGTGCATCACGTCGATTGCAGAGCGGACCTCTAGGTCTTTCCAACAGGGTAGGTCCCAAAATATAGATTTCTTCTTCCACATGGGTGCGCGTCCCGCATCGTTAGTCGGAACAGTTAGTCAGCCATGACCCTTTCCAAAGATTACATGTAAATCATTGACCATATCAAGTATGTGATCACTAGTACGGAGGGCGGGCTTCTTTCGGTGATCTGCCTCACCTTTGAAATGCTTTCCTTTCTTTCGACATTGATGGTTGGTCGGAAGAAATCGACGATGCCCCAGGTACACATTCTTCCTGCATTTGTCCAAATATATATTGTTGGTGTCATCTAAACAGTGTGTGCATGTGTGGTATCCCTTGTTTGTCTATCCTGAAGTGTTATTGTGAGCAGGCCAATCGTTGATTGTTACAAACAGCAATGCATGTAGGTCAAATTGTTGGGAACGTTGCATGGGAAACAAAAAATTTCCTACGCACACGCAGATCTATCCATGGTGACGAGCATCTACGAGAGGGAGAGTGGATCTACGTACCCTTGTATATCGCTAAGCGGGAAGCGTTAAGAAACGCGGTTGGTGTAGTCGAGCGTCTTCACGATCCAAATTGCCGAGCGTCCCGCGATCCAATCACGATCCGTCCCGATCAAGTACCGAACGGACGACACCTCCGCGGTCAGCACACATACAGCTTGATGACGATCTCTGCCTTCTTGATCCAGCAAGAGGGAGCGGAAAGGAATAAGAGTTCTCCGGCAGAATGACGGTGCTCGGGCGATGGCGGTGGAGCTATTCCGGTAGGGCTTCGCCTAAGCACTGCAGAAATCCGATCTAGAGGAGAAACTATGCACTCGAGGAACGGGTAGCACGTGGCTGAAAATCTTGTGCAAAAACCCTAAAACCCTCTAGTATATATAGGAGGAGGGGAGGAGAGGAGGCAGACTTGGCTTCCAAGCCAAGGAGGCTCGGCCGAACCAGGAGGGAGGAGTCCTCGTCCTCCACTCCTAGTAGGATTAGGACTCCTTCCTAATATAGCCCCTTTTTGCCTTTTACCACCTTTTTCCTTTTCGGCTTTTCTTCCCAGCCGCATGGGCCTTGTGTGGGACTTCCACCATCCCACTAAGGGCTGGTATTCACTCTCACACATCCCATGAAGCCTCTTGGGTCGAAATACCCCTCCCGGTGGTCTCCCGGTACACTACCGGCACTCCCGGTACACTACCATTGAGCCTAAAACTTTTCCGGTGACCAAAACAGGACTTCCTATATATGAATCTTTAACTCCGGACCACTCCGGAGCTCCTCTTGACATATGGGATCTCATCCAGGACTCCGAACAACTTTAGGTCACCACCATACAAAACTCTATACTACCGAAACGTCACCAAACCTTAAATGTGCAGACCCTGCGGGTTCGAGAACTATGTAGACATGACCGAGACACCTCTACGGTCAATAAGCAATAGCGGGACCTAGATGCCCATATTGGTTCCTACATATTCTACGAAGATCTTTATCGGTCGAACCTCTATGTCAAGGATTCAGTTAATCCCGTATGAAGTTCCCTTTGTTCTTCGGTATGTTACTTGCCCGAGATTCGACCGTCGGTATCTCCATACCTAGTTCAACCTCGTTACCGGCAAGTCGCTTTACTCGTTCCGTAATACAAGATACCACGACTAACACTTAGTCACATTGCTTCCAAGGCTTATTGTGATGTCGTATTACCGAGTGGGCCCTCAGATACCTCTCCGTCACACGGAGTAACAAATCTCAGTCTTGATCCATGCCAACCCAACAGACACCCTCGGAGATACTTATAGAGCACCTTTATAGTCACCCAGTTACATTGTGACGTTTGATACACACAAGGCACTCCTCCGGTGTCTGTGAGTTGCATGATCTCATGGTCATGGGAACATATACTTGACATGCAGAAAACAGTAGCAATAAACTGACATGATCATATGCTACGTTTGTAGTTTGGGTCTTGTCCATCAAATCATTCTCCTAATGATGTGATCCCGTTATCAAATGACATCAAATGTCAATGGCTAGGAAACCTTGACCATCTTTGATCAACGAGCTAGTTCACTAGAGGCATACTAGGGACAGAGTGTTGTCTATTTACCACACATGTAATGTGTTTCCAATCAATACAATTATAGCATGGATAATAAATGATTATCATGAACAAGGAAATATAATAATAAACACTTTATTTATTGCCTCTAGGGCATATTTCCAATAGTCTCCCACTTGCACTAGAGTCAATAACCTAGTTCACATCACTATGTGATTTTCATTGTAATGAATCGAACACCCATGCAGTTCTGGTGTTGATCATGTTTAGCCCTTGGAAGAGGTTTAGTCAACAGGTCTGCAACATTCAGATCCGTGTGCACTTTGCAAATATTTATGTCCTTCTCCTCGATGTAATCGCGGATGGAGTTGAAGCGTCGCTTTATGTGTCTAGTCCTCTTGTGAAACCTTGGTTCCTTGGCCAGAGAATTGGCACCAGTGTTGTCACAGAACAGGTTCATTGGATTCAGTGCACTAGGCACTACTCCATGATTTGTCATGAACTGCTTCATCCAGACACCTTCTTTCGCCGCCTCCGAGGCTGCGATGTACTCCGCTTCGCACGTAGAATTGGCTACCACGCTTTGCTTGGAACTGCACCATCTTACCACTCCCCCGTTGAGAATAAATACGTATCCGGTTTGCGACTTAGAGTCATCCGGATCAGTGTCAAAGCTTGCATTGATGTAACCCTTTACGACGAGCTCTTCATCACCTCCATAAACGAGAAACATTTCCGTAGTCTTTTTCAGGTACTGAAGGATATTCTTGACCGCTGCCCAGTGCTCCATTCCAGGATCACTTTGAAACCTTCCGGCCATACTTATGGCAAGGCTGACATTGGGTCTTGTGCATAGGATTGCATACATGTTAGAGCCTATGGCTGAAGCATAGGGGATGACACTCATCTTTTCTCTATCTTCTGCAGTCACTGGGCATAGAGTCTTACTCAACTTCACACCTTGTAACATAGGCAAGAACCCCTTCTTGGACTGATCCATTTTGAACTTCTTCAAAACTTTATCAAGGTATGTGCTCTGTGAAAGTGCTATTAAGCATCTCGATCTATCTCTATAGATCTTAATGCCTAATATGAAAGCAGCTTCTCCTAGGTCCTTCATTGAAAAACTCTTATTCAAATATTCCTTCACGCTTTCCAGCATTTCTATATTGTTTCCAATCAGCAATATGTCATCCACATATAATATTAGAAACGCTATAGAGCTCCCACTCACTTTCTTGTAAATACAAGCTTCTCCATAAACTTGTATAAACCCAAACACTTTGATCACCTCATCAAAACGCTTATTCCAACTCCGAGATGCTTGCACCAGCCCACAAATGGATCGCTGGAGTTTGCAAACTTTGTCAGCATTCTATGGATCGACAAAACCTTCTAGTTGCATCATATACAACTCTTCCTCAAGGAAACCGTTGAGGAACGCTGTTTTGACATCCATCTACCAAATTTCATAGTTGAAATAAGCAGCTATTGCCAACATGATTCTGACAGACTTAAGCATCGCTACGGGTGAGAATGTCTCATCGTAGTCAACTCCTTGAATTTGTGAAAAACCCTTTGCCACAAGTCGAGCTTTATAAACGGTGACATTTCCGTCCGCGTCTGTCTTCTTCTTAAAGATCCATTTGTTCTGAATGGCCTTTTTCCCTTCAGGTAATACTTCCAAAGTCCATACTTTGTTTTCATACATGCATCCCATCTCGGATTTCATGGCCTCTAACCATTTCTCGGAATCGGGGCCCATCACTGCTCCTCCATAGCTCGTAGGTTCATTGTTGTCCAACAACATGACCTCCAAGACAGAGTTGCCATACCACTCAGGAGCAGTACACGCCCTTGTCGACCTACGAGGTTCAATAGTAGCTTGATCCAAAGCTTCATGATCATCATCATTAACTTCCTCTTCTACCGTCGTAGGTTCCATAGAAACATCTTTCTACACTGCACTACTTTCTGGTTGAAGTAAAGGTTCAATAACCTCATCAAGCTCTATTTTCCTCCCACTCAGTTCTTTCGAGAGAAACTCTTTCTCAAGAAATGTTCCGTTCTTAGCGACAAAGACTTTGCCTTCGAATCTGAGATAGAAGGTATACCCGACTATCTCTTTCGGGTATCCTACGAAGACGCATTTCTCCACTTGGGGTTCCATCTTTTCAGGCTGAAGCTTTTTGACATAAGCATCACATTTCCAAACTTTAAGAAACGACAACTTTGGCCTCTTGCCAAACCATAGTTCATATGGCGTCGTCTCAACGGATTTTGATGGTGCCCTATTTAAAGTGAATGCAGCTGTCTCTAATGCATAACCCGAAAACGATAGTGGCAAATCAGCAAGAGACATCATAGAACGCACCATATCTAATAAGGTTCGATTATGACATTCAGACACACCATTATGTTGTGGTGTTCCGGGCGGTGTCAACTGTGAAACAATTCCACACTGTCTTAAGTGACTGCCAAACTCATAACTCAGATATTCACCTCCTCGATCAGATCGCAGGAATTTAATCTTCTTGTTACGATGATTCTCAACTTCACTCTGAAATTGCTTGAACTTTTCAAACATTTCAGACTTGTGTTTCATTAAGTAAATATACCCATATCTACTTAAGTCATCAGTGAAGGTGAGAAAATAACAATATCCACCACGCGTTGTAACATTCATTGGACCGCACACATCAGTATGTATGATTTCCAATAAGTCACTCGCCCGTTCCATTGTTCCAGAGAACGGCGTTTTAGTCATCTTGCCCATGAGGCATGGTTCGCATGTGTCAAGTGATTCAAAATCAAGTAACTCCAAAAGTCCATCAGCATGGAGCTTCCTCATGCGTTTTACACCAATATGACCTAAACGGTAGTGCCACAAGAAAGTGGTACTATCATTATCAACTCTACATCTTTTGGCATCAATGTTATGAAAATGTGTGTCATCACTATCAAGATTCAATATGAATAAACCCCTCACATTGGGTGCATGACCATAAAAGATATCACTCATATAAATAGAACAAACTTTATTCTCTGATTTAAATGAGTAACCGTCTCGCAATAAACAAGATCTAGATATAATGTTCATGCTTAATGCAGGCTCTAAATAACAATTATTCAGGTTCATCACTAATCCCGATGGTAATCAAAGAGAGAGCGTGTCGACGGTGATCAGATCAACCTTGGAACCATTTCCCACGCACATCGTCACTTCATCCTTTGCCATCCTTCATTTATTCCGTAGTTCCTGTTTTGAGTTGCAAATGTGAGCAACTGAGCCGGTATAAATACCCAGGCACTACTACGAGAGCTAGTAAGGTACACTTCAATAACATGTATATCATATATACCTTGTTTGTCGTTGGCCGCCTTCTTGTCAGCCAGGTACTTGGGGCAGTTCCGCTTCCAGTGACCAGTTCCCTTGCAATGAGAGCACTCAGTTTCTTGCTTAGGTCCATGCTTAGGCTTCTTTACAGGAGTAGGAACTGCTTTGTCATCCTTCTTGGTTTTACCCTTCTTGCCCTTGACCTTGCCATTCTTCTTGAAACTAGTGGTTTTATTGACCATCAACACTTGATGTTCTTTCTGTATTTCAGACTCAGCGACTTTAAGCATCGCAAACAGCTCGGCGACTGACTTGTTCATCCCGTGCATGTTATAGTTCATCACAAAGCTCTTGTAACTAGGTGGCAGTGATTGAAGAACTCTGTCAGTGATCGCCTCTGGCAGAAGGGAATTCCCAACTCTGCTAGATGATTTGAATACCCAAACATTCTGAGTATATGCTCATTGATAGACCCGTTCTCCTCCATTTTGCAAGCATAGAACTTATCGGAGGTCTCATACCTCTCGATCCGGGCATTCTTCTGAAAGATGAACTTCAACTCCTGGAAAACCTCATATGCTCCATGACATTCAAAACGTCTTTGAAGTCTTGGTTCTAAGCCATACAATATTGCACACTAAACTATTGAGTAATCTCCAGCACGTGCATCCCAAGCGTTCTTAACATCTTCGGAGGTCATGTCTTATGGTTGGTCACCAAGTGGTACACCAAGGACATATGATTTCTGGGAAGCCATGAGGATAATCCTTAGATTACGGGCCCAGTCAACAAAGTTACTTCCATCATCTTTCAAATTAGCTTTCTCTAGGAACGCATTAAAATTCAGGGGTGCTACTACGCGAGCCATTGATCTACAACATAAATATGCAAAGGTTACTTAGACTATTGTTCAAGATAATGAGTTTAGTTAATCAAATTACTAAAGCTCCCACTCAAATTGACATCCCTCAGGTCATCTGAGTGTTACATGATCCAAATTCACCAACTCAAGTGCGATCATCACGTGACTCGAGGTGGCTTCAATGGTGAACATCATCATGTTGATCATATCTACTATATGACTCATGTTCGACCTTTCGGACTCTTGTGTTCCGAGGCCATGTCTGTACATGCTAGGCTCGTCAAGTTTAACCCGAGTGTTCTGCATGTGCAACACTGGCTTGCACCCGTTGTCTGTGATCGTAGAGTCTATCACACCCGATCATCACGTGGTGTCTCGACACGACGAACTTTCGCAACGGTACACACTTGGGGAGAACACAAATCATCTTGAAATTTAAGTTAGGGGTCACCTTATAATGCTACCGTCGTCCTAAGCAAAACAAGGTGCATAAAAGGATTAACATCACATGTAAATCATAAGTGACATGATATGGCCATGAACTTGTGCTTTTGATCTCCATCTAGAAAGCACAGGCATGATCTCCATCGTCACCGGCATGACACCATGATCTCCATCATCTTGATCTCCATCAACGTGTCACCATCGGGGTTGTCGTGCCCAACATGCTTCTACTACTATTGCTATCATTTAGCGATAAAGTAAAGCATTACATAGCGCTTAATGATTGACATGCAGGTCATACAATAATTAAAGACAACTCTATGGCTCCTGCCGGTTGCCGTACTCATCGACATGCAAGTCGTGATAATCTATACATCACATGATCATCTCATACATCACATATATCACATCATGTAATTAGCCATATCACATCACAACATACCCTACAAAAACAAGTTAGACGTCCATTAATTGTTGTCGCATGTTCTATGTGGCTGCTACGGGTATCTAGCAAGAACAATTCTCATCTACGCAAAAAACCACAACAGTGATACACTAGTTTCTTTTAAAACTTGTCAAGGACCGCCTTAGTTGAATCCGATCCAACTAAACTAGGAGAAACAGACACCCGCTAGCCATCTTTGTGCAACGAAGTTACACATCAATCTATGGAACCGGTCTCTCGTAAGCGTATGAGTAAGGTTGGTCCAGGCCGCTTCATCCCACAATACAGCTGAATCAAAACACAACCAAGAGAGGAAGCAATCTAAGCATCAACACCCACAAACTCTTTGTGTTCTACTCAAGATCTCATCTACACATAGACCTAGCTCTAATACCACTATTGGGGAAAGTTGCATGGGAAACAAAAAAATTCCTACGCACACATAGATCTATCCATGGTGATGAGCATCTACGAGAGGGAGACTGGATCTACATACCCTTGTAGATCACTAAGAGGGAAGCGTTAAGAAAAGCGGTTGGTGTAGTCGAACGTGTTCGCGATCCAAATCGCTGAGCGTCCCGCGATCCAATCACGATCCGTCCCGATCAAGTACTGAACGGACCGCACCTTCGCGTTCAGCACACGTACAGCTTGATGACGATCTCCGCCTTCTTGATCCAGCAAGAGGGAGCAGAGAGGAAGAAGAGTTCTCCAGCAGCATAACGGCTCTCTGGCAATGGTGGTGGAGCTATTCTGGCAGGGCTTCACCTAAGCAGTGCAGAAATCCGATCTAGAGGAGAAACTATGCACTGGAGGAACGGGTAGCACGTGGCTGGAAATTTTGTGCAAAAACCCTAAAACCCTCTAGTATATATAGGAGGAGGGGAGGAGAGGAGGCAGCCTTGGCTTCCAAGCTAAGGAGGCTCGGCCAAACCGGGAGGGAGGAGTCCTCCTTCACTCCTAGTAGGATTAGGACTCCTTCCTAATATAGCCATTTTTTTGCCTTTTTCCACCTTTTTCCTTTTGGGCTTTTCTTCCCATCCGCATGGGCCTTGTGTGGGACTTCCACCAGCCCACTAAGGGCTGGTATTCACTCTCCCAAAGCCCATGAAGCCTCTTGGGTCGAAATACCCCTCCCGGTGGTCTCCCGGTACACTACTGGCACTCCCGCTCCACTACCGATGAGACCGAAACTTTTCTGGTGACCAAAACAGGACATTCTATATATGAATCATTACCTCTGGACTGTTCCGGAACTCCTCGTGACGTCCAGGATCTCATCCGGGACTCCGAACAATTTTCGGTCACCACCATACAAAACTCTATACTACTGAAATGTCACCAAACCTTAAGTGTGCAGACCCTGCGGGTTCGAGAACTATGTAGACATGACCGAGACACCTCTATGGTCACTAAACAATAGCGTGACCTGGATGCCCATATTGGTTGCTATATATTCTATGAAGATCTTTATCGCTCGAACCTCTATGTCAAGGATTCAGTTAATCCCGTATGAGGTTCCCTTTGTTCTTCGGTATGTTACTTGCCCGAGATTCGATCGTCGGTATCTCCATACCTAGTTCAACCTCGTTACCGGCAAGTCTCTTTACTCGTTCCGTAATACAAGATCCCGTGACTAACACTTAGTCACATTGCTTGAAAGGCTTATTGTGATGTCGTATTACCGAGTGGTCCCTGAGATACCTCTCCGTCACACGGAGTAACAAATCCCAGTCTTGATCCATGCCAACCCAACAGACACCCTCGGAGATACCTATAGAGCACCTTTATAGTCACCCAGTTACGTTGCGACGTTTGATACACACAAGGCACTCCTCCGGTGTCCGTGAGTTGCATGATCTCATGGTCATAGGAACATATACATGACATGCAGAAAACAGTAGCAATAAACTGACACGATCATATGCTACGTTTGTAGTTTGGGTCTTGTCCATCACATCATTCTCCTAATGATGTGATCCTGTTATCAAATGACATCACATGTCAATGGCTAGGAAACCTTGACCATCTTTGATCAACGAGTTAGTTCACTAGAGGCATACTAGGGACAGAGTGTTGTCTATTTACCCACACATGTAATGTGTTTCCAATCAATACAATTATAGCATGGATAATAAACGATTATCATGAACAAGGAAATATAATAATAAACACTTTATTTATTGCCTCTAGGGCATATTTCCAACACAAATTCCTCCTGTTCTTTCTCATCCCACACACGTACACCTCTTCCATTCCATAGTTGTAAAAGTTCATCAACTAATGTCCTTAGGTACACATCAATGTCATTGCCGGGTTGTCTAGGTCCTTGGATGAGCACCGGCATCATAATGAACTTCCGCTTCATGCACAACCAAGGAGGAAGGTTATACATACATAGAGTCATAGGCCATGTGCTATGCTTGCTGCTCTGATCCTCAAAAGGATTAACACCATATGCACCCTAACCAAACCATACGTTCCTTGGGTCAACTGTAAAGTCACTCCACTTTCTCTCGATCTTTCTCCACTGCGACTCGTCAGCGGGTGCTCTTAACTTCCCGTCTTTCTTATGGTCCTCTTTGTGCCATCGCATCGATTTGGCATGCTCTTTTTTTCTGAACAGACGTTTCAACCGTGGTATTATGGGAGCATACCACATCATCTTGGCAGGAATCCTCTTCCTGGAGCGCTCGTCGTCAACATCACCAGGGTCATCTCGTCTGATCTTATACCGCAATGCACCGTATACCGGGCATGCATTCAAATCCTCATACGCACCGTGGTAGAGGATGCAGTCATTAGGACATGCATGTATCTTCTGCACCTTCAATCCTAGAGGGCAGACAACCTTCTTTGTTGCGTACGTACTGTCGGGCAATTCGTTATCCTTTGGAAGCTTCTTCTTCAATATTTTCAGTAGCTTCTCAAACCCTTTGTCAGGTATACCATTCTCTGCCTTCCACTGCAATAATTCCAGTGTGGTACCGAGCTTTGTGTTGCCATCTTCGCAATTGGGGTACAACCCTTTTTTGTGATCCTCTAACATGCAATCGAACTTCAACTTCTCCTTTTCACTTTCGCATTGTCTCTTTGCATCAACAATGACCCGGCAAAGATCATCATCGGGCACATCGTCTGGTTCCTCTTGATCTTCATCTTCCCCCATTGCAGCATCACCGTATTCAGGAGGCACATAGTTGTCATCCTCCTCTTATTCTTCTTGTCTTCCATCATAACCCCTCTTTCTCTGTGATTGGTCCAAACATTATAGTGTGGCATAAAACCCTTATCAAGCAGGTGAAAGTGTAGAGTTTTAGAGTTGGAGAAAGTCTTCGTATTTTCATGGACAGTACATGGACAATGCATAAAACCATTCTGCTTGTTTGCCTCAGCCGCTTCGAGAAAATTATGTAGGCCCTTAATATACTCGGAGGTGCGTCATCATCGTACATCCATTGCCGGTTCATCTGCATGCATTATATAATAAAGTGTATTAATAGACAGGACAAGGGCGATGGAGGCGGATACCAAAACCATTGCATTATATAATAACAAACAATAATAAAAGTAAGAAAAATACACAAGTATCTATCTAAATAATACAAGTAAGAACTTTTTTCTTTTAGAAAGAAGATAAGAAGAAGAGGCTAATCACGGTGTTGCCGGCGCCGAGATGGACGCGGGCGATCGACGGCGGTGAGGACGGGGACGGGACAGGACGGACCGCCAAACCTAGACAAATCTTGAGGAAAATGGAGTTTGGACAAGGAGCTTCGAGAGGAGAAACCTTAAGTGTGGCTTGGGCATTTCATCGAACAACTCATGTGCATAGGAGCTAGAGCACCACAAAGCTCTCCCATGGTCGGCCAAAAAAACAGAGCAATGCACTAGTCTGGTCGGGGGGTATATAGGCCAACCTTTGGTCACTGTTTGTGGCTGAAACCGGAACTAAAGGACCATATTTTGTCTCGGTTCTATCTACAAATCGGGACCAATGATTGTGGGCCAGGAGCGAGGCCCATTGATCCCGGTTCGTGGCTAGAACCGGGACCACAGGGTCAGACGAACCGGAACCAATGACCCACGAGGCCCCGTCGACGTCCTGGCCTCACGAACCGGGATCGATGTTGCCATGGGTCCCGATTCGTGAGTGAACCGGGATCAATGGCTTTTCGGCATGAACCGAAGCTTTATTTTTTACTAGTGTTGATTGATGATAACATGTACTCCTGTTAAGTCTAGGTCTGCTTTTCATTGAATGTGGTCAAGTTCTTGCATAAAATAATATAAAGTGGAGTGCTCCTCTGTTCGGTTGTCCTGTTTCAAAGAGAATATCTTTGTTTTGGTGTTCTTGTGTGATGTGTCTCCCTCTGGTTCTCGCGTGGCATTTTCAACAGAATACGTGCCTAACCATTGGTTAATTGCATGCATTCGTTCGGTTGCTGGATGACACGTCAGAGCTTCTTTGCATCTGATTTTTATTGCTGGCATGCACTTGATACTGCTATATAAAGGATGCTTCCCTCGCATGTTTGCACTCGCATCTCATCAGAGTTTAGTGTCGTCATGAACTGTAGTTTAGATTGTTATATGGTTCGGCCGACTTCTTCTGGCTCTGTGCCTGCCCATGGTTTTCTTCTTCTTCTTCTGATGTTGCCCAAGTGTTGCCTGCACAGATTACCTCAGGTTATGCCGACCCTTTCTCTGGTAAGTATTTGCTTTTGCGTCTATGTATAGTTCTCTGTTTTACTGTTTGGTTCATTCATTGTCTTGTGTTAATTGTTTTGTTCGGTTTAGTTCAACTTTTGACTCTACTTTCGGCCTCGAGAGTTCGATTTTTCTGATTTTGTTGAACTTTACGCTTCATGGTTTTCCAACGCGTGTTCACCGAAAGAAAAACAGGTTAGCAAATTACAACATTTTGATTTGCCATCTTAAAATATATTATCTTCACAACAAATGCGTTAAAATATATTATTCTCAAAACAGATGAGTTAAAATATATTATCCTCAAAACAAATGAGTTCGTTCTGGATTTGTCTTCCTAATATATATTATGTTAGCAAATTCATTCCTGATTTGTTTTTTTAATATATATTATCTTCGAGACGTATTTGTCTGTCTCGCTTGTCTTCACGTGCCTATCTCTCGAAGGCGTGTCGAATCCCGATTGTTCCAGCGTTCACACGTTCATGCACCAGTATATACTATACCAGATGACCAAGTTTAGCTTTTCATTGATCGTTATATCTTAAAGCATCTTCAGCCGTTGGCCCCAGGACGCATAAAATCGCCGGGGCGAGCTGGCGTCAAAATCGACGTGAAGACGAACAGGTTCCCAGTCGTCGGCCCCAGGGTCGTCCCCAGACGCGGGTTTAAAAAAAATGAAATTCGGAAAAATTCGGCAAATTGGACATATATTCGGCTATAGTTCAGCAAACTGGACATATATTTCTGACATTACATAAGTTATTTGAAAAAAACGCAACTAGACGAAGAAGTCACCGAACACGGCGAAGTCGTCGACGTCGCCGCTATCCTCGTCGGCGGCGGCGGCGACCTTCTCCTCCTTGACGCGGACGCCCCTGCTGGACCCCTGCCCGGCGTCGCCCTGGCGGACCGGTGGCGGTGGCGCGTCATCGTCGTTGTCGTCGAGGACGACGACGCCTCCCTCGTCGTGGCCACGGCACCGACCGGCGAACTGCTCGTAGGCGCGACACTGACGCTCTAGCTCCGTGTGTGCCGAGTCTTCACGCGCCCACTTCAGGGCCATCGCGTCGTCGAGCTCCTCCTTGACGCCGTCGGCGAGCCCCGGCTCCGTCTTCACGTCGGTGAGCCCCGACTTCGTCTTTGGTTTGACGTAGCGTGGAGGAGCCGAGGAGGAGGCGCGCCTGCCGCCCTCGTTGATGACGATGCCGTCACTACGGATGCGCCGGCCGAGCGGCGTCTCCGCTGTGGGCTCGGCCTTGACGCCGAACCCCGCCGGCGAGCCAAAGGAATGGAAGAGGAGCGGGAGGAGGATTGAGAGGACGAAGACGAGGAGGAACCGAACCTCCTGGGCATCCATTGCCCGGCGCTCCAGCGGGGGCCGGGGCGACCGCCGCGGCAGGGTATGCCAGCGGCGGGTCATTGTCGCCCTCGAGGTGCTGGAGTACTTCGTTGAGGGCACGGCCGGGGGCGCCCCACCATAGGCAGCGCCCCTCGTTGTTCTTGGCGCCCCTCACCACCAGCGTCCCATTGGTGGACGCCAGCCGCTGCGCCTGCCAGCGCTGGAAGTACGCCGCCCAAGACGCGTGGTTGTCGGCGGCGTACTGGCGGAGGGCGCGCTGCTCCTCCGTCAGGGACGCCCGCACGTGGTCGACCTCAGCGGCGAAGATGGCGTGACGCGCGTCAACGTCGGGCACCGGGGGAATGGGGACGCCCCCACTGCTGAGCCTCCACCCCATCGGCCCGGCGCGCATGTCCGGTGGCGCCGGGATGTTCGCCTGGAAGAAGAGGTAGGCCTCCCACTCGTGGAGCGAGCGGCGGCCAAAGCCGTTCGCCGTCGCCGCATCGCCAGAGAATCACTTGGCCATCGGTTTGGGAGAAAGGAAAGGGGAGGAACGTCGGCGGACGGGGAGAGAGGCAGAGCTCGGTGGCGGCTGTGGGCTGGTGTGGCCAAAGGAGAGGGGGAGGCGCTGGTTTTATAGCCCCGCGCCGTGTGTATGCATGGCGGGAGGGGAGGCGTTGCCGCGCCGCCCGTGACGCGCCGCCCGTGAATCAATGGCAGGCTGACCGACGGCAGCCTTGCCATTGATTCCCCATGGGAACCTGAGGCGTTTTGAGAAAAAACGAGGCGCGTGTTGCTGACTCGGTGGGACCGCGGCTCTTTCGTGCCAAAATCGCTCTCCCCGGCGTCCCCAACGCGTCAGGTTTGGCCTGGATCCGCCGACGTCAGTTTTGGCCTAAACCGACGAAAAACGGCCTTCCGAGGACATGACTAGACCGATTTTTAAACGCCGGTGCTGAAAAATCGCTTGGGAGCCTTTGCGAGGACTCGGATGAAGATGCTCTTATATACGAGGTGAGCAAGTTCGTTTATATTAGTACTTGTCGTGATTTACCAGTTTTTTTGAAGTTTTCTTTTGGGCCTCTATTTTACTAACGCGTGTAACTCAAGGATTGAATGGGCGTCTCCATCGTGTCCTTTATAAACTGTGGTCGTAGATATTTTGTTCGGTCAAAGCCTATCCTCTTTTTACTCTGTATATCTCGAGAAAGCTCCAGGCCAATTCTTTCCCAACACCCCATCCCGTATAAGATCTTGAAAGCTCCAGGTCAATCGCTGCCAGTGCTCCACCACCGTAGTAGACCTATAAAATGGCTCTCCTCCTTCCCGACTCACCACACGCAAGAAAGGGGAAGGCCCCTGCCCCATCGGCGTTCTCTCCCGATGAGGCCCTCCACCAACTCCTGTCGCGAGAGT
Organism: Hordeum marinum; assembly: GCA_022496015.1. Classification (NCBI taxonomy): domain Eukaryota; kingdom Viridiplantae; phylum Streptophyta; class Magnoliopsida; order Poales; family Poaceae; genus Hordeum; species Hordeum marinum. The sequence goes on from CM039673.1 coordinate 39,811,630, forward strand.
CATCAGCGGCGGGAGCGCACGCTGAGGTCGCAACTGACCGAGGAGGAGCTCGCCCCGGTTGTGCGGCAGGGCGATGGCTGCTTGATTTCTCCTGATTCTTCCAGCCTCCATCGCCAGCAGCAAGGTGCGTCAAACGTTCCCCGTGGACCTGTGCAAAGCAACGTGAGTTTTTTGTGTTGTTAGTATTTTTCAGTGTCTTTAGTTTTTGCAAGAAAGAGATGTGCAACGAATCAATTCGAGGTAGGAACTGTTGTACTGCCCCTCCTGTTTTCCCCTTCATTTTTTGTTAGTTTTGTGGGATTCTTGCCGGTGATCTGATTTTTGAGGAATTGGATTCAATCTAATTCTTGGTAACTGGATTTCCATAATTCCATATTTGCGGCCAGGGTGGTAGGTGTGTGCTGGTCGCTGTGGCTGGTCAGACTAGCGCAAGAAAAGCTCCGACAAGGTCGGGGTCTGTCCGTGCATCTGCACCTTCAAGCGGGTACCCAAGATGGATGGTGATTTTTACAAGAGCCCTATCCCGGACATCTGTGTTTATGGCTGCATGGTGATTATCTGATTGATGAAGTGGTTTACAATGATCTGCGGCAAGCATAGAGCATGGTTTTCAATTTTAGTTTCAGAAAAATGAACCACCATCATATTTTGGGATTGACGATCAACGCATGTGTCTTATATGTAACGTAAGTAGTTGTTTAATTTTTATTGTGGCTTATGGTCATAGGCTCGCTTGGGCTTTGTCGCTCGGACTGGATGGTGGCAAGACATCATTTGGGCACTGTGGCCCTGTTGCAGTTTCACAATTGTAAGGGGGGCGAGGAAGCAGAAGCCGAGGCTCTACAATTGGCCTGATAGTTCTAGCGGACAGATTTAGTGGACAAGTTATTCTGAAAATGACTGTCCATCGTTTGTCTAATTGCTCAACTTAGGCCCCCTGATAGACGTTGCTTGTGATGCATCACTACTAACATAGTTGATGCTATTTTTCCAGTCTGCTGATGCATCATTAGTGGGAAGGCAATGCAATTCCCTGGATCACGGTCTGGCCGAGTATATGAAATCATGATTTCCTGTTGTTACCTGACGTTCTGAGTCACCTGGCTAACGCTTTGTAACCAAATGAGTGTAAGCTGATTATCGAAAATATAATAATCCTAAGGCTTTTCCTCGAAAAAAAAGAGTTGGATATGGGAAACCTATCATTAGGTATATTAAAGCTGTTTTTTATTGTGTTCATGCATCCTTTCAGTTGATGTCTTAGTTTGAACCTTTGTCACGTCCTTCAATGACTACTCGATGCTACTACATTCATTCAGCACATCCACATGTACGTTGATAATAAGAAGATAAAAACAAGGCTACAAATGTGACCTTTGACAATCGATGAGAAAATGTGAAATAGAACAAAGTTTTAAATAAAATTCGAAAATGAACACAAGAACCTATTAGCAACACACCGCACACTATCCGCTAGTAAATACTAAGCGTGCAAGGGGGAGCACATACAATTAATGCTGAGCGCATTTCTCTTTTTTTTCGCACCCTACCAAGGTTCCACACATACGACATATAGTATACGAAAGAAGAGATGTTCAATCTCAAGCTTAAAACAGACGGGTTCTTAATTAAACATAAGATTACAGTACCCAGATCATGCATCATTTACTCTAATAGATGCTCATCACTGAATCATCCACATCACATCAATGCCATAGTTTGCCTGACTTGGTTCTGCCTCGATTTAAGTGTAACCGAAGTGTTCAACACCACTCAACAGATTCCAGGTCTTTACATTGCAGACTTAAGCTTCTTTGAAGGACGAGTTGCAAGCTTGTCGTTGTCCAAAGGCATCCCTTCAATAGTAAAAAATAACTTAGATTTATATGCCATCTGATCATCTGACTATGTTGTTTGCAAGCAGTATTGACAGATAGTTAATTGTTTGCTGGTTAAAAATCCACTTTCAATAATGACGTACACAGTAATGGTTCAAAAAAAGAAAAGAAATAGACAAACCAAACATAAATGGCATTGGAGTAGGGGTACATTTATAAACAAAACAGTTTCACCCTAGATACTGATGTAAGCGTAATGGCATCATATACTTGATCTGGTTTCCGATGGTAATAACATATGCTCTTCATACCTAGAGAATGGCTTTTCACTGGTCCAGTATCCAGCTACACGATATAAAGAGTTATCCCTCCATCTACTAGTACAAGGCCACTTCATATTTTTTATGTCTAACTTTGAACATTAATTTTACCAACAAAATGTGAGTGAGTCATATATCATAAAAAGTATGTCACCTGATGCACATTTCAAAGAACTTTTCGATAATATATATTCCATCCGTTCCTTTATATAAAGTGTATTTGTTTTTTCAAAAGTCAAACAAGGTCACGTTTGACTGAGTTTTTAGAAAAATATATCAATGTCCACAATACAAAATTCGTACCATTTGATCCATCATGAAAAGTAGTTTCATATTTTATCTATTTGGTAGCATTAGTTTATTCTATAACCTTGGTCAAACATTCAAATGGTTGACTTGCACGGAAAACAATACACCATATATTCTAGAACTGAGGGAGTATTTGATAACATGTAACCATATTTTGTTGATTAAAATTATAAGTCAAAATTTGAGACGAAAAACAAAGTGACCTTGTATATAAAAATGGAGGGAGTAGTACAAACTATCAGAAATAAAAGGATTCTAACAGAAACAGACAAAGATGTTTTGATCCAAAGAAGCACATTCTAAAACTTTTACCAACAGAAAATCATGTGTTAAAGGTACATATGTATCATCTAAATAAGTTATTTGCTCCCATATAGAAACTAGAGGAGCATCCAATTTTATGCTTTACAAGAGTGATCACACTAGTATGGTTCCTAGAATTCTCTTCAAAACTATTAGCAACAGAAGGCTGCATAATGAATCAAGAACTACAAGTGCATGGATAATGGATATAGTTCCATAAAGAGCAAAAGATTGAACAAAGAGAATTAGAGGATTCTAGACTAGCAAGGACAACTTGATGGCAGAAGGGGTAGCTGGGTATATGGTGTAGTGTATCTACACAGCTGGTATATGGTGTAGTGCACCTACAAAACTGGAGCGGCTAAAACTAGAAAATCGTAACAGCCCAAGACAATATGCATGGTAACAAATATATTAAAAGCTTCAACTGATAAGCTAGTAATCATGCACCAAATTAAGTCACGGTTCAGCTAACCTTCAAAATCCTACAACCAATCAGGCAGCACATGTATTGCATCATAGGTAAGATAAATAAGCAAAAAAAAAACATCCATATCAAACAGAAAGCTAAGGAAAGGCAATCATGTTACGTAATACAGTACTATGTAAGAAGGTTCGTACTACATACCAAGAGAGCTTACCTGTTTGGCTTTCAAGGTGTTTGGAGAAGACAATTGGAAGTAGGGGCATATCAGGAAACTCATTTTTGTGAGTCTTCTCATCCACAGACTGTCGATTGATATATGGAGTAGACGACAGCAGACGTGCATGATCCATGTCAATCACGATCATGGAGGCCTCACTAAGAAATTCCTCCTTCCTTAACACGCAGCACAAAAGATCCGGGTCATCGGCGCTGATGATTGGGAACTCAGGAAGACGTTGAGGATTCGGCAAAAGACCATCCATGTAGATCACACGATGTGGCTCCCACTTGAACCTGGAGTTACCATCCATCATGTTCAAAGTCCAAATGGTGATTTTTTGGCAAGGCTGCTGCCCTTGCAAGCCAGTGTGGATTCTCACATGGAAGTCATTGTCAATGTGGACGAAGCACATATTGCCTTTACTGATGGACACGCTTCGGAATCTGTCTGGGAAGCACCTTTCAACCCGGACCTTAGCAGGGTACTCTCCCTTCTCCAGGGAAAGGAACGAAGTGGAGCAACCGAGAGTGCAAATTGGAGAAGTCAGACAGCAGGACACCGCTGAAGTAGTCAACCCAGCATAGGAAACGGCCGTCAAAAGCAAGCACATGGTCGGTTGACCAGAGGTTGGGGAACTGGCCATTGCTCTGGTCCTGGGGCTGTGGAGCATCCTTGCTGAAGAAGCTCTACACCCGTGTATTGGAGTTGAAGACGCAGAGTTCAGCACGCATGGACTTATTGCCAGTGCCCTCCTTTTTGGGGTAGACATCGAGGTCGGAGACGATGTAGCTGCCGTCTTGGCGCCGCAGGATGCCTGTGGTGAACTTAAGCCTCAGGAATGACCCTCTCCTGCACAGAGGGAGCTGCTGCACCGAGGGGGAATGACCAGCAGCATTGTAGACGAACAGATCTGGCGGGACGAAGTTTCGGTGAGGCAGGCTCGGGTCCTTGTCGATTGCCCGGACGAAGGGATACGCGGGCTGCTTGTAGGGGTGCACGGATTTGGCTGAGCCTTCCAGCGGCCAGTGGAGATCGAGGTAAGAGGCCCCTTGTGGAGGAGGCGCGAGGGTAAAGGACACGAAGAAGGAGTGGCCGCTGTCCATGTCGACTTGAACGGCGGTTTTGTTCCCGTTGACAGCCTCACGAGCAGCGCCTAGGTCGCCGTCGCAGTGGGTGCGGCCGGTGCGGTCCAGCATCACCCAACGGGGGAAGACGACGGGCCCCTCCTCCGCCCTCACCCTATTGGAGAACATGACGGACACCTCATCCAGCTCTGGCGCGCCTTCGATGGACATGGCGCTCGGGCTTCCCTAACCCTAGCCCTAGGTTTTGGGTGGGGGGGGGGGGGGGGGGGGGGGCGGGAAGAACTGATGGACGGAAAACAAGGGTGACAGGCTCAAGTTTTTTAGTAGCAGGACCAAGGCCAGCGAGGCGAAACAAGGGCTCACGAACTCAAGTTTTACTAGCGGGCCAGCTTACTGGGCCATCATACTGGCAGGGTCATGGATCTCGTTGGCCTCAGGAAATGGTCGCACAAATGAACCAAGGTTTCCCCTACTGATTTTCTTTTGCAGCCAACTACGTGAGCAACTAATTAGGAAGCAATTCCTCGGAAGCCTTCTAACGATCACTTTCACGCGTTGTCACTTTGACGTGTTTCCAGCTGCCGTCACGTGTCGCATCTGTAGTGTTTCTTTTGGAATTTTATTTATTTTATTGCATGCGTTTTCGATTTTTTCGATTTGTTTTTTTGGGAAGGTGGGGGGCTGGTTTTCCGGTTTTTCACCGGCTTTTCTTAAATTTTGAACAAAAAAATAAAAAAATTGCGTGAAAAAACATGTTTTCTGTTTTTTTTGTCAGAGTCACGGTTTTGCTTTCGCGGGAGGCATGTGCCTCTCGAAAGGGAAAACGTGTTTTCTTTCTTTTTTGCCAGAGGCACGTTTTTTGTTTTCACGAGAGGAACGACCATGCCTCTCATAAAGCAAAAAAACATGATTTCCGTTTTATTTATTTATTTTGCGAAAGACACGGTTTTTTGCTTCCGCGAGAGGCACGACCGTGCCTCTCGGAAAGGGAAAAAAAGCGTGTTTTCTGTTTTTTTTTCTTTTTGTGAGAGGCACAATTTTGCTTTCGCCAGAGCCATGGTTTTGCCATCGCGAGAGGCACGACCGTGCCTCTTGGGAAGAGAAAAAACACGTTCTCTATTTATATTTCTACCGCGGGAGGCGTGGTTTTTTGTTTGGGTTTTTTCGTGAAAAACAAAATTCATTAAAACCTATCAACATGAGATCTAGTTTTGAAAATCTCGACGTGAGGAACCCAATAATGAAAACGGTCCGAGATTTGAACGCACGGTTTAAGAGATAACATATTTTGAAAATACGAATCTACGAAAGAAAAAAAAACTCTCTGGTTGCGACAAGTGGCACACGTGCAATGCGCGACTTATCATAACCTGGTAGATGGGAACTACGCCCTCCGTTTTCTAAATATAAATCCTTTAAATTTTTTAATATGAACTACATACGAAGTAAGATAGATTAATCCAAACTCTAAAATATGTATATATACGTTCGTATTAAAATTTCATATTTATATTTTAAAACGAAGCTGGTAGTAAGCATGCACGTACAATGCATGTCTTTGCGAAAACAAAATCCTTTTTCCACAGAATCATTCTGAGCCGGTCTTTGGTGTAAGCTGATGTATAATTTAAGATGCATTGTCTATGTGATATTTACTTTTAAATACAATAATGAATTGAATTATGCATGCTCACTTAGTTACCATAAATTTCAATACATCCATTCTGCTTTTTATCAATAAAGACAAAATGCTAGAACAAAAAAGAATAGCACTCATGCCAACTTTATATTCACACAAGAAATTAAAAAAAAAGCGTGAACAAACGTGTTTTCTGTTTTTTTTCCGCAAGAGGCATGTCTTGTCTCTCGGAAGGGAAACATGTTTTCCATTTTTTTTTGCGAGAGGCGCGTTTTTGCTTTCGCGAGAGGAACGGTCATGCCTCTCAAAAAGCAAAAAAAAAATGGTTTCCATTTTATTTTTAACGAGAGGCATGGTTTTTGATCCTGCGAGAGGCACGGTTTTGCTTTCGTGAGAAGCACGGTCGTTCCGCTCGAAAAGGAAAAATGTGTGTTTTTTATTTTTCTCTTTTCGTGAGAGGCACGGTTTTGCTTTCGCCAGAGTCACGGTTTTGCCTTCATGAGAGGCACGACCATGCCTCTCGGAAATGGAAACAACGCGTTTTTACTTATTTTTTTTCTATCGCGAGAGGCACGGTTTCCGTTCGTTTTTTTTCATAAAAAACAGAGTTCATTAAAATCTATCAACATGGGATTTAGTTTTGAAAATCTCGACACGAGGAATTTGACGGTGAAAATAGTCCGAGATTTGGACGCACGGTTTAAGAGATAAACTATTTTGAAAATACGAATCTACGAAAAAAAAGAAAACTCACAGATTGCGACAAGTGGCACACATGCAGTGTGCAACCTGTCGCAACCTGGGAAGGTGCGAGTAAGCTTTGAAAGGTATACTCGTCAATTAGTGATCTGGGCCAACTACAATCTCGATTTTTCTAAAAAAATGTGTTTTCTGTTTTTTTTTGCGACTAACATGTTTTTTGCTTTCGCGGGAGGAACGGATGTGCCTCTGGGAAAGCAGAAAAACGTGGTTTCCGTTTATATTTTTGCAAGAGGCATGGTTATATTTTCGCGAAATGCACGGCCATGCCTCTCGGAAAGGTAAAAAAACGTGTTTTCTAATTATTTTTCTCTTTTAGCGAGAGGCACAATTTTGCTTCCCCGAAAGGCACGACCATGCCTTTCGGAAAGGGAAACAACACATTTTTTATCTTTTTTTCTATCGCGAGAGGCACGATTTTTCATCCTTTTATCATGAAAAACAAAGTTCATTAAACCTATCAATATGGGATCTAGTTTTGAAGATCTCGACACGAGGAATCCAACGATGAAAGTGGTCCGAGATTTAGATGTACGGTTTAAGAGATAAAATATTTTGAAAATACGGATCTACGAAAGAAAAGAAAACCCCCCTGAGTTGCGACAAGTGGCACACATGCACTGCCCGACTTGTCACAACCTGGATAGATGGGAGTGATTTTTGAAATGTGTACTCGTCAATCAGTGATCTCGGGCAACTACGCCCTCCGTTTTTCTAAATATAAATCATTTAAAAAAATCAATATGGACTACATACGAAGTAAGATAGATGAATCCAAACTAGAAAATATATCTATATACATCCATATTAAAAAATTTAAAAGACTTATATTGAAAAATGAAGGTGGTAGTAAGCGTGCACGTACAATGCATGTCTTTGCGAAAACAAAATCCTTTCAGTATAGAATCATTTTGAGCTAGTTTTTGGTGTAAGCTGATGTACAATTTAAGATGCATTGTCTATGTGACATTTACTTTCAAATACAATAATGAATCACTTAGTCACCACAAATTTCAATACATCCATTCTGCTTTTTACCAATAAAAACGACATGCTGGAACACAAAAGAATGGCACTCATGCCGACTTTATATTCACCCAAGCAATTCAAAAAAATGCCTGGAAAAACGCGTTTTCTGTTTTTTTTTTTCTCGAGAGGTATGGTTTTGCTTTCGCGAAAGGCAGGTTCTGGTTCTTTTTCCAAGAGGCGCAGTTTTTGCTTTTGCGAGAGGAATGGTCGTGCCTCTTGAAAAGCACAAAAACGTGGTTTTCATTTTACTTTTTACGAGAGGCATGGTTTTTGCTTTAGCGAGAGGCACGGTCGTTCCTCTCGAAAAAGGAAAAATGCGTGTTTTATTTTTCTCTTTTCGTGATAGGCACGGTTTTGCTTCCGTCAGTGACACGGCTGTGATTTCACCAGAGGCACAGTTTTGCCTTCATGAAAGGCACGACCATGCCTCTCGAAAAGGGAAACAACACGTTTTTTACTTATTTTTTTCTATTGCGATAGGGACGGTTTTTTGTCTGGTTTTTTCATGAAAAACAAAGTTTATTAAAACCTATCAACATGGGATCTAGTTTTGAAGATCTCGACACGAGAAATTCTATGATGAAAACGGTCCTAGATTTGGAAAAAAAGGATCTGTGGAAAAAAAGGGAAAACTCTCATATTGCAACATGTGACACACATGTTGGAAATATGCCCTAGAGGCAATAATAAATTAGTTATTATCATATTTCCTTGTTCATGATAATCGTTTATTATCCATGCTATAATTGTATTGATCGGAGACTTAGATGAATGTGTGGATACATACACAAAACCATGTCCCTAGTATGCCTCTAATAGACTAGCTCGTTGATCAAAGATGGTTAAAGTTTCCTAGCCATGGACAGGATGCCATTTGATAACGAGATCACATCATTAGGAGAATGGTGTGATGGACAAGACCCAAGCTACAAACGTAGCATATGATCGTGTCAGTTTATTGCTACTATTTTCTGCATGTCAAGTATATGTTCCTATGACCATGAGATCATGGAACTCACGGACGCCGGAAGAGTGCCTTGTGTGTATCAAACGTCGCAACGTAATTGGGTGACTATAAAGGTGCTCTACAGGTATCTCCGAAGGTGTCTGTTGAGTTTGCATGGATCAAGACTAAGATTTGTTACTCCGTGTGACGGAGAGGTATCTCAGGGCCCACTCGGTAATACAACATCACAATAAGCCTTGCAAGCAATGTGACTAAGTGTTAGTCATGTGATCTTGTATTACGAAACGAGTAAAGAGACTTGCCGGTAACGAGGTTGAACTAGGTATGGAGATACCGACGATCAAATCTCGGGCAAGTAACATACCGAAGAACAAAGGGAACATCATACGGGATTAACTGAATCCTTGAGATAGAGGTTCGACCGATAAAGATCTTCGTAGAATATGTAGGAACCAATACGGGCATCCAGGTCCCGCTATTGGTTATTGACCCTAGAGGTGTCTCGGTCATGTCTACATAGTTCTGGAACCCGTAGGGTCTGCACATTTAAGGTTCGATGACGTTTCGATAGTATAGAGTTATGTATGGTCGTGACCGAAGGTTGTTCGGAGTCCCGGATGAGATCCTGAACGTCACGAGGAGCTCCGGAATGGTCCGGAGGTAAAGATTGATATATAGGAAGTCCTATTTTGGTCGCCGGAAAAGTTTCGGGCTCATCGGTAGGGTACCGAGAGTGCCGGTAGTGTACCGGGAGACCATCGGGAGGGGTATTTCGACCCAAGAGGGTACATTGGCTGTGGAAGAGTAAATACCAGCCCTTAGTGGGCTGATGGAAGTTCCACACAAGGCCCATGCGGCTGGGAGAGAAAATCCAAAGAGAAAAAGGTGGAAAAAAGGCAAACTAGGATTGGAGGACGAGTCCTCCTCTCCTCCTTGATTCGGCCGACCCAAGGGCTGGTCCCTTGAGGGCCAAACCTCCTCCTCTCTTCCTCTTATATATACTAGAGGTTTTAGGGTTTTTGGCACTTGATTTTTAGCTACGTGCTGCCCGTTCCTCTAGTGCATAGTTTCTCTTCTAGATCGGTTTTCTGCAGTGCTTAGGTGAAGCCCTGCCGGAATAGCTCCACTACCATCGCCGGAGCGCCGTCACGCTGCCAGAGAACTCTTCTACCTTTCCACTCCCTCTTGCTGGATCAAGAAGGCGGAGATCGTCATCAAGTTGCACGTGTGCTGAACGCGGAGGTGCCGTCCGTTCGGCGCTAGATCGAAAGGAGCGTGATCGAGATCGCGAGACGGATCGTGATGAGATCACGGGACGGATCTTGATGAGTTCGCGAGACGGATCGTGATTGGATCGGGACGGATCGTGATTGGATCGCGGGACGGATCGTGATTGGATTGCGGGACGCTCAACGATTTGGATCGCGAAGACGTTCGACTACACCAACCGCGTTTCTTAACGCTTCCCTCTTAGCGATCTACAAGGGTACGTAGATCCACTCTCTCTTTCGTAGATGCTCATCACCATGGATAGATCTTGCGTGTGCGTAGGAAATTGTTTGTTTCCCATGCAACGTTCCCCAACAACACATGTAGTGCGCGACTTGTCGCAACCTAGGGAGGTGAGGGTAAGCTTTGAAAGGTGTACTCATTGACTAGTGATCCGGGCCAACTACAATTTCCATTTTTCTAAATAATACATTTTCTATTTTTTTTGCGAGAGGCACGTTTTTGCTTTCGCGAGAGGAACGGACGAGCCTCTCGGAAAGCAAAAAAACATGGTTTCCTATTTTTTCGAGAGGCACGGTCCGTGCCTCTTGGAAAGGGAAAAAAGCGCGTTTTCTGTTTTTTCTCTTTTCGCGAGAGGCACGGTTTTGCTTCCGCGAGAGGCACGGTTTTGTCTTCGCGAGAGTCACGACCATGCCTCTGAGAAAGGAGAAACAACGTGCTTTTTAATCTTTTTTTCTATCGCGAGAGCCATGGTTTTTCGTCCGTTTTCTTTCATGAAAAACAAAGTTCATTAAAACCTATCAACATGTGATCTGGTTTTGAAGATCTCGACACGAGGAATCCAACGGTGAAAATGGTCCGAGATTTGGACGCACGGTTTAAGTGATAAACTATTTTGAAAATACGGATCTAGGAAGAAAAAAAGAAAACTCCCACAAGTGGCACTAATGCAGTGCATGACTTGTCGCAACGCAGCGAGGTGAGAGTAAGCTTTGAAAGATGTACTCGTCAATTAGTGATCTCGGCCAACTACGCCCTCTGTTTTCTAAATATAAATCCTTTAAAAAAAATCTATATGGACTACATACGAAGTAAGATAGATGAATTTGAACTCTAAAATATGTGTATATACGTCTTTATCAAAATTTCTAAAAGATCTATATTTAGTTAGCATGCATGTCTTTCCGAAAACAAAATCTTTTTTCCATATAATCATTCCGAGCCAGTCTTTGGATGTAAGCTGATGTATAATTTAAGATGCATTGTCTATGTGACATTTCCTTTCAAATACAACTAGCAAGGCGGCCCCAAATGCGAGGGCTAATACTATCATATTAAATGTTTGCCGTTGCTTGTATTGTTAGACATGGAATTTACTTTCTTGGGCAGAGTAATTCCTCCTTCATTGGATATTCAGGGTTTTTACCTGGTGCAGTTGCATGATGGTGTTATGAAAGAGTGGTCCCATATGTTAAGAGTCCAAATATCAATGAAGATGTTATAAATACTTTTCCCATGACCATGTACTAAGTTGTTTTGCATTTTTTTCAATAATTCACAGGATATAAAAATATATAATATGTGGACTATAAGTTTCTTTATTTGGTTTCTTCACACCGTATATAATAATAGCTTATTCTTCTAAAAGTATTATTAATTGATTTCTTGGGGAAAGATTAGTTGGGATTTAGCCCAACAGGTTGACGTAGTTGTATAGAACTTGCAAAAATATTCTTCTATCTCCCCTACAAACGACACTTCATTGAAAAAAGTAAACTCAATCGTCGTTCGATTTATAAGTACTCTATGGCACAACATGGCATGTGAAAATTTATCCTCGAAAAAATAAAACAATTTATATCCTCGATAAATGGACAAATTAAGGAGTGAGCGAGCAAGGCATCCATTACCATTAGACTCTGAAACTAAAGTAGTGATGCAAACACTCCTATATTTCTTTACAGAGGGAGTACTCCAAAGTAGCAATTTGGCATCCCTTCCTAAATTAAGATAGCATCAACATATAAGGTTGAAGCCCAGGCTGAGGAAATATCAAGAAGTTGAGATCAGAAAGAGTGAAAAGATCATAGTACGATATAAGATTGGACATATTTGTACGTCCCTTGCTGAGAACCAATGTTATTGGAAGATTTTATTCCCGTTCCTTTGCATGAAGAAATATTTTTCCTTGCTTCAGTCAGGCTCTTCGCTTTTGTCTGTTGAATTCCAAAATCAAAAATTAGATGGAGGACCAGCCTCTAGATTCGAAATTTAACAGGACTAATCATGTTTCATGGAAGTAGGAACCTGGAGTTAATAACCAAATCGTACTGATATCATGGTAGTAATCGAGCGCGACCAGGCGGGATAAGACCTCGTGGAGTAGCTGGGTGTTGCAGTGGCTAGCAACTGTGGAAACGAAGACAATTATGGTGAGGTGGGAAACAAATTCTTCAGATTGATTTCCCTTCGCACTTGTCCATAGGAGAATTAAGATGCCTGGTATACACACCTGCGTGCAACTTGGTTCTTGGATCCGACCTCTTCTCCACGAAAATTTATTGCTGTTCTACGATCTCAAACAACTCCTCCTTGTTATCATTTATCTCCGATTCTAGGTTAGAGAAGGCTGCAAAATTTGTCGCTCCTATGATCCTATCCCAGCCTGCACACATACACTTGCCCATGGAGTCATGGTTTGGTGAGCAACGACCCAAATCATAGGTGAGTTCAGACAACTAACACGGCATTGTGATGTCATCCGTGTCATGGCAATTTAAGGGAAAGAGAAAGGTGGGGACAGATGATTAATTATGGAGATCTCACGGTTTTAATTGACTAATACAATAATGGTTTGTCAAACAATGACATGTTGTTTCTGATTATTGTAGGATTTTCTAGAACATTTCTCTATTCTTTTCATTGTATTTTTCTTTAGAGACTGAATACTATTTAGGGAGAGAAAATTCATCTGTGAGAAATTATCCATGCATGCATGGCTTGGCATCAGCATACCTGCAGGTCCTGGCTTCAGAAGACTCGGACGTTGAGAACAACAAGATCTTTGTGTGCTGGGGATAAGGAAACTGTTGGTTGTCAGTACCATGGTGGCGCACCTCTTTGTGTGCTGGACTTCTTGCAACACCGCCTTGTTGCCTAGGGTTAGGGTGTGAGACATAAGTACAGGTTTGGGCCTCATATAGATATCATTAGCAATTCGTGCTCCAAACTGTGGAATTGCTTGCCTACTGAGTGGGCGTAGTGTGCAACAACATTAAGGATGTAAACATATGTGGCACCAATCCACCATACTTCCTTTGCTCAACAGCCCTATGGTTGCCGGCGGCCACCCAATCTAATTCAATCTGCCATCAAGTACATGCATGTTCCCTTCAACTTCATCGATCATTATAGGGTAGATTGATATACTCGGTTAAGAATAGATGTTGGATTGCACTTGGAGTGTGTATAGACTTGGAAGGATAGGAGATTCAAAGATAGATCCAATAGAACCTGGAGAGGTCTGATAGAAATCGTGCCTTTTTAATTGCTTCCACTCTTGACGGCATGGATAGAAGAGGGGGCCAGATGGGGTAGGGTTCGAAGGACGATGCTAAGGGAGCAGGCTCCGAGCAGCGAAGAGATGGAGTTTCCAGGGTACGTAGAAGATTTTTTTTTGACGGTGAGGGTACGTAGAAGATTTATTCGATGTTGTATGAGATTTTTTTCTTTGTATGTAGACAGATCGAAGAGGTATGAGGAAACTTAATCTAGGGCACTGGTGGGTAATTTTTTTGAACTGTAATGTTAGTAGACTATTTCAGAGATCCATCGGCTGTGAATGCCAAGTTAATTTAATTAATGGACGGACGTTTTTGATTATTGTGGTATTTTCTAGAATATTTCTCTATTTTTATTTGTATTTTCCTTGTAGTAGATAGATAGATAATGAATTGAATTATGCATGCTCACCTCAAATTTCAATACATCCATTGTGATTTTTACCAATAAAGACGACATGCTGCATAAAAAAAGAATGGCACTCATGCCGACTTTATATTCACACGAGAAAAAATCGAGAAAGGGATCAAAGCATCTTCAATATTATGTTTGTTACCAAATTTAGCATCTCACCAAGAAAAAAAACTTATTCTACAAGTACTCCAATAGACTTTTTCTAGTGCATGATGAGAGAAAGTACAAGGTTGCTATCTCAATCTTCATTGGAGCTTGTACATGAGTTATTGGTTCGTTCACATACAACATTGTTGTCTCTCCTCATTTCTTCTATACCAAATCATCCAACTCCCATATGATAAAATCTCTCAACAACTATCTGACGGGTATTTGAGACGCCTTAACATTTATGTTTTCTAGTGGTCTTCGTCAGATAAGACAAGCTAGCTGCTAACTACACTTTCCCCTTCGTGTCGGCTCTCAAATGCCAGTGTGACGAGGACGCAAGAGCCGAACATGTGAATGGAAAGTGGTGTGGGAGCATCTACATTGATCTAACAACTTGTAACACAAGAAATATATACAATGACATTAATTTATCATGTTCTTATTAGGAAAACAATAGATGTTTATGATAGCAATAATGGAAATTATCCTCTATCTCGAGAACAACATGACATGTACATTTGCTATATTGCACACATTAAAGATTTAGACCATGCCATGTGCACTGGCCATTGTGCCACACCAATGTGAATCATTAGTGGAGCCGATGTGCAGAAACCGTATTATGCTAATTTTCTGGTCGAAGTCATAGCAGATGATAATCAGCTCCCATGTCTTTCGGATCTGTGCGTGGGGTGGGTCCACAGTAGGGTTAGGGTTGAGGGAGATGCCACCGAGGCCACTGCGTCGACGTCGCGTATGAATAAG
This sequence comes from Hordeum marinum, assembly GCA_022496015.1. Lineage (NCBI taxonomy): Eukaryota > Viridiplantae > Streptophyta > Magnoliopsida > Poales > Poaceae > Hordeum > Hordeum marinum. The sequence goes on from CM039673.1 coordinate 39,826,646, forward strand.
TTTCATCGGGCTTCGTTCACGGTTAGGCGAAGCTCCTACCTTCGTCTAGGGGACAGTAGGGTGGGGTATCCCTGGATCTCGTGGAGGTCGCGGTCTATGGTGTCTGGATGTCAACTGGCACTGGCCGGTCGGGTCCTCGGATAGGAGGGGGTTGTGTGGAGAAAGAGATATCCTCTTCGTCGGTATGGTTTTCCGTTGTTTTTGTTCCTATTTCTTTGTGCCGTTGATGGAGGGATATCCTGCTTTGCCCGGGCAGTTGGCCCGGCTACGGCGCCGAAACCGAATCCTAGTTCTCTTCCATTTGGAAGGGGCACATATAGCGGTACTCAAATCCACATATGGCGAAAGCTGGTGTAGGAGTGTTGGATGCACACGTGTGTCCTTGTCTCTTCGACGTCGGTGCGAAGAAAAGGGGAGCAACTCTGCGACGATTGTGCCGTGGTTGAAGCTGATGACATGCTTGGTCTGGTTGCAGAACCTTGTGTTGGAGGGGTCTTCTCGCAAGGTTTGGAATGTTGACACAAAACTCCAAAGATCTTTGCATTTTACTACTTGTTTTAGGGCACTCTCAGTTTTTCTGTTTTTTTTGCGTGTGTTAGGGTGTGCTTGTATGGGTCAAGAACTTTGTATTATTCTGTGATTGGAATGCAAGCATACTTTCTCAAAGAAAATTAACCTATGGCAATTTAGACCAGTTAGATTTTACACTTGATTGTAGTTTGTAGGTAGAAAAACAATAAATCATAATTGGGACACATAAAAGCGTTGAAATCGTATAGCAGTGTAGTGTGGTCATTCACTCATATGCCATAATCACATCAATTCCAATAATTATACCCCTTGCTAGCGTGTCCTAGCAAGCTAGGTCTGGTTGTAGCATGCAAGAGAATTCAACATAGATACAAGATAATAGCTAAACAAATAAGGATTTCTATTTTCGTGCCCCTAGTTCCTTATTTCTCCTGAATTTTGTTCTATCCATCTTACTGTGCTCATTTCTTCCTCCTCCACTCGCCCGCGCCTCACAAGAGGCCAAACGTGGGCCTTGTCGTCAGGTTAAAACCTTTGACCGTCACAACGCCGGTGTTGTCGAGTGTGATCGACATGTAAGGCCGCATGCATTCGCATCGCCGTTGTTGACGTGTGGGACCGCCATGTAAGGTCGTATGCATTCGCATCGCTCGGTGCTTATGTTGGAAGTATGCCCTAGAGGCAATAAAAAAGTGGTTATTATCATATTTCCTTGTTCATGATAATCGTTTATTATCCATGGTATGATTGTATTGATTGGAAACTCAGATACATGTGTGAATACATACACAAACACTATGTCCCTAGTAAGCATATACTAACTAGCTCGTTGATCAAAGATGGTCAAGGTTTCCTGGCCATAGACATGAGTTTTCATTTGATAACGAGATCACATCATTAGGAGAATGATGTGATGGACAAGACCCAAACGTAAGCATAGCATTTGATCGTGTTAGTTTGTTGCTAATGTTTTATCCATGTCAAGTATCTGTTCCTACGACCATGAGATCATCCAACTCCCTGACACTGAAGGAATACCTTATGTGTATCAAATGTTGCAACGTAACTGGGTGACTATAAAGATGCTCTACAGGTATCTCCTAGGGTGTCTGTTAGGTTGGCATGAATCGAGACTGGGATTTGTCACTCCGTATGACGGAGAGGTATCTTTGGGCCCACTCGGTAATATAGCATCACAAGAAACTTGCAAGCAATGTGACTAAGGAGTTAGTCATGGGAGCTTGTATTACAGAACGAGTAAAGAGACTTACCGGTAACGAGATTGAACTAGGTATGGAGATACCGACGACCGAATCTCGGGCAAGTAACATACCGATAGACAAAGGGAACTGTATATGGGATTGATTGAATCCTTGACATCGTGGTTCAACCGATAAAGATATTTGTATAATATGTGGGAACCAATATGGAATCCAGGTCCTGCAATTGGTTATTGACTATAGAGGTCTCTCGGTCATGTCTGCAAGTTCTCGAACCCACAGGGTTTGCACACTTAACGTTCGATGACGATTTGGTCTGGTTGAGATATATATGTTGGTGACCGAAAGTTGTTGGGAGTCCCAAATGAGATCCCAGACATCACGAGGAGTTCTGGAATGGTTCAAAGGTAAAGATTCATATATGGGAAGTTGGTATTCGGGCACCAGAATAGTTTCAGGGTTTGCCCGGGTTTCATCGGGAGTACCAGAAGGGTTCCGGGGGTCCACCGGGAGGGTCCACCTGCCCCAGAGGGGCCCATGGGCTGTGAGAGGGTGCGCACCAGCCGCTGGTGGCTGGCCGCAACTCCCACCTAGGCTCATGCGGCCGCAGGGTTGGGGGGACCCTAAAGGGGCCCGACCACCAAACTTGGGGGCCAAGCCACACCTTGGCCACCGCCCCCACTAGGGGAAACCCTAGGCCGGCGCTCCTCCACCCCTCCCCCTATATATACTTGAGGGGAGAGAGGGCAGCCGCACCACAAGCCATGGAGCAGCCCTCTCTCTCCTTCTAGATTAGTTTCTCCTCTAGATTTGTCGCGGTAACGCTTGGTGAAGCTCTGCCGGGGCAGCTCCACCACCACCGCCACCACGCCGTCGTGCCGTCGGAGATCTCATCTACCTCTCCGCCCTCGCTTGCTGGATCAAGAAGGAGGAGACGTCATCGAGATGTACGTGTGCTGAACGCAGAGGTGTCGTCCTTCTGGCACTAGATCGGAATGAAAACGAGATTGGATCGCGGGATGGATCGTGATTGGATCGCGAAGACGTTCGAGTACACCAACCACGTTTCTTAACGCTTCATGCTTAGTGATCTACAAGGGTATGTAGATGCACTCCCCCTCTCGTAGTTGTTGATCTCCATTGATATATCTTGGGTGTTCGTATATTTTTTTGTTTCCCATCCAACGTTCCCCAACAGTCGCATCATGAGCTAGGTCTATGCGTAGATAACATGCACTTGTAGAACACAAAAGAGTTTGTGGGCGTTGATGTTCAGATTTCTTGCTTACTTAGTCTAATCTTGATTCAGTGGTATTGTGGGATGAAGCGGCTCGGACCAACCTTACTCGTCCACGTACAAGAGACCGGTTCCATTAACTGACATGCAACTTGTTGCATAAATATGGCTAGCGGGTGTCTATCTCTCCCACTTTAGTTGAATCGGATTCGACAGAGGTGGTCCTTGTAGAAGGTTAAATAGCAACTTGAATATCACCATTGTAGCTTTGCGTAGGTAAGAATGGTTCTTACTAGTTGCCCATAGCAGCCACGTAAAACTTGCAACAACAAAGTAGAGGACGTCTAACTTCTTTTTGCAAGGCATGTTGTGATGTGATATGGACAAAGACATGATTTTATATATGTTGATGTATGAGATGATCATGTTTTGTATTAGTTATCATGACTTGCATGTCGATGAGTACGGGCAATCGATAGGAGCCATTGGTGATATATCTCCAATGTATCTACGTTTCCAAACACTTTTTCTCTCGTTTTGTCCTCTAATTTGCATGATTTGAATAAAACAAACCTGGACTGACGATGCTTTCAGCAGAACTATCTTGGTGTTATTTTTGTGCAGAAATAAAAGTTTCTGGAATTGTACAAAACTTTTTGTGAATTATTTCTAGAAAATAGAAGGAATTATGGAGCGAAGAACTGGCGGAGGGAGCCAGCCTGTGGGCTACAAGACAACAGGGCGCGCCCCTAGGGGGCGCGCCTTGATGGCTTGTGAGGCCAATTTGGCTCTCCTGACCCTGATTCCTGTCCTATAAATTCACATCCTCATAGGAAAAAAATTAGAGAGAAGTTTTATCGTCTTTTACAAAACAAAGCCTCCTTCGCCTCCTGTTCTACCCCGAAAGGGAAGATTAGGAGTCCATTTGGGGCTCTGGAGAGGGGAAATAATATCCGTCGTCATCACCAACCCTTTCCTATCAGCTATTCCATGATGCTCACCACCGGGAGTGAGTAATTCCTTTGTAGGCTCACTGGTTGGTGATGGTGTGGATGAGATTGATCATATAATCGAGTTAAGTTTGATAGGCTTGATCCCTAGTATCCACTATGTTGTGAGATTGATGTTGCTATGACTTTGCTATGCTTAGTACTTGTCACTAGGGCCCAAGTGCCATGAATTTAGATTTTAACATATTATATTATCTCTGAATATAAGATTGATTTGGATCCTATCTTGCAAATTGGATCTATTGGAAATATGCCCTAGAGGCAATAATAAAATGGTCATTATTATATACATTTCCTTGTTCATGATAAATGTTCATTATCCATGGTAGAATTGTATTGATTGGAAACTCAAATACATGTGTGGGTACATAGACAACAATGTGTCCCTAGTGAGCCTCTACAGGACTAGCTCGTTGATCAAAGATGGCTATGGTTTCCTAGTCATGGATAAGAGTTGTCATTTGATAATGGGATCACATCATTAGGAGAATGACGTGATGGACAAGAACCAAACTATGAATGTATGATAACCCACAAGTATAGGGGATTGCAACAGTTTTTGAGGGTAGAGTATACAACCCAAATTTATTGATTCAACACAAGGGGAGCCAAAGAATATTCTTGAGTATTCGCATCTGAGTTGTCAATTCAACCACACCTGAAAGACTTAATATCTGCAGCAAATTATTTAGTAGCAAAGTAGTATGGAAGTAACGATAACGATGGAAAAAGTGACAGTAGCAGTTTTGTAGTGATTGTAACAGTAGCAATGGGAAAGTAACTTAGCAAGGATCAATATGTGAAAAGCTTGTAGGCAATGGATCAGTGATGGATAATTATGTCGGATGGCATTCATCATGCAACAGTTATAACATAAGGTGACACAGAACTAGCTCCAATTCATCAATGTAATGTAGGCATGTATTCCATATATAGTCATACGTGCTTTATGGAAAAGAACTTGCATGACATCTTTTGTCCTACCCTCCTGTGGCAGCGGGGTCCTAATGGAAACTAAGGGATATTAAGGCCTCCTTTTAATAGAGAACCGGACCAAAGCATTAGCACTTAGTGAATACATGAATTCCTCAAACTATGGTAATCACCGAAAAGAATCCCAGTTATTGTCACCCTAGGGGATCTGGATCATAACTCTTAATAGGTGTCTGCAGCTTGCAAGGTAGGATCAAGAACACATATATATTCATGAAAATATAACAGATTCAGATCTGAAATCATGGCACTCAGGCCCTAGTGATAAGCATTAAGCATAGCAAAGTCATAGCAACATCAATCTCAAAACATAGTGGATACTAGGGATCAAACCCTATGTCATGGTTTCGTCACGGAAGATGCCATAGGTAGGCTTATCGAGAGGGGTCGAAGGACGCCAGCGGGCTCCGGGAGCGGGATTAGGCACAAGCAGTGGCGGACACACGATGTACCCAGGTTCGGGGCCCTCCGTGGGAGGTAATACCCCTAGTCCTGCTCGGTCTAGTTGAGACAATGGTCGGGTTACAATGGCGCTCCTTGAGCTGTATGGACCGTGGAGGAAGAAGGAGCTAGCCTGCTCCTTCGCCTCTCTACGTGCGTGTGTCTGGAGTCGATGTGAAGGGAACTCAGAGAGCAGCCGATCGATCCCCTCCTGCATGGGGGGTGGCCCGGGGGTTTTTATAGGCCAACCCCCTGAGTTACAATACAAATAGAAGGTCAAAGGGGGCCCCAGCCGGCAGCCTCTCTGGCCGGCTACGGGGCCCGCTGGCCGTGGGGTCTTGTCGCCGGTAGGTCCCGTCGGCTGAAGGGTCCCGTCAGGAACCGACGAGGCCCGCGTGGCGGGCCCCAACGCCGGTCATGTCACGGCATGGGCCGCCCCTCATGACGTCGTCTTGCGGCGGCCGACCGGGGTCAACGCTATGGCCGGGCACCCTGTAGCCATGCCGGGGCAGGTAATGGAGTGGTTGGGGCGTGCCGGCACTATTGGAAGTTCGGTCACCATCCGCCAGGGTCAGAGGCCATGACGCCTTCGTTGTGGCCATATCGGCGCTGACCCCCGATGGGATGGGGGCCTTTGTTGCCACGCATGCCCTGACGATGGTATCCGATGCCCGGCCGGCTGGGGGGCCAGGCGGCAACGCCCACAGCCGGCCGGCACGTCGTAACCGGCGGGGCGTAGTGGGCGGGCCACTTCTGGCAGGGCGTAGCCGGACCGCAGGGGGAGGCAGCCCGCCCTTTGGTTGCGTTAGGAGGCTGGGGAAAGGGGGCGTGTGAGGCTACCCCGGGGTCATCCCCCCGTCAGTAGTCCATGAAGCCGGGGAGGACCCGCCGACGGGCCATGGCGGTCCTCGCCAGCTTGATGATCGTTCTTGCGCCGCAGGCTGCCTTGAGAGTCAGGCGAAGCCGGCAAGCGACGGCCGGCTCCGCAGCTGGCCGACGCTTCGCACGCTGCCCCGGATTCCCCACTGGGCAGAGGAGACGTGCCACGCGACGGAAAAGACCGGGCAGCGAGGCGGGGCCCTCCGCGACCACAGACTCAGCCCGCGCGTAGGGATCCTTTACGGCACGGGGCGGACGGTTGGCGTTCTCAAGCACCACGATGTCTGCCCCGCATGCCGCGAGAATCGCGGGGGTCGTGCGCAATGAATCCGGTCCCCACGATCACCAGCGCAGAGTTTAAATGTCGAGAGGGGGGAGGCAGAACGGCCCGTTCGCTCCCCCCTGCCGTCGCATTGCCTTCGTCGCCTCCCTCCCCTTGTCACAACAGAGAGAGAGAGAGAGACCAGAGCTCGAGGGCAGGCCGCGCCGCCATCCGCCGCCGAAGAGAGCCCGGGCCGTCGCCGAGCACCCGTGCCCGACGTCGCGACCGCACGCCCCCTCGGCCACCATGGCGGGCAAGGGCGCCTGTGACGGCAGCGACGTGGATGAGACCTTCATTGAGCACCTCCGCCACCGCCGCAAGCTCCCGGCGGAGGAGCACTTGGTGGCACGCCCAGCCGGGCCGGAGAACTCCCTGGCCCCATGGGAGGGCGAGGTGGTTGTCTTTGCCCACCACTTCCTCCGTGGGCTCGGCCTGCCGGCGAGCGCCTTCTTCCACCGCTTCCTGACGCGGTTTGGCCTGCAGCCGCACCACCTCGCCCCCAACGCCATCCTGCAGCTGGCAGTGTTCGTCACCCTTTGCAAAGGGTACTTGGGGGTTGCGCCGAGGCTTGACCTCTGGTGCCGGTTCTTCTTCCTCAAGCGGCACATGGCGAAGGATCCGGCGACTAAGCATATGGTGATGACCGCCTGCACAGGCGCCCTGATCCATATCCGCAAGGGGACCGGCTTCCCGAAACTCCCGCTGCTCGAGTCGGTGAAGCGCTGGCAATGGGGGGTTCTTCTATGTGAAGAACGCAAAGCCGGAGGAGGACTACATCAACCTCCCCGACTTCTCCAACCATCCGCTGACCGCGATGCTGAACTGGCGAGCGGCCACGTCTCCGGCGCCGAGACGGCGGACCGGCTCTACGAGCGCCTGCTCGCGATGACCGGGTCGGAGGGGCTAAAGGCCAAAGACCTGCTGGCCACGATGGAGGCGTGCCGGGTGTAGCCGCTGCAGTGCCGGCCGCACCTCATCTGCTAGGTGGGGGGACGCCATGAACCCTGCCGGCTCTCCCCCAAGGAGGTGAAGTCGGCCTATGTGGCGAGGAGGGTGAACGCTATCTCGACGGCGAAGATGGCGAAGGGAGAATGGCAATGGGGGAAAACCCCGTACAGCCGGAGCCGCCCGGCACCGCGGGTAAGTGTCAAGCCGGCACCTCCCCTCCATCTTCTTTTAGAGGCAGTACCCGTCCCCCTAGTCTGACAGCGTGCCGCCTGGCCCGCCCACGGCTCTTCCCGTTGCTGCAGAACTACGGGGAGCCGGCCCCCGACACGGCAGAGTCGGACCCCGAGGTCGAGGATGCCGACGACGTGGAGCCGGCTGACTCCGAGCGAGCCGGAGCGTCGGGAGCTGGCGACGCGGAGACGGAGACGGAGGGGGCCAAAGAGGCCGAATCGACGGGAGAGTCTCCTCCCCAGACGCGTGTTGCTGAGGCTCCGAAGAAGCCCGAGGCTTCAGAGGACGAGGTCACGGCGCCGCGGAGGCGCCAACCTCGAGCCGGCGGAGGCTCCAGTCGGGGAGGCCCGGTCGCGGACGACAAGGGGAAGAGGCCGACTGCCACCAAGCCAGTGCCCAAGCGCGCGGCGACCGCGCAGCCGAGCGGCAGCCGCGGAGGCGGAGGCAAGAAGCAGAAGGTCGCCCAGGCGGGACCCACGAGGAGGGCGGTCCCCGTTGTCGCCGGGTAAGTCCGTCTTCTCCTCCACCTTGGTCCATCCTGCCTTCCCCCTAGTCTCTTACTTCGTCGTGACCAGGGAGGCGCACGCCCTGAGGAGGACCCCAGGTGGCGGGACGGAGAGGGCGGTGCCACCGACGGCTGCCGAGGAGAGAGAGCGCCAGGCGTGGCTTGACTTCAAGGCGGCCGAGCGGGAGAGGCGCGTCCAGGAGCTCCGCCCCTGGGAGGAAGCGGCGAAGAGGTGAGGGGGAGCCAGCAGGGAATCCATTGGCGGAACGTGGGAGCCGTTTCCCCTCCTCCGAGGAACCGGCGGGGAGGCCGCGGGCGGAGCATGTGAGCCTTTCCCCCGCGGCCGGGAGAAGAGGTCGAAGGGCCACCACGGCTCCGGGCGAAGGGCGGAGGCGAGCGCGAAGGCCGCAGAGGACGAGGCGGGGATGGGCCGCGATGCCGCCCAGCCGGTGGCGGGCGACGTGCCACCAGGGGCGAAGGTATTGGCCCCGGAGGTGCCGGTACCGGACGTGCCGGCTTCGGAGGCGCCGGTTCCTGAGGTGCCTGCACTTAAGGCGAGTCAGCCCTGAGCTGCCGGAGGCGTAGTGCCGGAGGTGGGAGCCGCGACGGCCGGGGAAACAGCCGCCGCAAGCGCGTCGACGGTGCCCCCCGGCGCGGCGGCGACAGGAGGGGCCGGGCCCATCGAGGTCTCCAACAAGGGAGGACCCGCAGACGGAGGCCGGCCGCAGCAGACCTGGGCGGCGGCCGGAAGTCCGGCCCCTGGCGGACCGTCGAGCGCCCTCGGGGCGGCGGTGGCCGCCGTTGTCGAAGCGTTTGCCACTTGCCGCGCCCAGGTGACGCAAGACGCTCGGGCCGCCAACGAGTGGCTGGATAGCTTGGAGCAGGCGGTCGCGGTGAGTTTCTTCTTTCCTTCTTCTCTTGATTTGTGTTTTTCCGTCTTTCCCAGTCGGGACGCGCCAGCGCACCCACTGGGTGTAGCCTCCGAGGCTTGAGCCGGCTGGAGCGCAGGCGGGTCGAGCCTAGAGCTGTTATTGTTTTGCAGGCAGCGCACGACCGCCGGGTGGCCGCATACAACACCCTGCTGGGGTTGTACCGAGGTGCTGAGAACCGTCTCGCCGTCGTGTCCGCGGACTTGCGAGGTATGTGCTCTTGCGATCTTAGCGTTTTGCGATCTTCCAGTGGGAGCGCACAAGCGCACCCAGTGGGTGTAGCCCCCGGGAATCAGGCCGGCTGCCCCGGAGGCGGGCTGAATCCTTTCTTGCAACATTGGCTTCTCATGTAGCTACCCATGCCGAGACGGTCTGCCTCCGACGCCAGGTGGTGCTCCTTCACGAGGAGCGGGAGCTCCTGACGACAGAGCGTGACCGGCTTCATGGGGAGGCGGACCAGGTGAAGGCGGAGCGGGAGGGCTGCGAGGCGGCCCACCGTCAAGCGTTGGCGGACCAAGAGGCGGCCCTTTGTCGGGAGGCATAGGAGCGGGAGAAGGTGCTCTGCGAGAAGCTGGAGGCCGAGGACGCGCAGGTGGCCCAGGATGAGCACGAGCGCCGACGCCAGGAGTGGTCAGCCAGGGAGGTGCAGCTGCAGGAGCAAGGGCACAAGGTGGATCAGATGCTGCATAGTAAGTTTCCATTGCCTTGTTCTTCTTGCGCCTTCCTTCTGGGTTTTCTGGTTTGCCTCCCCGCTCATCCCGGTACACCCAGTGGGTGCGCTTGGGCCCCCCGTTGCATTCATAAGCCCAAAAGAGGGAGGATACATACAATGGTTTTCAGCAATAGAATGGACGGAGGAGCGCCGCGTTCCACGGGCGCTCCGTCTCTTTCCGGAGGTGTCTCTCTTGCGCTTCTGCGGCTTCTGGGCGTGAACCGGTCGTGCAGCCGGCCGTTGCCCTGAGCCGGGGCCGGGTCTGCCTGGCCCGGATCGGGAGCCGGATCCGAGCCGAGGCTGGCGCCGGAGAGCAGGCTGGCTACGCGGGGGGATCCGGGAGGCCGTCCCCCTGGGCCAATCGCTTTGAGAAGCTACACTGCCGGAGCGTGTGCGTGGCCGACTTGGCACCGGAGTGGTTTTTGCAGGGAAGGTCAAGCATTTGCTCGAAAGTCAGCTTGGGCTGCCAGGCGGCCTTGCAGGTTCGTTGGCGCTAACCGGAGGCCTGGCCAGCCGGCTGCTCCTCCTCGATGGAGGCGACCTACCGGCTCCCGTAGCGAGAGTTGGGCTGGTCGTTCTTGCGCTTGCCGTTCTGCTGCTGCCGGTTGTCAGCCGCCACACGCGGCGTGGCGCGGGGCGTAACCAGCTTGGCCGGTGCCTTAGCCTTCATCCTCATCGAGGAATCGACCGTGGTGTATTTGTCCTCTTTGGACATCAGGTCCGCCAGGGAGGTTGGCTTGGAGCACAAAAGCTTATGCTTGAGGGGGGGTGCCGTCATAGCAGCCTTCGATGAAGTACTGGATGGCTTGTACCTCGTGTACTCCTTCGCAGGAGTTGCGGAGCTCGGTCCAGCGCGTGAGGTAGTCACGGAGGGGCTCTTCCGGCCCCTGGATGCACATGGCGAGCTCGTGGGGCCGGCCAGGCCGTTTGTAGGTGCCAGTGAAGTTGCGGACGAAGGCCTCCTCGAAGTCCGTCTAGGTGTTGATGCTGCCGGCAGCCAGGCTGATCAGCCAGGTGCAGGCCGAGCCGATCAGTATGAGCGGGGTGTAGCGGACGACTACGCGCTTGTTCCCCCTGGCGATGCCGACGGCGGTGGTGTAGTCGATCATCCAGTCCTCCGGCTTGGCGGCCCCGATATACTTCGGGGTCGTGGGGGAGCATGAAACCGGGAGGAAAGGGCTCATTGCGGATCCGCGGACCGAAGCAGGCCGGGCCAATCAAGCCCTCCTCCTCGAGGAGAGCCGACTGCGCCAGCCGGTCAAGACGGAGCCGAGCGTCGTTGTCGCTGTGGGGGCCGCGGGGCCTGAGCCGGGCGGCGAGCTTGGGGCGGACGACCGGCGGGATGGACCGCGCCGGTTCCTACCACGGAGGCGGAGTGTGCTCGCGGGTGCGCCGGCTGCTGCCAGCCGGATTGTTGCTACGCCGACTATTCACAGCCGGCTGCTCGTTTCCGCGTGACAGGGGGCGCTGAGCGTTGCTCCCCCGGGCGTTCCGGCCGAAGGATGAGGGGTGCTGGAGTGCGGAGCCGGCCGGCGGTCAGCAGCCCCAGTGTCCTCGCCCTCGGGACGGGGAAATTCGGAGATGACCCCATCGGGGGTGAGGACGACCTATTGCGTGTTGGCAGTGTCGATGAGGTCCTTGATGTGCCGCTCGCGTGCAGCCCGCTCCTTGCCGTCCAAGGTTGCCAAATCCTCGTAGGCAACCTCGGTGGTGCGCAGGTTGGCCGCGGGGGTGTTGTAGATGGGGAAGCGGCCGCCGAGGATTTCTGCAACCACGTGGCCACGTTCTCTCATAGCTCCACGCCGGCTGGGCTCGGGGCCAGCCGGGGTGAGACCGTACGCGGAGTTGTATTCCTGCTGTGCGGCCTCCATCCGGTGCGGCTCGACAACGAGGGCACTGGCGTCTTCGAACAGCAGGTGACGGGCCGCCTCCAGCTCGGCTCTGGCGGTGGCCGGGTCCGCCGTTGTAGCGATGGGAGTGCCCAGACCCCGGAGGGTGGCGGCGAGTGGGTTGGAGCTGCCGGCACGGGCGGCGGCTGCGTCGGCCTCGGCCGCCTGCACACGGCCCGAAGTGGTGGAGGAGACGGTGACCATCACTCCCACACGGGTGTGGGGGCCGATGGCCTCGCCCGTGGCGAGCGTGCCCACGGACGAGGGAGGGTCGATGCAGTCGAACACCCAACTAGGGTACTCGTCGGCCTCTGGTTCTTCGGCGAGGCTCAGCTTGCTGAACCACCCGGCGAGCGCGGCGACGTCGAGCGCAAGGTCGCGGCTGGGGCACTCGTCAGGTATGCCGGCCGCGCCTCCCGCAAGGCCCGCCGGAGCAAGCTCCCCGAGCACGCGGTTCTGCCCGTACGCGAGGCGGTCATGGGAGGTGGTGAAGGGTCCCGCCCGGAGCGTGACTCCGGCCGGCGCTAGGGACGGCCCCAAGGTGGGCGCCAACTGTCGTGGTTTCGTCATGGCAGATGCCATAGGTAGGCTTATCGAGAGGGGTCGAAGGACGCCCGTGGGCTCCGGGAGCGGGATTAGGCGCAAGCGGTGGCGGACACACGATGTACCCAGGTTTGGGGCCCTCCGTGGGAGGTAATACCCCTAGTCCTGCTCGGTCTAGTTGAGACAATGGTCGGGTTACAATGGCGCTCCTTGAGCTGTATGGACCATGGAGGAAGAAGGAGCTAGCCAACTCCTTTGCCTCCCTACGTGCGTGTGTGTGGAGTGGATGTGGAGGGAACTCAGAGAGCAGCCGATCGATCCCCTCCTGCATGGGGGTGGCTCGGGGGGTTTTATAGGCCAACCCCCGGGTTACAATACAAATAGAAGGTCAAAGGGGCCCCCAGCCGGTAGCCTCTCTGGCCGGCTACGGGGCCTGCCGGCCATGGGGTCTTGTTGCTGATAGGTCCTACCGGTTGAAGGGGCCCATCAGGAACCGACGGAGCCCGTGTGGCGGGCCCCGACGCCGGTCACGTCTCGGCACGGGCCGCTCCTCGTGGCGTCGTCTTGCGGCGGCCGGCCAGCCTGTAGCCATGCCGGGGCAAGTAACAGAGTGGTTGGGGCGTGCCGGCACTATTGGAAGCTCGGTCACCATCCGCCAGCGTCAGAGGCCCTAACGCCTTTGCTGTGGCCATATCGGCGCTAACCTCCGATGGGATGGGGGCCATTGTGGCCACGCATGCCCTGACGACGGTATCCGATGCCCGACCAGCTGGTGGGCCAGGCGGCAATGCCCCCAGCCGGCTGACACGTCGTAACCGGTGGGGCATAGTGGGCGGGCCGCTACTGGCAGGGCATAGCCGGACCACAGGGGGAGGCGGCCCGCCCTTTGGTTGCGTTAGGAGGCTGGGGAAAGGGGGTGCGTGAGGCTACCCCGGGGTCATCCCCCCGTCACCCTAACAAAACTTACTCGATTACATGATAAATCTCATCCAACCCATCACCGTCCAACAAGCCTACAATGGGATTACTGATGAAAGGCGGAGAGCATCATGGAATTGGTGATGAAGCATGGTTGGTGATGATGATGGCATCGATTTCCCCTCTCCGGAGCCCGAAACGGACTCCAGATCTGGCCTCCCGAGGAAGAACAGGAGGTGGTGGCGGCTCTGTCGTGGTTTTATCACGGCAGATGTCTGGGTGAACGGACTTAGGTTCGGGGCGAGACACAACTACGTGGTGGCTTGAAGGGGTTGATCAGAATCAGGAAGACACGGAGTTTTACCCAGGTTCGGCCCCTCCGATGGAGGTAAAAGCCTACGTCCTGCTTGTTTGGTATTGATGATGATGAAGATCTCTCGGTTACAAGGGTGCTAATTGCTACCTCTAATCACGAGAGCCTCTAATCTCTTGTGTTGTCTAAACTTGTAGACTTGTGTCTCTTGAGAACTTGTCCCTCTAGGGGTGCTCTACCCCTCCTTATATAAGTGGAGAGGGTAGGTTTACAAATAGAGTCTTACTAAGAGTAGGATTAGGACTAGTCTCTCACGAATCCTACTCCGGGTCTTATTTCCTTTAATGGAATCCTTCTCTCTTGTGGGCCTTCTCGTGTGGGCCTTATTTTGTGAGCCGCCTGGCGCCGGCTCACCCGTCGGGTCTTGGGCTTGGTCATCCTGTGACTCGCCTGCCGGGTCTTAAATAAGAATGTCATGCCTTGGGCCGGGTCTCTTGTGAGTCACCAGGCCGGGTCATACCATGGGGTATATCCCCGTCATTAGCCCCCAAGTTAGCTTGAATTTATTCATGGAAAGCTCCTGAAATAAGAGTAACAAATATGTTAAGCGGCTGGCTTGCTCCTTTGGCCGGATTATAAAATGGCTTTTCAGAAATCCGGGTCTTTTCTCCATATGAATGAGTCGTCTTGATAATCATCTTGCTTGTCAATGTCTTTTGAAAAATATTGAGAATAGAACACCCATATGCCATTGAGTCGGCTTCCAATACTTTTGGCGGGTCATCTTCGCCGGGTCATAATCATTGATGATGCCGGGTCATTATCGTTGGTGACTCCGGGTTAAATAACTAGAATCCTGCTGACTTGATAAATATTGGGATGAAAATCCATCTGATGTAAAACCGGACTTCCATTGTTGTGTAGGAGGGCGGTTTATATAAACTCTGGCGGGTTATGATCTTTTGATAACACCGGGTCATAAGTGTTGGTGATGCCGGGTCTAACAACTGAACTCCATATTTAATATCTTGAAAATTCTCCTCAAAGTTTTTGATATGTCCATATTACCTGTAGCCCCCAAGCTCCAAGATTATCCATGATAACTTGGTGCGTTGCAAATAACATTTTGGACTGTGTAGCCCCCAAGTGCTGGGTTGTCCTACCTGCAGCAACATGGGAGTTATAATTGCTTTATATCTTATAATGCTTCGGCGGGTGTAGCCCCCAAGGGCCGGCTCATCAGAAAGCTTCGGCGGGTGTAGCCCCCAAGGGACGGCTCATCAGAATGTGATGTGCCGGGTCTTCAATTTGAACCTCATAATCTGTTTAAACGGCTAAATACTGTAGCCCCCAAGTGCCGGGTCGCATGCATGCGGCGACTTGTGATTTTTTAGAAAGTTTGATCTGAGTGATGTAGTCCCCAAGTGCCGGGTCAGTAAGAATTTACTGGGCTGGGACTTATAAAAATATAGAAAGGCCGGCTCATATTCTTTGAGAAAATATAGAAGGGCCGGGTCATCTCTTTGAGATAATAGGGTCTTGCTGACGATGTAATAATTTTGAAAGCCGGCTTGCATTAGCCCCCAAGTGCCGTGGTGCATGCTTGCAGCGACATGGGACTTTGCATATTTGATATAAAACTGGACTTGAATACTGTGGCCCCCAAGTGTCGGGTCGTCAGCCTACGGCGACTCAGGACTATGTGAGAATAATATGACTCACCACAATTTGTTGATTGAATCTTTGACCGTGGTTGTAATATAACCCGGAATGAATATCCTGGAATAATTCCTTTGTCTTTGACATGAAATTCCTTCTCGTGGTTGCAATGCAACCCGGTAAATATAAGTTTGAGAAATCCATGAGTGTTGTAGGTTACTACAGAGCACAATTAAAGAAATCCGAGAACTGGCCAATTAGATGACACGACATTATATCTTGACAAATAATAATTTCTCCGAGCTGGTTTGAAAAAACCCCAACTGGTTATGATAACCATGAAGATCCAGCCATGTTTGGCTATTAAAAGATCCATTTGCTCTTGCCAAACACTTAATGGCGGCTCATCTTAAGAGATAATACCTGCAAAAAAGACAGAATATATTTTGCATTGTTGTGAGGGCGGCTTGAAGAAGCTCAACCCGGAGATGTTCATACCTTTCATAACATTGCTCCTTTCTCATAATCTTGTTCTGATCCAATTTGATAAGCCGGCATGTTATCTGGATGTGGGAAGCTCCCTTGAATAATCCACGGCTGACAAGTCAGCCGGTATGGCATAAAGCCGGCTGTATGAAGGGTAATGTAAGCTATACCCGAAGGTAAGAAGCCTCCTTTTAACAGCAAATTTTGTACCTTTGTATGCGAACACCGGTTGTCGATGGGCGATGTAAGCTATATCTTAAGGCAAGAAGCCTCCATTGACAACCGCGGCTAATAATTAGCGTGAGACGACATAAAGCCGACTGTTTGACAGGAGAAGTAAGCTATACCCAAAGGCAAGAAGCCTCTTTCAACAGCTACAGTTGATAAGCAACTGAGTTTTGGCGTAAACGCCGGTTGTTAGGGTGAGATAAGTGAACCCGTCGGTAAGAAGCCCCCTTCAACAACCGCGGTTAATAAGTAACCAGAAGTGGCATAAAGCCGGCCATTAGGGTGAGATAAGCGATACCCGTCGATAAGAAGCCCCCTTCGATGGCCGCAGTTGATAAGCAACTGGAATTTGGTGTACACGCTGTTGTCTTAGGATACTGTAAGCTATACCAAAGGTAAGAAGCCTCCATCAACAACAACGCTTAATGTAACCAAACTATGATTCGATGCTTGAATTCATACCAGTTCAGGGTCTCTAGGCGAGATTGGCCATCAATTTCTTGAACCGGCTCAGGGTCTCTAACCGAGATTGGCCGTCAATTTTTTGAACCGGCTTAGGGTCTCTAAGGGAGATTGGCCGTCAATTTCTTGAACCGGCTCAGGGTCTCTAAGCGAGATTGGCCGTCAATTTCTTGAACCGGCTCAGGGTCTCTAAGCGAGATTGGCCGTCAATTTCTTGAACCGGCTCACGGTCTCTAGGCGAGATTGACTGGTAAGAGTTCAGCAGGTCACCTCAATCTTAGCCGGTTCAGGGTCTCTAAGCGAGATTGGCCGTCAATTTCTTTGAAACGACTCAGGGTCTCTAGGCGAGATTAATCGGTAAGGCAGGCGGGTCACATAGCGGAGCAACATCAATTTTGTAAGCCGCCATCTTGTATGAAGAAACGACAGAAGCTCCAAATGTCTTTATGATGACCCATTGATCCGGGCACCCATGTTTGAATGGTGCATCACGGCGGTCCGTACTATTGGGCAATCTTTTAATCATCCGCCAATAATGTAGTAGCCCCCAGGATTGGGTTTTTCTCTTGCAAAGACCCGGGTTTTTTGTTGAAAACGACCAAATGTGTCTCGCCATGTCTGTAGCCCCCGAGTCTTAAGTTGACTCGAAGAGGCGGTTTGAGAATCTCCATTGAAAGTTGAGGTTGGCCGTGGCGGGTTATAGATGACCCCGCATGATTTGTTTCAATAATCCGGTCGAGGGTTCGTTTCGGCTGGTTATTGAAGTGAACCAAACTGTAGTGGTGGCGACTTGTGCGCTTGTCCGTCTGGCGGCTCGTATCAACGAGCACCGCACCGATATGTTGATGTAGATCACAATGTGGGTGGTGTCTTGCACGTGTCCGTTGGGCGGCTCATATAGGCGAGCACTGCACCGATATGTTGATGTAGACGTAGAAACCAATTGCAGCATTGTAAGCCGGCCCTGTTTGTGAAATATGCCACGACATTATAAGCCGGCACGGATGATGAGAGACGGTCATGGCATTTGTAAGCCGGTGTGGATGGCAAGAGTCGGCCTCGGCGTTGTAAGCCTGTGCGATTGCGAGATACGGTCGCCGCATTGTAAGCCGGCGCAGTGGCAAGAGACGGTCGCGACATTGTAAGCCGGCGCAGTGGCAAGAGACGGTCGTGGTATTGTAAGCCGGTGCAATGGCGAGGGAGTCCCGTGACACGCACCACCACCTTTGGCACGCCTCCATCATCGTGGTATAGTGCCCGTTTGGCAATGACTAATTGTCCTGTGTCAAAAACATTACAAAGACGAAGTAATTATTCTTCGACAGAATCAAAAAAGTATAGATAAAATAAATTGGGTGGATAACACCTGTTTCATCTCGACGATGAGCTGAGTCATCTCGTAATTTCAACAACGATTGAACCACTCTCGAAACAGCAACGGAGGTGGCAACTCGGCCACGACGGCTTGGAGACGACGCTGGACCGGGGCGGTTCGGTAGTGATGGCGTTTTCATCAAAAGAAGTCCAGCGGGGCGACTTGAAACGCGATCACACCAGGGTCAGAGCAAAGTGGTTCGAAACGGACCCTTCCGGGTGATTTTTTTAGCCCTGACTTCTATCCTTTCCCTTATCCGCACGACCTGGTGAGGTAAAGCAACGGCAGCCGGCACAAATCGAGCCACGTGGGCGGGAGCGGGTCCATTGGGCGAGGCCGGGAGGTGCCATGGCGCAGCGGGCGTGGTGAGGAAGATGGCGTCCCCAATGACGGAGCCCCTGGCGGCGGCGACGAGGCTGCGACGGCTGGGGCGCGCGTTTTGGGTTGGGACAGCTCGGCGGTGAGTGGCGTAGAAGGCAGGCGAGGCCTCGCCGGTGTGGCTCATGCGGCGCGGTTATGACCGGGCAGGCCGGCGTGAAGAAGCGGCAGAGGAGGACAACGACGGGTCATGGTCGGCGGCTCGCGAGGCGTGCGACGGTGCGAAGTCGACTCCGTCTCCAGCGGAGGCGACGTGAGGCCGACGGCTTGTGGCCACGGCGAGGGCGGCTCGTTTGGGCGGTGACCCGGTGTTGGCAGAGCCCGGCGGTTCAGCTGGATGATGCAAAGGCACTGCCATGGCGTGGGCGGCTCAGCGCGAGCCCGGCTCGGACACGGCAGCAGCGGCAGACAAGGTGGAGCTATGGTGGAGGGTCCGCTCGGGCGAAGTGCAAAATCGACCGGGGCGGCTCGCGAGGCTGTAGACGAGGTAGAGCTCACATCGACGGAACCGGTAGGCTCGCGTTGGGTGGCTCATGGCGCAGGCGGCGGCTTTCGGCACCAGCGGTCGCTCGCAGCAGTGGCAAGGCGGCAGAGCAAAGCCGGTGGAAGGGGCGCAGCAGCAGCCGATGCGGGGTCCTTGGCGCGCAAGCAGAGGCACAGACGGCGACTTGGATGCGAGGCCCGTGACCGCCAGACGAAAGCGAGCCGGAGCCAGCAAGGCGCACGCGCGGTCGAGGTCGCGGCGGAGTCCGGGGTCGAGCGAGACCTCGATGGCAGCCTGACTCGGACCGTGACCTGCTCTCCCCCTTTTCTGTTTCTCTTTTCCTTGATCATCCGTGCAAGTAGCAACGCCTTAAATATTTTGACCAGGACTGTCTTTTCATCAGATGACGTTGTAGTAGTACTAGTTGGTGTAATCAACGTGGCAAATAGCTTCTGGTTTCCTCCCGTAGATGAGTAGTACTAGGAGCAATGATCAGTAAAGTTCTTCATGACTCTTTGACCGTCTCGGGACATGAGGCCCTTATGTGGACCAAAAAATTGATTCAGCAGCTAGAGACGGTCAGGCAAATCTGCTTTTTTTATCTATCTCGGTAGAATACTAATGTATGTTTGTTGTACTTGGTGACTTCGTAAGGCGGTCCAGCGGGAATCGAGCTATTTTGATGGATCGCGTGGTCATTGTGGCAGTGTATCCACACGCAATCCTGACTTTAGTTTTGATCCAGTACGGTAAACGTTGTTCCGGCTGTTTGTCGATGACATGATCCTTCTGCGGCAGCTCTTCTTGATCCGGCACATCGTGAGTTTCTCAATCCCTGGAAAGATCCCTTCAAGAACACACTATCACTGTGTGCGCCGCCCCACAGTGGGCACCAACTGTCGTGGTTTCTCAATCCCATACAAGGGTGCTAATTGCTACCTCTAATCACGAGAGCCCCTAATCTCTTGTGTTGTCTAAACTTGTAGACTTGTGTCTCTTGAGAACTTGTCCCTCTAGGGATGCTCTACCCCTCCTTATATAAGTGGATAGGGTAGGTTTACAAATAGAGTCCTACTAAGAGTAGGATTAGGACTAGTCTCTCATGAATCCTACTCCGGGTCTTATTTCCTTTAATGGAATCCTTCTCTCTTGTGGGCCTTCTCCTGTGGGCCTTCTTTTGTGAGCCGCCTGGCATCGGCTCACCCGCCGGGTCATGGGCTTGGTCATCATGTGTCTCGCTTGCCGGGTCTTAAATAAGAATGTCATGCCTTCGGCCGGGTCTCTTGTGAGTCGCCAGGCCGGGTCATACGTATCGTGAAACGTGATGAACTCTTCTCCCTGATTTTTCTCTCCATGAATAGGAATATATAGAGTTGGAATTGAGGTCAGCGAAGCCACAAGGGGCCCACAAGCTTGCCAGGTGCGGCCAGGGGGGTGGCTGCGCCTGGTGGGCTTGTCACCTATGGGTGGCCCCCCTCTGGTTGATTCTTTCGCTAGTATTTTTTTAATCCAAAAATAATCTCCGTAAATTTTTAGGTCAATTCGAGAACTTTTATTTCTGCACAAAAATAACACCAAGGCAATTCTGCTGAAAACAACGCCAGTCCGGGTTAGTTCCATTCAAATCATGCAAATTAGAGTCCAAAACAAGGGCAAAAGAGTTTGGAAAAGTGGATACGATGGAGATGTATCAACTCCCCCAAGCTTAACCCATTGCTTGTCCTCAAGCAATTCCGTTGATAAACTAAAAGTGATAAAGAAAAACTTTTACAAACTCTGTTTGATCTTGTTGTTGTAAATATGTCTAACTGATGTTCATATTTATAGCAAAGATTATAGACTAACCACATTCACAATAACATTTAGGTCTCACATTTACTCATATCAATGGCATAACCAACTGGCGAGCAATAATAATAACTCTCGGATGACAACACTTTTATCAAAACAATCATGATACAATATGATATAATGGTATCTCACTAGCCCTTTCCGAGACCACAAAACATAAATGCAGAGCACCTCAAAAGAACAAGGACTGACTAGACATTGTAATTCATGGTAAAAGAGATCCAGTCACACTCATACTCAATATCTATTAATAGCAAAGCATAAAAATGAAGGTGGTGCTCTCTAACTGGTGCTTTTTATAAGAAGATGACGACTCAGCAATAAAGTAAATAGATAGGCCCTTCGCAAAGGGAAGCATTGATTTGCAGAGGTGCCAGAGCTCAAGCTTTTAAAACATGGATGAATAAAAAATTTGAGCGGTATGCTTTCATTGTCATAATAACGACCAAGAGATTTCACCATCTTCCATGCTAGATACAGTATAGGCGGTTCCCAAATAGAATGATAAAGTTTTTACTCCCCTTCCACCAATCAAACACACTCCACGGTTAGCCGAATCCACGGGTACCGTCCATACAAACATAGTCCCAGGGGAGTTTTGTTTAATTATATTTTGATTTTATTTTGAGCATGGAACTGGGCATCCCGATTATCAGCCACTTTCTCATGAATCATAGTGAATCAACACATATCGTGAGAATAACCCACCTAGCATGGAAGACACTGACAGCCCCGAGTCGCCACATGCGCGATTCGGGCATGCAAAAGAAATGATTATTTGAAGGTTTAGAGTTTGGCACATGCAAATTTACTTGGAACGACAGGTGAATACCGCATATAGGTAGGTATGGTGGACTCAGATGGAACAACTTTTGGTTTAAGGAAATGGATGCACAAGCAGTATTCCCGCTTAGTACAAGTGAAGTCTAGTGTCATCATTTTCTCATGACCGATGCCATGGGTAGGCTTATCGAAGGTGGTTGGAGCCGGAGGACGCCGACGGGCTCCGGGTGCGAGATTAGGCACAAGCGGTGGTGACACAGGATGTACCCAGGTTCAGGGCCCTCTGTGGGAGGTAATACCCCTAGTCCTGCTTGGTCTAGTTGATAGATGGGTATGGTTACAAGGTTGCTCCTGGAGATGTCGTCTAGAGGCTGAAGAGGGAGCAGCCAGCTCACCTTCCTTCGCTACGTGGGTGAATGTGTGGGAAGTGTCCCATGGATGCATGTGCGTGAATCTGTCCTCCCTGTTGCATGGGGAGCTTGGGGGGTTTTATAGGCCAACCCCCCGTCTTACAATATCCTTAAGGTACATAGTAGGGGGGACCGGCTGGCAGCCTCTCCGGCTGGCCAGGGGCCCCCGCCTCTTGAGCCGTCTCATCGTCCATAGGGTCCATCGGGTGTGCGGTCCCCTCGCCAGCTATGGCCCGCCAGCCGGCTCCACGATTGGCTCGCGCCCACCTACCACGGCACAGACTGCCGTGGGGGTCTCATCTTGTCGTCGTACCCGTGTGCAGAGGGATGGGATGGGAGCTTGTCCGTCCAGGGGTCAATGGAGGAGACGGTCCAAAGGCAGCCGGTCATGCCCAGCCAGCCGGGGCCGAGCCGACTCCTTGGACAGCCGGCCTTGAGCCAGCCGGCAACGTGCCTGCCGGCCGCGCACCAGCCGTCCAGGAAGCAGCTGACTATGTGTTTTTTCTTGAAGCGAGGGAGAGAACCCCGTTGCTTTGGCCTACCCAAGGGTAATAAACCCATCAGTAGTCCCCGAAGCCAGCGGGGGCCTGCGTCCGCCAAACGGAGGGGAGCCGGCGACTTCCCCCCCCCCGCGGTGTCCGCCTCCGACACGAAGCTGAACAGCCAGCCGGGTCGACGGCCGCCTCGATGCCTCGCGTTCCAAGGCGTCGCTTCGGGACCCACGGCTCCGTCATCAGAGAGGCCACCATAGCGGAGCTCCGCCATGCTCGCATGTTGCCGTCGGAGGAGCGCGTGATCACTCGTGCACCGGGCGACAAAGTGGTGCCCGAGCCATAGGCAGGGGAGTTCGTCGTCTTCTCGTGCCATTTCTCTCGTGCTTCGGGCTGCCGGTTAGCCTCTTCTTCCGCCTTACGCTGGAAACGTTCGACCTCCAGCCGCACCACCTCGGCCCCAATGCCATCCTTTACATTGCGAGCTTCGTGACGCTGTGCCAGGGATACTTGGGGATGCTCCCCTACGTGGATTTCTTCAAGGTGTTGTTTTACCTCAAGGCATTGAAAAGCGCCAAGGAGCCATATGCCTGTGGGGCGCGACGGTCTGCTATCGCGGTTCTTGCTTCCCGCACTTCAACCTCATCGACTTCATCAAGGGCTGGCACTGGACGTTCTTCTACGTGAAGAACGCCGACCCGTTGCGGGATTACATCCGGCTGCCCGCATACGTCAACGGCCCATCCTCTAGAGTGAACTAGTCGGGGACTGCTCCATGTGTTACCGTACTTGAAGAGCTCGGCCGGCTCGTGGAGATGAGGAGCAGGGAAGGGTTGGTCGCCTCCAATCTGGTGGCTGCCTTCATCGCGCGCTGGGTGATGCCTCTCTAGCTGAGGCCGCACTGGATCTGCGACATGTTCAGCTGCTGGGACCCCTACCGGCCGACGACCATCAACCTGACGCTGGCACAGATGGCGAAGCGAGTGAACACCATTATGACCTTCCACCTGGCGCCATCGATGTGGACCTTCGGCAAGGAGCTGTACTACCGGCACCACCGGGCACCCCTGGTACGTTCCGTCAAGGCACTTTTCTCTTCCGAACCCTTCCAACCGGCTCCCGATCTTACTTTCTGTGCTGACCGTAGTTGTTCATGTGACTGAACACGCTGGATGGCCCGCACCCCCAGATCTTCGAGGCGAAGTGTGCCCAATCCGACTCCGAGGACTACGAGCAGGGAGGCGCGCCCGAAGAGGGGGTCGACTCCTCAGGGGAGGCCGAGGCAGCAGCCGACCCGGAAGCTGGAGGGCCCAACGCAGTCGGTGAGTTTCCCCTCGGCCCCATGATCAGGGATTGGATTGATGACAATGATGACGATGATGATGATGATGTTCGGATCCTGAACGTGCCTGCCCCCACAGTTCGATAGGGCCCGCGCGGGCGGAGCGAGGAGCAGCAGGTGCGTGCCTCGACGGTCAAGACCTCCAGCCGAGGGAAGAGGACGGCCCAGTAGGAGCCGGCTGCCAGCCACCGGCTCGCAAGTGGGTGAAGGCGGACGTGTCGAAGCCGCCGGCACGCACCAGGCGTGCTCTGCCCGTCGTCATTGGGTAATTGTTCTATTTCTTGCATGGGTCTCTCTCTAGGTCGTGTGCCGGCAGGCGTTTAAGTCCTTTCTGCCCCACGGGCCTCATCGAGATCCATGAGGCTGCCAGCCGGCTAGGCCGTGAGCACGCTACCATGCAGCACGAGGAGAAGAGGAGGCTCGTGAATCTGTGGGCCTCGAAGTCCAAAGTCCAAGGCGGGCCCTCACGCTTCGGGACCTCGAGCGGCGAGAGACGGAGGAGGTCAGCGGACCCCACGCAAGCCTCAGACTTGGCGGCAGAGTCAACTCACATGTCGAGGCCCCTGTCGAGCGAGCCGCGAGGGGTGGCCATGGAGCCGGCCGTGCCTCCGTCTATGAAGGAAGCAGCTCGGCCGGGGGCGGCTGCTACGGAGCCGGCTCAAGAGGAGACACGAGTGCAGGTGCCAGATGCGATGCCGCCCGCTCCAGAGCCGGCCCAGGTCGACGTGCCAGAGGCCTCGGTGGCTCCGGAGGTGACACCGAAGGTTCCGGTCATGGAGACGGAGATGCCAACCACCGCGATCGTTGCACCGAGCCGGCCAGAGGGGGAGGCGACATTGTCACTGAAGGAGGGACAGTCGGGAGCCGATTTCCGTGCCCTCGCCGTTCTCAATCCTCCCCTAGTGGCCGGTGTCGTGACGACCGCCGGTGCGGGTGGTGAGGAGAGCAGGTCCCGAGGTCCATGCTGGACGTGATCCGGGACTGGGAGGCGCTGGCGCGCGTCCCTGCATTTTAGGAGCTGGGCACCATCCTAGTGCGGTGCCGCGAGGAGCTGTCCCGATTCATGGAGGCGGCCGACAACACCCTGCAGCGCGCGGAGGTAGGACTCGCTTGTCTTCGTTAAATTTTACAGTGGGGGCGCGCGATCGCACCCACTGGGTGTAGCCCCCGAGATGCAGGCGGGATGACCAGCTGTGGGGCAGCCGGGCCGGATCTCTTCATGCATAATCTAACTTCGGCCTCCTGTGGCAGGCGGGGAACGCCCGATGGTAGGAGCTATTCGACGAGGCGGTCGCCATCCACAACCATGGCAAGCATGGCTTCTACCGGTTGGAGGAGAAGCTGACGACGGTCCGAGGTATGCTTGGTCTAGTGGGGGCATGTAGGCTCCGGGAGTCGAGCCGGCTGCTTGGCAGCTGGGTCGGGTCTGAAATGTTCTTACCGACGCCGTTTTTGGTTTGCACGGGAGCTGACCACCCTCTGGGGGGAGAAGGCCGAGGTGGTCTCCATGTGGGACCGGCTGACGCAGAGCGTCTAGGCGATCACCTTGGAAAGGGACCGGGTGGGCGCCCTGCTGGTGGACGGGCAGGCGGCCCAAGACCGCCTGAGAGCCGACGTGGTATGGGAGGTGGCGACCAAAAGCAGGCCGACGCCGCCCAACGGACCGCCGCCCTCCAAAGTGAGGTGACCCGCCTCGAGAAGACGCTCGAGGAGCGCAAGGCTTCCCTTGCCGAGGTGGAGGCGGCACTGGTGTCGGAGTGGGACTCATCGCTCCACTTCGCCATCGAGCTGGATGACTCCTTCCAACGTAAGTCTTAGTTTTTCCCTCTTTCAGCCGGGCTTTGTTCTTCTTACCTTTGAGTTTCCTTCTTCTTATTCTCCCCTCTCTTTTCCAGAATGCTTCCTGGAAACCCAGTGCCGCAATGAGCGCGCCGTCGAGGAACACCGGGAATATCTTCGGGGGCGCGGGCGTGACATCGAGGAGGACGCCGGTTGGGATATGGCGGAGCTTAGGCTAGCCATGAAGAACCAGATGATCCACCTCGAGCAGAGCGTGGAGCGGCTGAAGACAGCCGACAAGGAGGTGATCACCGCCCTGTGGCCGGGTTGTGGGGCTCCGGAGAGCCGCATGGCCTTATGGATGGAGAACTTCATGGCCCGACTCGAGGTCTGGAAGGCATCAGCAGCTCGAGTTGGCGCATAGATGGCGCTCCGGTTCGTCACGTCATGGAATCGTGGCGTTGACTTGGACCGCCTAGCCACCATGCGGGATGAGCTGGAGGAGGAGCGGGCGGCACGAGAGACCGCCCTAGTCCGCCGGGCCAACGAGCTTGCCTCGTATGTTGACCTAGACGAGCTCCTTCCGGCTCTCGGCAAGGATGGTGAGCCGGTCGCCGAGGATTCCTTCAGCAACCCCCAAGGTCCGAAGGATGAGGAGGTCGTCGATGAGAGTACCGACTCCAGCACAGACAACGGCGACGAGATGGCGGGAACTATGGAAGCTAACCCAAAGGTTGCAGCCTCTTCTGGACCGCATGTCGAGCCGGCTAGCGGCGGGCCTGCTAGCGACGCGCTGGTAGCCTGAGCCCCATGGCGTATTTACTCGTCTTTACTTTTGTTGCATGTTAGACTCATTTCCACCCACTGGGGGTGTATTGTAATGGATGTATGGTCGGTGACCTCTAGTATCTTTAACTTGTGCTCTAAATGCTGAATGTGTTTGCTAATCATGCATGCCGGCTCGTCCTTACCCGTTTCTTGCCCCCATAGTTTTGTTTGCTCGACCCCTTTTCCCCTTTGGTTTCGGCCCTGCCAGCCCGCCAGTTAGGAGCCGGTCTGTAGCTGGGTCAGGGCATCCGCCTCGAGGGAGACGGTTTTGAGCTTGGGAACTGCGAGAATCTTTTGGGTAAGTTGAGTGGCAGAGGTGAGGAGGTGGTCCAGCTAGACCTAGCCGGCAACCCCCTTGCGATCGATTTTTCGTGTGTGCTAAGTTTTGCTGCCCCGAGGCCCCGTCAGCCGGACAGCCGGGAGCCGGTCTGTAGCTTGGAGGGGTGGGAGGGCTTGTTTAGCACACACTACTTGGTCGTTTTTGGGGGAGGCAACCTAGGACCAGCTGGAGAGTCCCGGGGCCCGGGAGCCGGGTCCGGGAGATGGTGAGTGAGGAAAACCTTGGATGGAAACGAAAAGGGCGCCCCAAGAGCCGGCCTCAGGCACCCATTGCATTCATAAGCTCCGAAGAAGGAAAGATACATACATACACTGGTTTTTTAGTAGTAAGATGGGCGGAGGAGCGCCACATTCCACAGGCGCTCTGTCTTCTTGCCAGAGGCGTCTCTCTTGCGCTTCTGCGACTTCTAGGCGTCTATCAGGTAGTACGCGTTGTTGTGCAGTGCCTTGCTAACGATGAACGGGCCGTCCCATGGGGAGGACAACTTGTGCTAGCCGGCTGTTTGTTGGATCCGCCTAAGCACCAGATCCCCTGCGCGGAAGGAGAGTGGCCGGATCCGCTTGCTGTGGTTGTTGGGAAACGTTGCATGGGAAACAAAATTTTTCCTACGTACACGAAGATCTATCCATGGTGATGAGCATCTACGAGAGGGAGAGTGGATCTACATACCCTTGTAGATCGCTAAGCGGGAAGCGTTAAGAAACGCGGTTGGTGTAGTAGAACGTCTTCGCTATCCAAATCGCCGTGCGTCCCGCGATTCAATCACGATCTGTCCCGCGATCCAATCATGATCCGTCCCGCGATCCGATCACGATCCGTCCCACGAACTTGATCACGGTCCTTCCGATCTAGCACCGAACGGACGACACCTCTGCGTTCAGCACAAGTATAGAAAGAAGGAGTGGAGAGGAAGAAGAGTTCTCCGGCAGCCTAACGGTGCTCCGGCGATGGTGGTGGAGCAATTCCGGCAGAGCTTCGCCTAAGCACTGCGGAAAACCGGTCTAGAGGAGAAACTATGCACTAGAGGAACGGGTAGCACGTGGCTGAAAATTCTATGCCAAAACCGTAAAATCCTCTAGTATATATAGGAGGAGAGGAGGAGGAGTCTTGGCTGCCAAAAATCCAGCCCTTGGGTCAACCAATGTGGGGAGGAGAGGAGGACTCCTCCTCCAATCCTAGTAGGATTAGGATTCTCCTTTTTTTTTGGCTTTTCCCACCTTTTCCCCTTCGGGCTTTTTCTCCCAGCCGCATGGGCCTTGTGTGGGACTTCCACCAGCCCACAAAAGGCTGGTATTTACTCTCCCACAGCCCATGAATCCTCTTGGGTCGAAATACCCCTCCCGGTGGTCTCCCGGTACACTACCGGCACTCCCGGTACACTACCGATAAGCCCAGAACTTTTCCGGCGACCAAAACAGCACTTCCTATATATGAATCTTTACCTCCGGACCATTCCGGAGCTCCTCGTGACGTCCAGGATATCATCCGGGACTCCGAACAAACTTCGGTCACCACCATACATAACTCTATACTACCGAAATGTCACCAAACCTTAAGTGTGCAGACCCTGCGGGTTCGAGAACTATGTAGACATGACAGAGACACCTCTACGGTCAATAACCAATGGCGGGACCTGGATGTCAACATTGGTTCCTACATATTCTACGAAGATCTTTATCGTTTGAACCTCTATGTCAAGGATTCAGTTAATCCCGTATGATGTTCCCTTTGTTCTTCGGTATGTTACTTGCCCGAGATTCGATCGTTCGTATCTCCATACCTAGTTCAATCTCGTTACCAGCAAGTCTCTTTACTCGTTCCGTAATACAAGATCCCGCAACTAACAATTAGTCACATTGCTTGCAAGGCTCATTGTGATGTTGTATTACCGAGTGGGCCCTGAGATACCTCTCCGTCACACGGAGTAACAAATCCTAGTCTCGATCCATGCCAACTCAACAGACACCCTCGGAGACACCTGTAGAGCACCTTTATAGTTACCCAGTTACGTTGCAACGTTTGATACACACAAGGTACTTCTCCGATATGTGTGAGTTGCATGATCTCATGGTCATAGGAACATATACTTGACATGCAGAAAACAGTAGCAATAAACTGACACGATCATAAGCTACGTTTGTAGTTTGGGTCTTGTCCATCACATCATTCTGCTAATGATGTGATCCCGTTATCAAATGACATCTCATGTCCATGGCTAGGAAACCTTAACCATCTTTCAATCAACGAGCTATTTCACTAGAGGCATACTAGGGACATTGTTTTTGTCTACGTATCCACACATGTATCCATGTTTCCAATTAATACAATTATAGCATGGATAATAAATGATTATCATGAACAAGGAAATACAATAATAAACACTTTATTTATGGCCTCTAGGGCATATTTCCAATAGTCTCCCACTTGCACTAGAGTCAATAATCTAGTTCACATCACTATGTGATTTACATTGTAATGAATCGAACACCCATGCAGTTCTGGTGTTGATCATGTTTAGCCCTTGGAAGAGGTTTAATTAACGGGTCTGCAACATTCAGATCCGTGTGCACTTTGCAAATATTTATGTCTTTCTCCAAGATGTAATCGCGGATGGAGTTGAAGCGTCGCTTTATGAAACTGGTCCTCTTGTGAAACCTTGGTTCCTTGGCCAGAGCAATGGCACCAATGTTGTCATAGAACAGGTTCATTGGATTCAGTGCGCTGGGCACTACTCCAAGATCTGTCATGAACTGCTTCATCCAGACACCTTCCTTTGCCGCCTCCAGGCTGCGGTGTATTTTGCTTCGCACGTAGAATCAGGTACCACGCTTTTCTTGGAACTACACCGGCTTACCGCTCCCCCGTTAAGAATAAATACGTATCCGGTTTGCGACTTAGAGTCGTCCGTATCAGTGTCAAAGCTTGCATCGACGTAACCCCTTACGACGAGCTCTTCATCACCTCCATAAACAAGAAAATTTTCCTTAGTCCTTTTCAGGTACTTAAGGATATTCTTGACCGCTTGCCAGTGCTCCATTCCAGGATCACTTTGAAACCTTCCGGCCATACTTATGGCAAGGCTGACATCGGGTCTTGTGCACAGCATTGCATACATGATAGAGCCTATGGCTGAAGCATAGGGGATGACACTCATCTTTTCTCTATCTTCTGTAGTTACTGGGCATTGAGTCTTACTCAACTTCACACCTTGTAATACAGGCAAGAACCCCTTCTTGGACTGCTCCATTTTGAACTTCTTCAAAACTTTATCAAGGTATGTGCTCTGTGAAAGTGCTATTAAGCATCTCGATCTATCTCTATAGATCTTAATGCCTAATACGAAAGCAACTTCTTCTAGGTCCTTCATTGAAAAACTCTTGTTCAAATATTCCTTCATGCTTTCCAGCATTTCTATATTGTTTCCAACCAGTAATATGTCATCCACATATAATACTAGAAACGCTATAGAGCTCCCACTCACTTTCTTGTAAATACAAGCTTCTCCGTAAACTTGTATAAACTCAAACACTTTGATCACCTCATCAAAGCGCTTATTCCAACTCCGAGATGCTTGCACCAGTCCGTAAATGGATCGCTGGAGTTTGCAAACTTTGTCAGCATTCTCTGGATCGACAAAACCTTCGGGTTGCATCATATACAACTCTTCCTCAAGGAAACCGTTGAGGAACGCTGTTTTTACATCCATCTGCCAAATTTCATAGTCGAAATAGGCAGCTATTGCTAACATGATTCTGACAGACTTAAGCATCGCTACGGGTGAGAAAGTTTCATCGTAGTCAACTCCTTGAACTTGTGAAAAACCCTTTGCCACAAGTCGAGCTTTATAGATTGTGACATTACCGTCCGCGTCTGTCTTCTTCTTAAAGATCCATTTGTTCTGAATGGCCTTTCGCCCTTCAGGTAATACTTCCAAAGTCCATACTTTGTTTTCATACATGGATCCCATATCGGATTTCATGGCCTCTAACAAATTCTCAGAATCCGGGCCCATCACTGCTCCTCCATAGCTCGTAGGTTCATTGTTGTCCAACAACATGACCTCCAAGACAGGGTTGCCATACCACTCAGGGGTAGTACGCGGCCTTGTCGACCTACGAGGTTCAATAGCTGCTTGATCCGAAGCTTCATGATCATCATCATTAACTTCCTCTTCTACAGTCGTAGGTTCCACAGAAACATCTTTCTGTGCTGCGCTACTTTATGGTTGTTCAATAACCTCATCAAGCTCTATTTTCTTCCCACTCAATTCTTTCGAGAGAAACTCTTTCTCAAGAAACGTTCCGTTTTTAGCGACAAACACTTTGCCTTCGGTTCTGAGATAGAAGGTATACCCGACTGTCTCTTTCGGGTATCCTATGAAGATGCATTTCTCCGCTTTGGGTTCCAGCTTTTCAGGCTGAAGCTTTTTGACATAAGCATCACATCTCCAAACTTTAAGAAACGACAACTTTGGCTACTTGCCAAACCACAGTTCATATGGCGTCGTCTTAACAGATTTTGGTGGTGCCCTATTTAAAGTGAATGCAGCTGTCTCTAATGCATAACCCCAAAACGATAGTGGCAAATCAGCAATAGACATCATAGAACGCACCATATCTAATAAGTTTCTATTACGACGTTCGGACACACCATTACGCTGTGGTGTTCCGGGCGGTGTCAACTGTGAAACAATTCCACACTGTCTTAAGTGACTGCCAAACTCATAACTCAGATATTCACCTCCTCGATCAGATCGCAGGAACTTAATCTTCTTGTTACGATGATTCTCAACTTCACTCTGAACTTTACAAACGTTTAAGACTTGTGTTTCATTAAGTAAATATACCCATATCTACTTAAGTCATCGGTGAAGGTGAGAAAATAACGATATCCACCACACGCTGGAACATTCATTGGACCGCACACATCAGTGTGTATGATTTCCAATAAGTCACTCGCCCGTTCCATTGTTCCAGAGAACGGCGTTCTAGTCATCTTGTCCATGAGGCATGGTTCACATGTGTCAAGTGATTCAAAATCAAGTGACTCCAAAAGTCTATCATCATGGAGCTTCCTCATGCGTTTTACACCAATATGACCTAAACGGCAGTGCCACAAGAAAGTGGTACTATCATTATCAATTCTACATCTTTTGGCATCAATGTTATGAACATGTGTGTCATCACTATCAAGATTCAATATGAATAAACCCCTAACATTGGGTGCATGGCCATAAAAGATATTACTCATATAAATAGAACAACCTTTATTCTCTGATTTAAATGAGTAACCGTCTCGCAATAAACAAGATCCAGATATAATGTTCATGCTTAACGCAGGCACTAAATAACGATTATTTAGGTTCATCACTAATCCCGATGGTAATCAAAGAGAGAGCATGCCGACGGCGATCACATCAACCTTGGAACCATTTCCCACGTGCATCGTCACTTCGTCCTTTGCCAGCCTTCGTTTATTCCATAGTTCCTGCTTTGAGTTGCAAATGTGAGCAACTGAACCAGTATCAAATACCTAGGCACTAGTACGAGAACTAGTAAGGTACACATCAATAACATGTATATCATATATACCTTGTTTGTCGTTGTCCACCTTCTTGTCAGCCAGGTACTTGGGGCAGTTCCGCTTCCAGTGACCAGTTCCTTTGCAATGAAAGCACTCAGTTTCTGGCTTGGGTCCATGCTTGGGCTTCTTTGCAGGAGTAGCAACTGCTTTGCCATCCTTCTTGGTTTTACCCTTCTTGCCCTTGCCCTTGACTTTGCCATTTTTCTTGAAACTAGTGGTTTTATTGACCATCAACACTTGATGTTCTTTCTGGATTTCAGACTCAGCGACTTTTAGCATCGCAAACAGCTCGATGACCGACTTGTTCATCCTGTGCATGTTATAGTTCATCACAAAGCTCTTGTAACTAGGTGGCAGTGATTGAAGAACTATGTTAGTGATCGCCTCTGGCGGAAGGGTAATTCCCAAATCTGCTAGACGAGTTGAATACCCAGACATTCTGAGTATATGTTCACTGATAGACCCGTTCTCTTCCATCTTGCAAGCATAGAACTTATCGGAGGTTTCATACCTCTCGATCCGGGCGTTCTTCTGAAAGATAGACTTCAACTCCTGGAACATCTTATATGCTCCATGACGTTCAAAACGTCTTTGAAGTCCCGGTTCTAAGCCATACAATATTGCACACTGAACTATTGAGTAATCTCCAGTACGTGCCTCCCAAGCGTTCTTAACGTCTTCGGAGGTCATGTCTTCTGTTTGGTCACCAAGCGGTGCATCAAGGACATATGATTTCTGGGAAGCCGTGAGGATAATCCTCAGATTATGGGCCCAGTCAACAAAGTTACTTCCATCATCTTTCAGTTTAGCTTTCTCTGGGAACGCATTAAAATTCAGGGGTGCTACTGCGCGAGCCATTTATCTACAACATAAATATGCAAAGTTCACTTAGACTATTGTTCAAGATAATGAGTTTAGTTAATCAAATCACTAAAGCTCCCACTCAAATTGACATCCCTCAGGTTATCTGAGTATCACATGATCCAAGTCCACCAACTCAAGTCTGATCATCACGTGAGTTGAGGTGGCTTCAATGGTGAACATCATTATGTTGATCATATCTACTATATGACTCATGTTTGACCTTTCGGTCTCTTGTGTTCCGAGGCCATGTCTGTACATGCTAGGCTAGTCAAGTTTAACCCGAGTGTTCTGCGTGTGCAACACTGGCTTGCACCCGTTGTATGTGAACGTAGAGTCTATCACACCCGATCATCACGTGGTGTCTCAACACGACGAACTTTCGCAACGGTGCACACTCGGGGAGAACACAATTTTATCTTGAAATTTAAGTGAGGGATCACCTTATAATGCTACCGTCGTACTAAGCATAACAAGGTGCATAAAAGGATTAACATCACATGCAATTCATAAGTGACATGATATGGCCATGAACTCGTGCTTTAGATCTCCATCTTGAAAGCACCGGCATGATCTTGATCGCCACCGGCACGACACCATGATCTCCATCATCTATATCTCCATCAACGTGTCACCATCGAGGTTGTCACGCCCTGCATGCTTCCACTACTATTGCTACCATTTAGCGATAAAGTAAAGCATTACATAGCGCTTAATGATTGACACGCAGGTCATACAATAATTGAAGACAACCCTATGGCTCCTGCCGGTTGCCGTACTCATCGACATGCAAGTCGTGAAATTCTATACATCACATGATCATCTCATACATCACATATATCACATCATGTAATTGGCCATATCACATCACAACATACCCTGCAAAAACAAGTTAGACGTCCTCTAATTGTTGTTGCATGTTTTACGTGGCTGCTACGGGTTTCTAGCAAGAACGATTCTCACCTACGCATAAACCACAACGGTGATACATAATTTGCTTTTCAACCTTCTCAAGGACCGCCTTTGTCGAATCCGATCCAACTAAAGTGAGAGAAACTGCCACCCGCAAGCCATCTAGGCAACAAGTTGCGTCGAGGGAACCGGTCTCTCGCAAGCGTAGGAGTAATCTTGGTTCGGGCCGCTTCATCTCACAATACCGCTGAACCAAAATCCGACCAAGGAAGGAAGCAATCTAAGCATCAACGCCCACAAACCTTTTGTGTTCTACTCGAGATCTCATCGAACCATCAACCTAGCTCATGATGCCGCTGTTCGGAAACGTTGCATGGGAAACAAATTTTTTCCTACGCACACGAAGATCTATCCATGGTGATGAGCATCTACAAGAGGGAGAGTGGATCTACATACCCTTGTAGATCGCTAAGTGGAAAGCGTTAAGAAACGCGGTTGGTGTAGTCGAACGTCTTCGCGATCCAAATCGGCGTGCGTCCCACGATTCAATCACGATCCGTCCCGCGATCCAATCACAATCTGTCTCACGATCCAATCACGATCCGTCCATCGATCCGATCATGATCCGTCTCACGAACTTGATCACGGTCCTTCCGATCTAGCACCGAACGGACGACACCTCCGCGTTTAGCACACGTATAGCTTGATGACGATCTCCACCGTATTGATCCAACAAGAAGGAGTGGAGAGGAGGTAGAGTTCTCCAACAGCCTAACGGCGCTCCGGCGATGGTGGTGGAGCAATTCTGACAGAGCTTCGCCTAAGCACTGCAGAAAACCGATCTAGAGGAGAAACTATGCACTAGAGGAACGGGTAGCACGTGGCTGAAAATTCTGTACCAAAACCCTAAAATCCTCTAGTATATATAGGAGGATAGGAGGAGGAGTCTTGGCTGCCAAAAATCCAGCCCTTGGGTCGACCAAAGTGGGGAGGAGAGGAGAACTCCTCCTCCAATCCTAGTAGGACTAGGATTCCTCCTTTTTTTGGCCTTTTCCCACCTTTTTCCCTTTGGGCTTTTTCTCCCAGCTGCATGGGCCTTGTGTGGGACTTTCACCAGCACACAAAAGGCTGGTATTTACTCTCCCACAGCCCATGAAGCCTCTTGGGTCGAAATACCCCTCCCGGTGGTCTCCCGGTACACTATCGGCACTCCCGGTACACTACCGATAAGCCCGGAACTTTTCCGGCGACCAAAACAGGACTTCCTATATATGAATCTTTACCTCAGGACCATTCCGGAGCTCCTCGTGACGTCCAGGATCTCATCTGGGACTCCAAAAAAACTTCGGTCACCACCATACATAACTCTATACTACCGAAACGTCACCAAACCTTAAGTGTGCAGACCCTGCGGGTTTGAGAACTATGTAGACATGACGGAGACACCTCTACGGTCAATAACCAATGGCGGGACCTGGATGTCAACATTGGTTCCTACATATTCTACAAAGATCTTTATCGGTTGAACCTCTATGTCAAGGATTCAGTTAATCCCGTATGATGTTCCCTTTGTTCTTCGGTATGTTACTTGCCCGAGATTCGATCGTCCGTATCTCCATACCTAGTTCAATCTCGTTACCAGCAAGTCTCTTTACTCATTCCGTAATACAAGATCCCGCAACTAACAATTAGTCACATTGCTTGCAAGGCTCATTGTGATGTTGTATTACCGAGTGGGCCCTGAGATACCTCTCCGTCACACGGAGTAACAAATCCTAGTCTCGATCCATGCCAACTCAACAGACACCCTCGGAGATACCTGTAGAGAACCTTTATAGTCACCCAGTTACGTTCCGACGTTTGATACACACAAGGTACTCCTCCGATGTCCGTGAGTTGCATGATCTCATGGTCATAGGAACACATACTTGACATGCAGAAAATAGTAGCAATAAACTGACACGATCATATGCTATGTTTGTAGTTTGGGTCTTGTCCATCACATCATTCTCCTAATGATGTGATCTCGTTATCAAATGACATCACATGTCAATGGCTAGGAAACCTTAACCATCCTTTGATCAACGAGCTAGTTCACTAGAGGCATACTAGGGACATTGTGTTGTCTATTTACCCACACATGCAATGTGTTTCCAATCACTACAATTATAGCATGGATAATAAACGATTATCATGAACAAGGAAATACAATAATAAACACTTTATTTATTGCCTCTAGGGCATATTTCGAACAGTGGTAGTGCTGGAGCTTTTGCTAGTAGATGGCCGTCCGGCTCAAGGCCAACTCGCGTGCTTCTTCGATTAGGTCGACGTCGTCTTCTCTTGCATCCCTTGCGTCCTTCTTGTACAGGCCGACCCGAGGCGAGTTGAACTCGATGTCGGTGGGGATGATCGCCTCAGATCTGTACATGAGAAAGAAGGGTGTGTATCCGGTCGACCGGTTGGGCATGGTCCTGAGGCTCCAAAGGACAACCGGTAACTTGTCAATCCAGCAGCCGACTGACCTGACTAGTGGCGTTACGAGCCGGGGCTTGATGCCGGACAGGATGAGGCCGTTTGCCCTCTCGACCTCGCCATTTGATTGTGGATGCCCGATGGATGCCAAGTCGAGCCGGATGCCTTGTTTGGTGCAGAAGTGCGCCAGCGCGCCCTTGGCGAAGTTTGTGTCATTGTCGGCGCTGTAGAGGACCGTGATGTCTTCGATGAACCGGACGGCTTCTTGATTGGCCTGGCTTTGATCCACTTGGTGAACTTGTCGACGGCTACCAGCAGATGTGTCATGCCGCCTCGTGTGGTCTTGAAGGGATCCACCATGTCTATCCCCTAGACGGCAAAGGGCCACGAGAGGGGGACGGTCTAGAGAGCCGAAGCCGGCGTGTGGCTCTACGTGTTGAAGCGCTGGCAGCCCTCGCACTCGTCGACCAATTTCTTGGCCTCCTCCAGGGCGGTCGGCTAGTAGAAACCATGGCGGGACGCCTTGGTCACCAGGGTCCTGGAGGCGGCGTGTTGCCCACCTCGCCCTGGTGGATCTCGAGGAGGATCTCCTGACCCTTTTCCAGCTTAACGCACTGTTGGAAGACGCCGGTGGTGCTGTGGTGGACAAGCTCGCAGTTGATGATGCTATAGGCCAGAGCTCGATGCTGGATTTGTATTGCCGCGTTCTCGTCCGGAGGGATCTCACCGCGCAGAAGGAACGCCAGGATGGCCTGGGCCCATGAGGGAGCCGATACGGGGGCCAGCTCCGGAGCCCCCATGCCTGGGTGAACAGCCCCCGGGATCGCCTCGCTAGCCACTGAGTTGGAGATGGTGGGAGGGGCGTTGATCGTCATCTTGACCGCCGAGGCATCGGAGCCGGCTGTATCGGATGCAGTTGGCTGGACCAGAGGAGCTGGTGCCGGCAAGGCAGTCGTGGTTGATGGAGCCGGTGGTTATGATGCTGGGGGAGCAACCAACGCTGCTAACGGGACGACGACGTTAGTCGGCACGAAGATCGACTCTGATTCCGGGGAGGGCTTGATCGACGGTTTGAGCACCCGCTCGAGGGAGACGCCGGTTGGGATGGCCTGCCGGGTGGAGCCAATCTTTGCTAGCATATTGGCCGCCTTGTTGTCCGCCCGCAGGATGTGGTCGAACTCACAACCCTCGAAGGAGCTGGTGAGCTTCTAGACGAGGAAACGATAGCTCGCCATGTTGGCGTCTCTGGCGTCCCATTCGCCAGAGACCTGTTGCACCACGAGGTCGGAGTCACCGAAACACAGGATGCACCTGATGCCAATTTCCTTGGCGAGCCGGAGGCCGTGCACAAGCGCCTCGTACTAGGCCACGTTGTTGGAGGCGGCAAAATGAATCTGGAGTGCGTACTTGAGTTGGTCACCTTTTGGAGAGAAGAGGACTATGCCGGCACCCAGGCCGGTCCTCATCTTCGAGCCGTCAAAATGCATGCGCCAATGCGTGGAGTCTGGAGCAGGTGACACGAACTCGATCTGCGCTCAGTCGATGAGGAAGTCGGCCATCGTCTGTGACTTGATGGCGGTACATGGCTCACACCGGATTTCGTGGTCAGTGAGGACAATGACCCATTTGGAGATTCGGCCGGTGGAGTCTCATCCGCTCATGATCTCGCCGAGCGGGCCGTGCTCACCACGGTGATGGTGTGCTCCTAGAAGTACTGCTTGACCTTCTTGGCGGCAAAGTAGATTCCGTAGCACATCTTCTGGTAGTGGGGGTAGTTCTTCTTGGCGTCGGAGAGGACCTCACTGAGGTAGTAGATGGGGCGCTGGAATGGCAGGGACTTGCCTTCCTCTGGCCGCTCGACCACCAGGATGATGCTGATGACGTGCATGGTTGCCGTGATGTAGGCGAGCAATGGATGCTTCTCAGCCGGTGCGGCCAGGATGGGTGCATTGGTGAGGGCCCGCTTGAGGCCACGGAAGGCCTCGTCCGCCTTGTCGGGCCAGTCGAACATGCCCGACTTCTTCATGTGGCCCGGCTCTACCAGAGCCATCTTCCAAAGGAGCCCGTAGAGGGGCAAAGCTTTTCCCCCCAGCCGGCTGATGAACCGGCTAAGGGAGGCGAGGCAGCCGGTGAACTTCTGGACGTCACGGAGCCGGGTCGGCTTGGGCATGCGCTCGATCGTGTTGATCTTCTCCGGGTTGGCTTCGATGTCGCGAGCGCTCACGAAGAAACCCAAGAGCTAGCCGGCTGGGACGCCGAAGACACACTTCTCCGGATTGAGCTTGATCTTGTATTTGCACAGGTTTGCGAAGGTCTCCCGGAGATCATCGAGGAGGCTGAAGTGCTTCTTGGTCTTGACGACGATGTCGTCAGACGTTCCTGCCTATCTGAGGCAGGAGGCGCATGCATTCTTCAGGTCGAAGGACATGGTGATGTAGTAGTAGGCCTCGAAGGGCGTGATGAAGGAGGTCTTGAGCCGATCCTCCGGGTCTAGCTTGATCTGGTGGTAGCCAGAGTAGGTGTCCAAGAAGGACAGCAAATTGCAGCCGGCCATGGAGTCGATGACTTGATCGATCCATGGCAGGGCGAATGGGTGCTTGGGGCACGCCTTGTTCAGGCTGGTGTAGTCGATGCACATGCGCCGGTCTTGTTCTTCTTCAGCACCAGGACTGGGTTGGCCAGCCATTCCAGGTGGAAAACTTCGATGATGAAGCTGGCTGCGAGCAGCCGAGCTATCTCTTCTCCTATAGTACGTCGCTTCTCCTCGGAGAAACGGCGTACGGGTTGCTTGACCGGTTTAGCGTCTGGCCGGACGTGAAGCTTGTGCTCGGCGAACTTCCTCGGAATACCTGGCTTGTCCTTGGGGGACCATGCAAAGATGTCCCGATTCTCACGGAGGAAGTCGATGAGCTCGCCTTCCTATTTGCTGTCGAGGCGGGAGCCGATGGTGACGCACTGCGCGGGGTTGGCCGGGTCGAGCGGGATCTGCTTGGTGTCCTTGGATAGCTAGAAGGAGGCCTCACCGACTGACTACGAAGGAGGAGCCGACACAGCCGGCTGGCTGGCAGCAAGGGCCACGATCCGGTCAAACTGCCGCTTTTCCTCAGCTATCTCTAGGGCCTCAGCCAGCCGACTGTCGTCCCGAGCGCACTCGAGCGACATCTTGTAGTCACCCGCGATGCTGATGATTCCCTTGGGGCCCGGCATCTTGAGATTGAGGTAGGCATAGTGGGGGACTGCCATGAACTTGACGAGAGCTTGTTGGCCCAGCAACGCGTGGTAGGGACTCTCGAGGTCCACTACCTCGAACCATACCGATTCGCGGCGAATGTGACCGGGGCCGCCGAAGAGGTCGTCAAGCTTGATCTTGCCGACAGGGGAGCAGGACTTTCCCGGCATGATGCCGTGGAAAACCGTCCGGGTCGCCTACAGGTCTTCTATTTTTAGCCCCAGCTTTCGCATCGTGAGGTAGAGGATGGTGATGCTGCTACCACCATCAATCAACACCCATGTGAAGCGGCAGGTGCGCTTCTCGATGGCGATGGTGGGGTTGAGGACCAGGGCGTAACTGCCAGGACTTGACATCACATCCGGGTGGTCTGCCCAGCTCTAGGTGACTGGCTTCTCCGAATAGTGCATGAACTGGGGAGTTGCCGGCATGATGGCATTCACCTCACGATGGAGCCGGCGCTGCGCATGTTTGCCTGTCTCTTCACTGGTGAAGATGATGTAGCAACCATCCTAGTTGGGGAATTGGTCATGCAGGCGACCGTCGTTCTAGGCCGAAGCTGGAGCCGGCGCCAGGGTGGCAGCTGGTACCGTGGCCGGCGCACGTGCAGGCGACGTGGGTGGAGCCAGGGGGCCGTTCCCCTGGGCCAACCGCTGGGAGAAGCTGCACTGCCGGAGTGTGTGCGTAGAGGGCTTGGCCTCGAAGTGGTTCTTGCAGGGGAAGTCGAGCATATGCTCGAACGTGAGCTTGGGCTGCCAGGCAGCCTTGCCAGTGCGCTGGCGCTGACTGGAAGGCTAGGCAGCCGACTCCTGCTCCTCGATGGTGGCGACCTGCCGGCTCCCATAGCGGGAGTCGGGCTGGTCATTCTTGCGCTTGTTGTTCTGCAGCTGCCGGTTGTCGGCAGCCGGCCGGGATGCCACAGACGTTGGTGTTGCTTTGGTAGGCGGGGTCGTCTTGTCCCGAATGGCGGAGTCAGCCGTGGCGTACTTGTCCGCCTTGGTCATGAGCTCGGCTAGCATAGCAGGATCAGAGCACAGGAGCTTGTGCTTGAGGGGAGTGCCATCGCGACAGCCTTCAATGAAGTACTGTATGGCTTGCACCTCGTGCACCCCCCTCACAGGAGTTGCGGAGCTCGGTCCATCGGGTGAGGTAGTCATGGAGGGACTCGTCGGGCCCCTGAACGCACATCGCAAGATCATAGGGGTGGCCGGGCCGCTTGTAGGTGCCAGTGAAGTTGCGGACAAATGCTTCCTCGAAGTCCGTCTAGGTGTTGATGCTGCCGGTCGCCAGGTTGTTGAGCCAGGTGCAAGCCAAACCGATCAGCATGAGGGGAGCGTAGCGGACGGCCAAGCGCTTGTTCCCCCTAGCGATGCCGACTGCGGTGGTGTAGTCGATTAGCTAGTCCTCGGGTTTGGCGGCCCCGTTGTACTTCGGGACATCCCGGGGGAGCGTTAAGCCGGTCAGGAATGGCTCATTGCGGATCTGAGGGCCGAAACACGCCTGGCAAATTGATCCCTCCTCCTCGAGGAGGGCTGACTGCACGAGCCGTTCGATGCAGAGACGGGCGTCATTTTTTCTGTGGAGGACCCGCGGTCCGAGCAGGGCCGAGAGTTCGAGGCAGATGACAGGTGGGATAGACCGCACTGGCTCGTGTCGCGGATGCGGTGTGTGACCGCGGCTGCGCCGACTGTCGGCAGCCGGCGCATTGTTGCGGCAGTTGCTGCGAGCCGGGTGGTTGGTGCGCCGGCTATTCACAGCCGGCTACTCGTTCCTCAGCAAGTGGGAGCGCCGAGGGT
The DNA here is from genome assembly GCA_022496015.1 of Hordeum marinum. NCBI lineage: Eukaryota > Viridiplantae > Streptophyta > Magnoliopsida > Poales > Poaceae > Hordeum > Hordeum marinum. The sequence continues at coordinate 39,868,019 of CM039673.1, forward strand.
TGCTTACCTCGACCCGCCGGCTGGAGATGCGAGGGGAGTAGGAGTGCTGAGCTAGCTAACGACCAGTAGTCCTAGTGCCCTCGGCCTCGGGGCGAGGGTCTTCGGAGGTGACTCCGCCCGACGCGAGCTGGTGCTGCTGTGTGTCGGCGGTGTCGATGAGGTCTTTGATGTGACGCTCATGAGCGGCACGTTGTTCGCCCTCCAAGGTAGCCAGATCTTCATAGGATACCTTGGCGGCCCGTAGGGTGGACGCGGGGGTGTGATAGACAGGCATGTTGCCGCCCAAGATTTCGGCGACCACGTGCCCGCGGTCATGCACAGCCCCACACCGGCTGGGCTCGGTGCCAGCCGGGGTGAGACCGTAGGCGGATGCGTACTCCCGCTAAGCAGCCTCCATGCGGTGCCGCGTGGCCACGAGGGCGCTAGCGTCCTCGAATAGGAGACGGCGAGCCGCCTCCATCTCAGTCGTGGCGACGTCGGGGTTCGCCATATGAGCAATGGGGGTGCTCAGGCCCCGAAGGTCCGCGCCGAGACGATCGAAGGTGCCGACACGGGCCGCGGCGGCATCGGCCTTGGCCCGCGCTTGGCCAAACGAGGTGGTCGAAGTGATGACCATCACCCTGATGCGGGGGCCGTTGGACTTGGCAGCCGCGAGTGCACCCACAGCCATGGGAGGGTAGATGCAGTCGAGCATCTGGCCGGGGTACTCATCAGCCACCGGTGTATCGATGAGGCTCAGCCTGCCGATGCACTCGACGAGCGAGTCGATGTCGAGCCTGCGGTCCACAATGATGCCCGCAGGGCCTGCCGGAGCAAGCCCCATGAGCATGCGGTTCCGCCTGGACGCACGGCGGGCGAGGTTGATGGTGAAGGGTCCTGCTTGGAGCGTGACTCCGTCCGGCGCCACATACGGCCCCACGGTGGGCGCCAACTGTCGTCATTTTCTCATGACAGATGCCATGGGTAGGCTTATCGAAGGTGGTTGGGGCCGGAGGTCGCCGATGGGCTCCGGGTGCCGAATTAGGCACAAGCGGTGGCAACACACGATGTACCCAGGTTCAGGGCCCTCCGTGAGAGGTAATACCCCTAGTCTTGCTTGGTCTAGTTTATAGATGGGTATGGTTACAAGGTTGCTCTTGGAGCTGTCGTCTAGGGGTGGAAGAGGGAGAAGCCGGCTCATCTTCCTTCGCTACGTGGGTGAATGTGTGGGAAGTGTCCCATGGATGTGTGTGTGCGTGAATCTGTCGTCACCGTTGCATGGGGAGCTCTGGGTTATTTTAGGCCAACCCCCGACTTACAATATCCTTAAGGTACAGAGTGGGGGGACCCGGATGGTAGCCTCTCCGGCTTGCCAGGGGGCCCCACCTTTTGAGCTGTCTCGTTGTCCATAGGGTCCACCGGTTGTGTGGTCCCATCGTCCGCTGTGACCTGCCAGCCGGCTCCACGATTGGCTCGCACCCACCTACCACGGCACGGGCCGCCCGGGCGGCGGCGTCTTGCGCCAGCCGGCCGAGGTCTCCGGTACAACAGGCTGCACTATAGCCACGCCGTGGCAGGTAATGGAGTGGGCGGAGGCATGCTGGCACTGTTGCCCCGCCCAGTCGCGGGCGGCTAAGGTCAGCGGTATGATCGTCTGAATTGTAGCCATGCGCACCCGTTCATCAGCGGTCACTGTGGCTACACCGGGCCCATCGTGGGGGTCCTGTTTGGCGTCGCACCCATGTGCAGAGGGATCGTATGGGAGCTTGTCCATCCAGGGGTCAATGGAGGAGTCGGTCCGAAGGCAACCGGGCGTGCCTAGCCGGCCGGGGCCGAGCCGGTTCCTTGGCCAGCCGGCCTCGAGCCAACCGGCAACATGCTTCCGGCCACGCGCCAGCCGGTCGGGAAGCAGCCGACTGTGTTTTTTTTCTTGAAGCGGGGGAGAGGACCCCGTTGCTTTGGCCTACCACTACTGGAATTAGGAACTTTGTCGTATGTCTTTTCTTTGCCGTCTGCTAGCAGACAACAAAGAAGGTCTTTGCCGTCCGTTTAGAAAAAACAGATGCTATTTGCCATCAGCCAGTTCTTTACCGTCCGCTAGCAGACGGCAAAGAGGTGGGGGTGGGGTCCAGTGGAGGCCTCAACACTGTAACGGCCCACCCCACCTCTTTGCCATCTGCTAGCAGACGACAAAGAAAATGCTACCTAACGACATGACCTCCTCTCTGTCTTCTCTCTCTACCTCTCTCTCCTCCCCCGACCCCACCGCACCAGACCCCCACCGCCACCCGCCGCCGCCCCTGCCACCCCTGACCCACACACCCACCGGCTGCTGCCCCTGCCGCCCCCATCGAATCCGCCAGCCGCTGCCCCCGACCCCCACTGCCCCGACCGCACCTGCCGGCCACCGCCCCTGCTGCCCCGACCCCCTCCCCCGCGGCGGCCGCCCGAGTCCCGCCGTGAGGCAGGCCGCGGCGCCGCCCCTCCCCTACGGCGACCCTCCTCCACAGGCCCCCTCCTCCATCGCCCACCTCCTCACCTCCAAGGTGAGATTCTCTTCTCCTCTTTTTTGTTTTTGTTTTTTAGGATTAGGTTTAGGTTTAGCTTTAGTTTTAGGTTTAGTTTAGGTTTAGTTTAGATTAGATTTACATAATTAGAATAAGAAAGATAAAAAAAGAAAATAAAAATAAGTAGAAGAAGAGGAAGAGGA